>CAMRHE010000408.1:1200000-1660784 GCA_947044405.1 Leptodactylus fallax
TTTTTTTACATAGAAAGACAAAAGGAAATGGCATTTATTACATCATGTATTAGGGCTTCGGTTGAAATTTATAACTTGTCGTCTTATACCCACCCCCCACACTCCAGGGCTTGGTTGTGACTGCTACCTCTGCATCCACTGCATAGAAGTTATCACATGCTTTATGAAAGGCTAATATGTCAAGAAGACTGTTTAACCAGACAGATTTATCTTTTTTGAAGTCAGGATAATAAGTGACAAGCCCCTCAGCCTATACGATGTAATGGCTTCAATTTTCTTTTGTCACCTTTCTTAATGACAGGTAGTTATATTTAAGAGAAAGCTGAACTGATATTTTATAACCCTAAGGGGAAAAGATAACTCAGTGGCTTATATGTACTATGTCTTTTTGATTTTCGGTGAAGGTTCTCTAAATTCTACTCAATTGATAGAGCAGCCCTAGCTGTGTATACTTATACCATCACTTTGTTACAGGAAACCATCACATTGATCAGGCAGTCTGATCTGGAGCAGAAGATGATTAACAGATTGTTAAATAGTATTCCTGCTCATTCTGGGCTTAGGAGTCCAGTCGGCAGTCTTACCAGTGTGCATACAGAGATAGCTGTCAGTCACAGAGTAAGATTCCTCACTAGAATTCTAAGGCCAGAATGAGTAGGAATTCAAATGAATGACTTACAAGTCATACTGAATCTTTTCCTACAAAACAATACATGTATCTGTTAAATTACTCCTGCTCTACAGCAATGTCTGCAGATCAAATTGCATGTTCAAGGTGACAGGTTCCTGCAGAGATGTTTTGCTGCAATTAGAATGCTTTCAGATTTAGATTGAGCTACATAGAAAATATTTTATTTCTTTGTGATAAATGATGAAGATAATAATTCTAAGCTTGCCTGATACATTTGAAAACACTTAGGTCCTCCCCTTTGGCTTCTTTCAGCCCTTCTAAGGTTCACTGAGAGGTCTCTCTTATTTGCATAAACATCAACCTGTGAAATAAATGTATCTGACTGGGCTGGTTAGGGCATCATGAGAAAAACATAAAATGATAATAACAGATGATAATAATAATAATAATAATAATAATAATAATAATAATAATAATAATAATTAAATACAACCTCAGATTAACAACACACAGCAGATTCCACCTTTTTCTTATTTATTTTACAAAAGTAAACAAACAATGGAAAAGCTATATGTGAACTAGTAAGTACACCCCATGAATCAATAACATGTAGAACCTTTAGCAACAATAACTCAAAATAATGTATTTCTTTATCAGTCTCTCACATCATTCTGAAGGAATTTTGCTCACTCTTCTTTACAATGTTGCTTAAGTTCAGAGTTTTGTGGCTATTCATTTGTGCACAGCTCTCTTAAGCTCCACGCCCATGACAGATAGACATGTAATGGATGTTTTCTTAATGCCCGTTAGCATCCAATGGAAGTCAATGAAGACATACATATCTGTTTTTTAACGGACCATTTTAACAGACAGTTAATAAAAACTGATAACAAACTGATACAAAACGGACATTAAAAACAGAAAAGTGGAAATAACTGACACACTCATAGAAAAGGGACTTTAACCCCTTCCCGCCGGAGGAATTTTTCAATTTTCATTTTTAACTCTCTGCCTTCCAAACCCCATAACTTTTTTATTTTTCAATTTACAGAGCCATATGAGGGCTCAGTTTTTGGGGGCAAACTGTTCTTCATAATGGTACTATTTATTATTCTGTATAGTGTACTGGGAAGCTGGAAAAAAATGCAGAATGGAGAAAAAGTGCATTTGCGCGACTTTTTTTATGGGCTTCGTTTTTACAGAATTCACTCTGCAGTCGAAATGATGTCACCTGTATTCTATGTTTCGGTATGATTCTGGGGATACCAAATGTATATAGTATTTTTAAATTTTAACCCCTTAACAAAAATATAAAACTTGCAAAAATTTTTTTTTCTAAAATTCATCATATTCTGAAACCCGTAACTTTTTTATATTTCTGTGGACGGGGATGCATAGGACGTCTTTTTTTGCAGGGCCAGGTTTACTTTTTAGTTATACCATTTTGGGGACTGTATCGGTTTTTATTAAATTTTTTATTAGAGGTGAAACAGTGAAAAAATAGTGGTTTGGCACTTTTGATTTTTTTTTTCCCAATATATTTATAGGTTTGTAGACCGGGTGTTTTCAGACACAGGTATACCTAATGTGTATGTGTTTCACAGTAATTTGTAACTTTAATATGTATTCTAGGAAAAGGGGTGGGGGTGATTTAAACTTTTAGTTCTTTTGTTTGCTTTTTTGTTTTTTTGTTTTTTACTTTTTATATATATTTATATTTTTCTTTACTTTTTAAAAAATATTATTGCATTTATTATACCCTCTAGGGGTCTTGAACCCCAGGGGTTCTGATCACTAATGCAATGCATTACAATGCTAATATTGGCATATTAGCAGCCTGCTATACAAATGTATGGAAAAAAAAGCCTGCGGAGCCTTCAATTGACTCCCAGCTCCCAGTCATAGCATTGGGACGCCGGCCCCGGATCTTGCTCCAGGGGATGGAGATCCCTGGCAAAATGGCGACACCACTGCCAAAATGTCAGGGGCTTTAAAGTCGGGGGCATTAGTGCCAGGCCTCTGCTGTATAATACAGCCATATTTAAATACCTGACATCCACCATATTATTACAGTAGATGTAGGGAAGGGGTTAAAAACTGCCTCAAGGTGCTGCAACAGCATTTCATTTGAGGTCTTTTCAGCTATTCTGTTGTAGACTTGATGATGTGGTTGGGATCATTGATTCTGCCAAGCTCTAGCTGTTGAATAAATGGCCTCACATTTCAGTACTTTGATATACAAGGATTTCACAATCAACACAATGACTGCAACAGTGTGGCAATGTTATTTTTAGAAAGAAGAGGCTTTCTCCTGGTAAAAATACCAAACAAGTCATACTTGTTCATGACTGGGCATTGCAGACCTGGTGCTATGTGCTAAACAGTTTTTACGACTAAACCTCATTCTGCTGTTCCCGGCCAAGAAATCCACAATTTCAACACCAGAAAAGAATGGAGGGGTGTGGGGGGAGGAAGAAGCTACCAACAAGAATGGGGTTAACAATATTCTTAAACTACCTACCCCAATGGGCCACCCCTGTAAGCATTATGCCATGTGTCAGGCCAACTAACCAATTACTGTAGAATGAAAAGGGGGGAGTGGGGAGCATACCCCATGCATACACCCCAACCAAACCAAACCAACCAAACACTAACTCTGCCATTATGACCTATAAACGCCAAGATGGTCCTGTTAACCTTAATTTGTGCTTTATTCAACCAAGCAAACTGTACGCCACGTTTTTCTTGGCACTATATCAGACCATATGGTAATGAGTCCAGGAAACAGAGATCACAGATGCAGCAGGTCATACTTTATATCCTGAATGAATTCTCGGAAAGGATGGATATCGAGGTCAATGTCGCAGATGTGAAGGACGAGTATATCAGAACCCCTATCCAAACGGGCAAACCTATGGATTTAAAGCAAAACACTACTCCAGACCATACCTTGGATCCCAATCAATGGCCATATCCCACAGAAAATCTAGCTGGTGACCATCCCGACGCATATTCCCGCAAACCTATACGCTGTAGGTCTCAAGAACCAAACCACAACCAGCCAATGCGGAATGAATGCGATGCGTACAAAGTGAAGTCCAACCCTTGCACCCACAAGTAATTACGGAAAAGGGATGTAAATTGGTCCCTAGACAAAAACGACTCATCCATGTGACTCAATAGAGGCCCACTGACCCGCTGAGGCAGCAAAGGAGAAAAATTCTCCCAACAGGAGATGGGACACATGTCAGAACCAACGATGGTCCTCAATCATACACACTTCCCGGACCCCACTTGATCTGTCTTGGAACGCCTAATCCACAGATCCATGACATCATTACTCACTGCAATATTGCCCACAAACAAAGATTCACCCTGACAGAGTGAAACTAGTTCTCCTACACAAAGAGCCCCAAAAAAAGCCAAAAGGAAGGCCAGATGAAAAAGTACCGATTTATAGGGGGAACGACACACCTTGCCAAAGCCGCTCCAGCAAGGAAAACGTCACCGGACGGTGCATATCCAATAGAGGCCGTCCCCTAAGAAAACCATTTAATGCCCTTTGATCCAAATGTGCATAATCCAACAGGCAAAGTTAAGCTTGCCCAGTAAAGACTGAAGATACAGCAGAGGAACCTTCCGCAAATGCTGCGCCCCTCGAATGTGCTCTAACAGGCCAGACAACATTTCACCTGGCAAACAAAACTCCATGGCAACAGAATCAATTTCTATTCCCAAGAAACTCAAACAAGTACACGGTCCAACCATCTTCTCTGGGGATAAAGTATGCATATAGTTACAAATATTTAGCAACACCTAAATATAAATGCAAAACTAGAAACCTGTAACCCCTGAAAATATTAATAACACATACACCAATGTTAAAAAAAAATATATAGTTTTATTAATTTATAAAAAGGAACAAAGTTGTCACTAAGTTAAAAACAGAGAAGAAGGTTGCAGCTGCCTACAATAAGTATAACAATGGTAACTACATATGGTAATATAATCATAAATACTCTGTACATATAAATCAATGCAATTGAGGATAATATTTCACCCAACGACTTCCTCTGACACCTGAAATCTGAGGTGAATCAGGTGTCAGGAATCTACCTATGAGCAATCCCACTTCTCATGTAGCAGTTGTCATTGTCTTTTGTGTATCGCTGCTGGGGAGATTCTACGCGACTTCTGCATTTGCTACATGGCTGTTGTTTTAAGGTTGCTATGCCTATCAGTCAAACCTTGGTTGGGTTGGTTCCGTCAGTCAATGGTTTGAGATGCAGAGCTACTCAGGGAAGTACTTCAGCATCCAGTCAATGGCTTAGGCCGTGCATTCAAAACTGGCTCTGACTTTTAATACCTGCCTGTAATTAATTTAGTTTTATTGGCTCTGTGCCTTTAGATTTTACTCCTAGTACCTTTTCTGGTATTCCCTGGTCTACTGATCTTGGCTTTGACTCCTTGTTATTCCCTCTCTTGCTGATTTGGCTTTATGGACAGAGGTTCAGCACAGCCCAGGTTAACATCAGTTGCTCAGCAGTAAGAAACAGCCAGGATCAACATCAGCAGTCCACATGATAGCAACAGAACACTTCTCTCGGTGAGGGAACAAAGGTCCCATGATGTACACAGTGAGAAAATTTAGGTCAGACTCATAAAAATGCAGTAATCTTTCAGTAGTCTAAAAATACATGGGCATAAAAAAGCAATGTAATACTAAAATTAAAAAAATACATTATATTTCTAATGGTTAAATAAAGTAATAATAATAATGTTTATAAAAAAAATCTATAAAAATGACAGACAAATGTTATTTTCTGTTATACAAAATGTGCAAAAAACGCTTAGATTAAGTTTCACATCTGCGTCGTAGTTTCCACAGAAACTGCTGGTTACAGTTTTGAAACGGTGGACACCTGATGGACACCCACTATAATGGGGTCCACCGGTGTCTGTATGTTAGCACTAAAACAGTGGTCCATCTCCGACCACTCGGACGGAGAGAGCAGCAGATATGTGAACCTGGCCTAAGATGGTCAAAAATACTATGTATCAATAAACTAGCAGGTATTAAATTTTGCCTGGTTATTAAGACCAAAGGGGCTGTATGGAATTAAAGCCTAACACTAAAGTCTTCCCCTGGCTAGTACTGGCTTATGTACAGTATTTTGCTTTAGCTTTCTGCACCTTGTAATAGGGATCTACTATTCTGGGGCTCTCCCAATCAATCAAACGCTCATGTCATCTCCACTTCCAGAACATCTCCAGAATCTGCCCTTTCCTTATCACAGATACATTAAAGACCCTTATTGTCGGGGGGCGTGGCTAGCGCTCAACATGGACGGTCGCATGTGAGCAGAGCTCTGGTTAGAGCTGCTCATTCATCCTGAATTCCATCCTGACTTACCGGTGCCCGGGTTAGCTGTCCGCAGGAACGCACATCTGGGGTCCTCCCCTTGGCTCCGGGACACCCATTCTGCTGCACGTGGCCGGCGGCCATACTCCTTCGCCGCCACTGCCGGAGCCGCTTTGTCCCGTGCTGCTGTGGCCTGTAGCTGTGGTGGTGCTGCCGTTCTGGGGCTACGCTCGTGGGCCGGCCTGGGGCTGTGCAGGCACCGCTGACGCCGCTGATCCTGCTGCCGCCCGGACGGCGGTCTCCCCTCTCTCCACGTGGCAGGCGGCCATCTTCATCCTGACCTGTTCGGCCATCTGCTGATGGGGGGGCGCTGAGTCTGGAGTTCCTGGTGAGCTGGGCATCTCTCTGACGGATCCCTCTGTCCCTGCCTGGAGGTTTGGGAGCCGGCACTCCTCTCTCCTGCTTGTTGTTTGGCACGATAGGACCTTCCCCTGGCTCCTCTGGGCAGCAATGCAAGGCAATATCTGCGGCAGCCATCAACTGTCTCTGACCCATTGAAGGTGTGTGCTTCTGTATGATTTGTCACCCCGCTGACTGCTTTTCTGGGAGGCTTTACTTATAATCCAGTGAAGGTTGCTGTATGTACTATTGGACTGTTGAGTTACCATCCGTCCTCCTCTAGTTCCTCCTGGCAACCTATCTACTTCATCACTCCGCTACCGGCCTTCTTGGAGGCTTTACTTATAATCCAGTGACTGTTGCTATCGGCACTATTGGATCGTTGAGTTACCATCCGTTCCCTCTTAGTTCCTCCTGGCGATTTATTTATTTCACTACTCCTCTGACGGCTCTCTCTTGGAGGCATCGCTTATAATCCAGTGACAGTTGCCATCGATACTATTGGACTGTTGAGTTACCGTCTGTCCTCGGCTGGCTGATTGGCCCTGGTGGCCCGATATAGAGGCTCCTTCCGTGCAACTGCTACTAGCCAGAGACCTCGCTTACAATCCTCTGGGACCATCCTGGTCTTGCTACAACCACACCTCCTCCTTTGCCATCATACCCACCCTTACGGAACACAGGAAGAGCGGCCGCCGACTCTCTAAAATGAGTCGCCCGCAATCAACCTCTGTCTCTGATCGCCTGAGGGGGTTCTCCAGGGCAGCATCCTCTTCTACATCATCATCGCTTGAGGCAGCCTCTCCTGCCCTTCCAGAGGAGGACCCTGAGCCCACTTTAAAACAAGTTACTGGACAGCTACTGGAGGCGATCCATGCTGGCACTTCCTCGCTGACCGGGAAAATTGAGGAGGTAAAAATCGACCTGGGCCTGCTCCGCCAGGACTTTCAGACCTTGCGAGGCAGGGTGCGTGAGGTGGAGGATCGGGTCTCTCAGGTAGAGGATACTGTTAACCCACTTCCTGCCAAGCTCCAGGAACTGGAGAGGGCTGCAAATTTGTGGACCCAGCGTGCGGATGATTTGGAGAATAGACTGCGATGAAACAACCTTCGTATCCTGGGCCTGCCGGAGGGTGACGATCCTCGGGCCTATGTGGAGGGGTGGCTGAAGAATGTCTTGCCGGAGGCTCACTTCTCACCAATATTTGCAGTGGAACGGGCCCATAGGGTCCCGGCTAAACCGCCGCCCCAGGGCGCACCTCCTCGACCCTTGTTGGCCCGTCTAATTAATAGCACGGATCGAGATACGGCGTTGCGGGCTGCTCGCCAGGCTGGCGAGCTTAAGTACAACAGAGCTGCAGTGGCCATGTTTCCAGATTTCTCGGCGGCTCTCCAGAACACCCGAGCATCCTTCGTGGCCGTTAAAAAGGCGGCTGCGAGAAAAGGCTATACAATACTCCATGATTTACCCAGCACGTCTTCGGGTCATCCATGACGGCAGGTCCCTCTTCTTCACTTCACCGAGAGATGTGGAGGACTGGCTATCTCTTCTACCTCGATCTCCGAGGCAATGATCCTGAGGGCGTGTGGTGAGGGGTCCGGTCGGACCATACATAAGGACTTATGTTTACGGGATGCTCTTGTTTACTGCATAGTAGTTCTATGATAATGTGCGGTTCTGTTATTATATTATCCTGTATCTTTATAGTTACCTTGGCTGGCGGCCCCCGAGGCGCCGGTGTATCCTACTTACTCATGTGAACCTGGCTCTGTTGAAAGTATATCCACTAGCCTATTGATCATCTATACCTTTAAGACAGTGCCCCGTATACCAACCACTTTGGGTGCACTTCTTACCCCCGTTATTTGTAGCCACTGTTATCTTAACGAATATTATTTGTTTATGTTAGCAATATGTCTCACACCCTTTAGGGGTGTAATGGTTCATTTAGTTTGTATACGGTTCTTAGGTTGCTGCACACCACTCTGTGTCTCGCTCAACCACGCACTACACACTCATATGCGGGTCACTTTTGGGGTCCTGAACTGCCATGATTATATTCTTAGATGACTATGGCGACATTTAGTGTACTATCTTGGAATGTGAGGGGCCTGGGCAGCCCACGAAAGAGATCGTTAGTTTTTTCTCAGATTAGGAGAGCTGACCCACACCTCATATGCCTTCAGGAAACTCATTTGGTTCCAGACAATTCCAGACGACTTCAAAAGCCATGGGTTCAGTGGGCGGCTCACTCTACACGTACTTCCTATTCCAGGGGGGTGTCCATCTTGGTGCATCGTAGACTCAGGTGGGAGCCAGGCCTCATTGTAAGGGACCCCGAGGGACGATACGTTTTTGTCCAGGCCTGGGTTGATTCGGTCCTGTATGTTATCCTGGGGGTGTACTTGCCACCAGCGTCTGATCTCTCTGTGCTCCAGGAGGCTGCGCAGTTTGCGACCAGATTCCCTGGGGCTGTTGTATTATGTCTGGGTGATTTTAATAAAGTTATGGATATTGCTTTGGACCGGTTCTCTGCGGAGCCGGACTCCCCCTCTCTGCCTCGCCCTACTACAATGGCCAGAATGATCCATGAACTGGGGTGGCTAGATTTGTGGCGGGTCCAGTTTCCGGAGGCCCGCACTTTTTCCTGTCACTCTGCCAACAGACATACTCTGTCTAGGATTGACCATGTTTTTGGAAATACTAAAGCATGTTCTTTGTTGCAGACCATATCCTATTTACCCAGGGAAGTGTCTGATCATTCCCCTTTGTTAGTCCAATTAAATAGTAGTAAGGCTGCCAGACCACGACAGGGTTGGCGAATCCACCCATTTTGGTTGAAACTATTTGTACCACATGATCGAATACCCGATCAACTTCAGACGTTTTTGACCATTAATTCCCCAAATACTTCTCCACTCCTCTTAAGGGAAACTATGAAGGCATATCTTATATCCTCACTGTTGGAAACTACCCTGGTGACCCAGTGTGCCTCGCTCGAAGCCGCCTACGTGGCCAATCCAACTGATGAGGCTAGATCTCAGTGGTTACAGACGGGAAGACAATATCTGCATATACTACATGACAAGGCACATAGGTCTCTGCTTTTTAGCAAACAGAAGTTTTACGAACTTGGTATCCAGTCAAGCAGCCTTTTGGCTCAACTGATACATCAAAACATGGCCTCACCTGCAATATTACGGGTACATTCAGAGACGGGGGAGGTACTGTCTAATAGCTCGGCCATTGGGGACAGATTTCATAGGTATTACAGTGAGTTATACCTCTCCAAGCTTAGAGTCACTGACAGAGAGCTTGCTACCTATTTGGATTTGATCCCCCTTCCTACTTTGTCAGAAGACCAACGTGCTTTTTTAGATTCCCCTTTTACGCTAGAGGAACTTTCGGGAGCCCTGGCAGATATGGCAAAGGGCAAATCACCGGGCCCGGATGGCATCCCGGTGGAGGTTTACGCCCAGTATGGGGGCCTGCTTCTCCCAGTGTTGCTTGAATGTTACAACGCTGCCTTTGTGGGCCGCAGTCTCCCGGAGTCCTTTTATGACGCCACCATTATCCTGTTACTTGAGCCTGACAAGGATCCGCTGGACTGCGGCTCATATAGGCCTATATCACTGCTTAATATAGACTATAAACTCCTTACTAAAATGTTGGCGAAAAGGCTAAATTCTGTTGTTCTCGACCTTGTCCACCCGGATCAGACAGGCTTTATGCCTGGAAAATACACATCGGATAATCTCAGACGGGTTCAGGTGATAACTCAGATCGGGGCATCATCCTCACATGACTGGGCGGTGGCTTCTTTAGATGCAACAAAGGCGTTCGACTCTGTCGAGTGGCCTTTCTTATTGCAGGTGTTGCGTGGATACAGATTTGGAGAGGTGTTTATTACCTGGATTTCCCTTTTATACAGTTCCCCTAGAGCGGCGCTGTCAATTAATGGCACGTTGTCTTCCTACTTTCCCTTGGGTAGGGGTACAAGACAGGGCTGTCCATTGTCACCGTTACTGTTTGCTTTGGCGGTGGAGCCCTTGGCAATACTGCTTCGAAACGACCCCATATACAGAGGCATAGTGATAGGCACCCGGGAGGAGAGGACAGCGCTCTACGCTGATGACTTACTCCTGTTCATGAGTGACCCCTCTCGGTCCCTGCCCAGAGCCATGGCTATAATTGATGAGTTTGGTAATTATTCTGGCTTGCGGACCAATTGGACTAAGTCCTCATACATGCATATTGGCCGCGTGTCGGGTGTAGCTGAGGGGGATGTGGTATGTGGGTTGACGACTGTCTCAACTTGCAAATATCTGGGCATTTTTATATCTAAGGACCATAAGTGTTTGGAACAGAACATTTTTCCGCTCATCTCGCACTTTATGGCTAAGTTTAACCTCTGGGCTACATTGCCTTTGTCGGTGGCTGGTAGAATCAACCTCGTTAAAATGATAGTGCTACCTAAATGTCTATATGCTATAAGCCATTTTGCTGTGTCTGTGCCCCTTAGATTTTTTAAACAAATGGACTCCCTCATTATCTCCTTTGTATGGGGGAACTCTAGATCGAAGCTTAGGTTGTCATCTCTACAACGACCGAAGCAGCTCGGGGGTACATCACTCCCTGATCTGTTTCTTTACTACCTGGCAGGACAGCTCCGTTTTATTAGGAAGTGGCTCTCATCTGATCCCCTGCCGGGATCCGAGGCACATCTGGCTCACCACCTGGGTCTGCGTACTCTGTGGCCGGTGTTGGAACACCCGGCCATGTTCAGGGGGAAATTGTTGCCCATTCATGCTCTGGCGGGACAGGTCAGGCGTCAGGCGAAAAAGGTGTCCGCTTACTCTGATGTACCTGCGGAGACCCTGCTTTGGCACAACCCTGGTCTGCCGGCGTTATTTGCCCTGCCTGGCGCTCGGGCCTGGTCGCAGTATGGCGTGTCCTCTCTTAGTGACCTGTACACCCAAGGCGTTTTTAAAACGTTTGACTCGTTGGGCTCTTCCTATGGCATCCCTAGAGCACAGTTCTTTAGATATTTACAGATTCGACATGCACTCTCTTCTCAGTTCCCGGATCGGATGGACAATATATCTGAGTATCCGCTTATCGGAATACTTTGCTCACAGGGCCCTGGGGGTTTGATATCTACTTTATATGCACATCTGATACAGGCCAAGGTATCCATATTGGACGCCCCAGCCCTGACGCGGTGGCGCATAAATATCCCAGCTCTCACAAATGAGACGTTTCAAGACATCCTTGAATACCCTCAACATGTGTCACCCTCAGCAAATAACAAACTGATTCAAACATATATTATACACCAATGCTACTAGACACCTTCCCGTCTTTACAAAATGGGACGTCTGCCCAACCCAGGTTGCCTTAGGTGTCCCTGTCCACAGTCAGATTTTTGGTATATGATTTGGGACTGTCCGATCATACAATGTTTTTGGAAAGGGGTCGTGAATCTCCTGGCGGAAGTTCTGGCTAAACCTATACCATTAACCCCAGAGGTATGCCTCTTCAGCGTATTGGATGAAGAATTATGTCAACACCATGTTAGAATCTTCTTGCAGGAGTCTTTATTTTATGCCAGGAAAGCTATCACACTGCGATGGATGGCTCCGAGACCCCCATCAGTATCTCAGTGGAAGAAACTTGTTAATACTGTTCTTCCTTTTAACCAGATTGTGTATAAAGGGAGAGGGTGTCCTCAGAAATTCCATAAGGTGTGGGGAACATAGTGCAGTTCTTCGGTAACCCAATATACGGCTCCCTCATTGCGTACTGCCATTCATTTACTCATGCCGTGAGGGGTGGGAGACGCCGGGAGTATCCACGACCTCTCATTTTGAAGTGTATCCTTGTTGTTACCCTTGACTTATTGACTGCATGTTTTTGTACATGTATAATTGATGTATACGGTATTATATATGTCCTGTATATCTCCTTTTTGTACCGAGTCTACGTTATACGGTCCAGATGGGGCGTAGGTGAGGGCCTGACGAGGTGGTGATGTAGTGCTTTGAGTGAATTTATATCTAATTCTTGTTTTTCTGGTGCGCAACCTGTTATATATATGTTTTGCTTCCTTTTCTTGTGTCTGGTACACAATTTTCAATAAAACGAGTTTTAAAAAAAAAAAAAAGACCCTTATTGTCATCCTGATTCACTCTCGACTTGATGACTATAACTCCCTACTAATCGATCTTCGCCTTACTAAACTCTCCCCTCTACAATCTATTCTGAATGCAGCGGCCAGGCTCATCTATCAGTCTAGACGCTACAGCAATGCCTCCGGTCTGTGCCGGTCACTACATTGGCTGCCTATTCAATACAGAATACAATATAAACTTATCAACCTCATCCACAAGGCTCTCTATAATGCTGCACCTCCCTACATTTCCCCCCTCATCTCTGTCTATCACCCAATCCGTGCTCTCCATTCAGTCAATGACCTAACAACCTCTATTATCAGAACTTCCCACTCCCGTATCTAAGATTTCTCATGAGTTGCACAACTTCTCTGAAATATTCTCCCCCTGACAATCAGATGAACTCCCAATTTCTACAGCTTCAAAGGAATCCTGAAGACACATGTTAGGAACCAAACGCAGTGCCGGACAGAGTTAGTCTTAGGAAATCCAGAACCGCCCCTGTACACTAAGGTAAAACAGTGCCGAGCATCCAGCTCCCCTGAACCGAAGAGCCAGCCTCCAGAGGTCTTCGCCAGAGCTGCTGATGGTGGAGTTGGACTTGGTCACTACCTTTGGCCAGAACCACAATAGTCCTAAGGGTACAGAGCGCACAGAGCACCACAAGTCACAGAAGGGCCCTGGAATCCAAAAACCACTCAACTGAGCAAGTTTGGAGGCAGATGAATACTTGAAGCTGGAGAAGATGCAGTAACAGGTTTTCTCCAGAATGTGGCAGCAACACAGTAGAATTGTCGATTAGTCCCTGTCGTCAGCAGGAGAATCTCATAGTACCAGAGGAGGAGATGTAAGAAGAGTCAAAACAAGCCGGGTCGATTTTAGGAGGTCACGAGGTACAGAATCAGTGTTCAAGGAGAGATGGTCTGGAAGGCAAGCCGTGGTCACAACTGGAGGGAGCAATAAGCACAGAGGCAGCAGGATAGGATCGAAGGTCAGGAATGAGGAGCTGTAGGTAAGGAAGGCAAACGGGACAGAGCACGAGGAGGAGCTGACACCCAGGGGAAATGAATAACTAGAGAGATCAGAGCGCCGGAAGGGAGGCTAAATAGACAGGTGAGTGCTGGAAAGTTAACCCCTAGAAAAGTGAGCGTGACGGAGTGTGTGAGGACTCGAGCGGCACCTCACAGCACTACTGCAGAGGTGCCGGCTCAGGTCCTAACAACACATCTTTTCAGACAGCCATATCACATTTACTAATCTAAACCCTTCCGCAGATAGAATCCCTAAAACTAACCCTCCACTGTTCACGCTCCCACATTATCCCACAGGATATGATGCCGTATTGGATTGTAACTTCATATGTCCAGACACCATCTGAACATTAAAGGACACTGACTGGTGACGGCTCATACAGCGTAATTTATATGCCTGATGAAAATAACCTTTATCACAAAACCGGCTGGACAACTGTATAAGCTATGCTGTCCCTGCTACCTCTTATGTCACTCCTTCTACCTCATAGATTGTAATCTCTGTCTGTAGTTGAACCCTACAAATTGTAAAGTGCTGCGGAATATGTTGGCGTTATATTAATAAAATTTATTATTATATTATTTTTGCATTTACCTGGAAAGGTTTTCAGTAATTCTGAATTTTAGACTCAATTCATAATATGTTGCTTTTTCACTTAGAATATTTTAGATAAATGTGTCAAGCATTCATGTATAATAGTAATATCAATTTTATGCCAGCACCTGAATTTATAAAGTGCGGTATATTTTAGTCAAAGAACTGAAATGTAAAATGTATTTGAATGTCAGTTATTCATAGCAAGTATCCATAAGACAGGCAGGTACAAAGTGTAAATGATAATTTGGAGATTATTCACTTGGATGGGACATGGTTCTAGGAACAGTAAAGCATATTATTTACTTAGTTTCTGTTCAATGATTTTGCTAGTTATTTTATTCTTTTTTCTTTATTAGTAGTTACTTATCTGTACTCTACACATTTAGGTGAGGTGGATCTCCAGACACCTACAGCTTTTTATTGATTTATTTGGGTGTATTAGTCAATGGAGTAACAGAAAATTTTTTTTTCTTTGAATCTCTATAAGAAGCAGACTATTTATTTTTGTCATTCTCCTTAAAGCTGTATGCAGATTCCCATGTCAGAATGGTGGTGTCTGTGAAAGACCAAATGCATGTTCATGTCCTGAAGGTTGGATGGGAAGGCTTTGTGAAGAACGTAAGTATTGCTATCACTTATATGCTACTGTTGGAATGATCAAAATTTTCAGAAAGCATGCAAACTTTATAGAAGTATGTCTAGTGATACTGCTTTCATCTAACCTACTGTACTACAATGATGTATATGTACTTCATGTGTGGTTGTAAGGTGTTCTTGCCCCTCACCAGTGTGAAGCACTGGTTTGGCTGGCTTAGAGATCATTAATGTGGGTTAGAAGTACCATGTCTCCTTAGTGAGACTGCCTTTGTATCCACCTTGCAGTGTCCAGCGTTTGAAAGACCATACATGCTCTACAAGAAATTCTGGGAAAAGAATACCTAAATATGTATTCCTTGATGGAATAAGGTAAGAAAACTAGGTCTCTAGGTTTCATAGAAAATCTGGCATTGATCTATAGGGAGCTACCTTACAAAAAGTGGCATTAGAGTGAGTTTTCCTTTTTCCATCAAGAAAACTTATTTAAATATTCCTTTCTTTAAAGTTTCAATAAACACATATACCATATAATAACCCAAAATATGCAATATCACCATGAGCAGAACAAAGGCTTCACTTAGCTGTATCGACACAAATACAAAAATGTCTACAATCAGGAAGGCTGAGAAAAAGAAAAAAATTTTATTCTTGTTTATGTATATGCTTGCTCTGGAGGATTCAGAAACTATGCATTACATGACTGCCCATTTATTTAAAGTAAAGCTAAACTATGGTGAAAATTTTTATTCTTTAGCCCATTAGTACAGGACATAATGTTATCTGAAGAAAGGTGAGTTCACTCACCTAGCGCCTTCTGCTTTTTATGCATCTGGTAAGCAGGTCCCTTCTGAGATCATGTGATTGGCTGACAATTTAGACAGCATCTGGAAGTCCCCTTTTTTTGCACGTCTTTGAGAACCTTACAATAGTATCTTCAGACTGCTGTGTGAAACACCAGATCAGTCTGCCAATCTCATGACATCAGACCTGTTCACTGGTGATATAAGATGTAGAAGGCACTGGGTGAGTAAAATCACTCTATTTACACGTGCCACTTTACATAACACTTTGTCCTGTACTAATGGGTTTAACAAAAGAAAATATCACTGGAGTGTAGCTTTAATAATATATTTACACTGTATGCATGTGGTATATTGTGAAACCTCTTTGAGATGACCACTCATCGCATTGTAATGTGATATAGGAGGTAGCATTCTTCAATGGCGATGGCTACTACGCCATATTGTATATGTTGGAACTAAAAAACTGTAACAAAAAATATAGTCTAGATAAGGGGTAGGTGTTTGAGACTGTAAGAAAACATACAATGTATCTAAGAACAGTTAGTGTCCTCATACTAATGCCCCTAAAAAATGTACAGCAATAATACACCCATACAAGTGCCATCCGTACTGCTATCTATATTCAAGGAGTGCATACATCCCACATTTCTAAAGGAGAAAGAAGGGTGACAACTTTATTGCTAGGCTGTGAACACATATGTGCAACACCTATTTACTCTATACAGTGAACAGACAATGCCATACCTAGCCCACATATTTTCATGCAGGGTCTACATAAAGCCAAACTTATGTTACAGTGCCATATTTTACACACATAGAATTAAGTGAAAGAATTTGCCCATAGCCTACAGTTACCAACCGGTATCCAGCGGGGCTATACAGTGCCAGATAGAGCCAAATAATGTATATTTAGTGATATTATTGCCATATATTGAGACACATATTGTTTATATGCATAATGCATTATAACCATTTAGTGCCCCCAATGCCCCTTAGACTCATCTTCATAGACTGACCTTTTTGCATTGTACAAGACAGTGATGCTTCCAGCTTCTACAATTTTTACCAGCGTCGTGTAATAAAATCCTTATATTAGAATTCAACTGTTACAATTATCAAGTATTTTTGTAGGTCCAAATACATAAACCTTTTCCGCTAGTTATTTTTAACTCCAAGGATAACAAATCAATACAAGTACAATTCCAAAGAAAACATTCAAATAGCCGTCAAATACCAAGTTAAAAAAAAAAAATCTAATAACAGCGGTTGCCACATGTAGATTTATTGAAAATGATCAGCACGCTAACATGTTTCTATTTTGAAATGAATGTGGGATAAGTCAATGCAACATACTTTATTATTAAACTACAATCTGGACAAACATACTTCACATATAACACTTCTAGTGTCAATAGCAAATTTCTCTGCTTTGTGGCGAGATGCTGAAGGACAGAGCAGCAAAGTATTTCAGGGCTATGAACTGCTCACTTGCATCATTTCTTAGCAATGATTTTTACGCATGAAGTGACAGTCTGCAATGGTTGCAGCAAACTATCTTAGAAGCAATTTTTCATCAGAAGAGAGCTACAAACTATTTGGAAACAGGCAAATCAATGACCCTGGTACAAATTCCAGATTTATTGCAAGGAAAGGCTTGAAAGTCAATAAAACACTTCTTCATGGGAGAAATGGAGAAAGTAAAATTTACCTTTCTTCCAAGTGCTTTTCTTTATTTTATTCTAAATGGGATGATTAAATGATAATAATAATAAGAATGATAGAGAAACTCATGAAATACAAAGCTCTTGAGGACAAAGTGACCACAGTGTGGAAGACCAAAGCCAGAATTGTGCTGATGGTGGCCACAGCTCTAGGTACCATGAAAAAATGATTTGACAAAAACCTTTGAGAGTTTCCAGACTACCGCAATGTCTGAGAGATACAGAAGGTTAAACTTATGGACACTGCACAATTCCTTATTGAATCAAAGCTCTATGTCCTTGGTTGGGATAAAAGCCACCTATAAGACATCAGAAAGCAGAGATATTCTAAAATAATAATAATAATAATCATAATAATAATATGAACTCGTATTTTGAAAAGATGGCGATCTTGTCCATCATACCACTAAATGTATGATCTTGAAGCATGAGTGTTGTCCCAACAAAGCTCTCTCCTGACTAATGGGAGTGCTGGAAAACAATCTTCCAATTAGTTGGAATGTACTATGGTTCCATATTTCCATACTTCAAGCATAATATTTCCTCTGCATGTACAGTATCATAACACACACGATATAGGTGTCACATTTCCATTTGGTAGTGGCATCAGCCATCTTCTTCGGAGTGGCCTGCCGGGGGAGTAGTATATCAACCAGGGATAGAAATAAACTTGACAAGCTGATTAGGAGGGCCAGCTCTGTCCTGGGGAGCCCACTGGACCCAGTGCAGGTGGTGGGTGACTGAAGGATACTGTCCGTGGTGAGCTCCATGTGGGAGAATAAGTCCCATCCCATGCATGAGTCCATGTTAGTGCTGGGCAGTACTGTCAGTGACCGACTGCTCCACCCTAAGTTTGAGAAGGAGCGCTATCGGAAGTTTTCCTCCCTACTGTGGTTAGGCTGTACAACCAACACCAACCTAAGCGGAGATCATTACACACAGAGAACTGAAATATCTTTCTGTTTGTGATATCCCCCCCCCCCCCTCTGTTACTTCTTATCTGTCTGTCTACTATCAATGAAATGCCTCTTACTTTGGAACATTCTTGTATATGTTGTATTTGCATTGCTTATCTTTGCTGCTGTAACACACTGAATTTCCCCATGGTGGGACTATTAAAGGATTATTATTGTTATTTAGACCTCAGGACAATAGGAAGAATAGAGTATTCTTTATATTAAAAAATTCTATATTTTTCTAGCAGCTGAACTGGCTATAGATAGTTGTTGGAAAATCCTGGTCATCATGTCGAACACCTGTATCTTGAATGGTTTACAGTCGAAATTTGATGGAGTTTGGAGGGGTGTCTTACCTTAAAAAAGTGAAATTTTGACATGCTAGAACATTATTTTTCATTTTCTGTATCTCACTCCCTTTTTTATCATAAAAACTGAGAGCAACATCCAACCAAGGGCAAATTCTGCATGAAGCTGCACTGTTAGTCTGAGATTCCTTCTATACTTTAAGTACATTCTGTACCAGTGTGTAAACTTTATGGGTGCGACTAAAGTAGACAAATTAGATTGTGAGCCCCAGTGGGGATTAACCAATTAAGAAGTGAAATTTTGACATGCTGTAAAACAGTGTCATAATCTCTGTAATGAAGTATGGAATATGTTGGTGCAATGCAAACAGCAGAAAAATAAATACAGGCTTGAAGAAGGCTCATGACTGAGTTGAAATGTTGCTGTATGGGGCAATAAACTACCCTCACGTTTTTTATGTTTATTGTGTTGTGCTGCCTGTTTTTTGTACTTTATAGAGAAGAGCATAGATATTTTGAGGTTTTAAGCATAAACCTAGCATTACAGATTTTCAGTAGGAGACTGACATTGAACTTCTCTGAAACGATATACTATACCTTGAAGCATATTGAAGCATACTGTATCTTGTAGGGGTCAAGAAAGTACAAAATTTCAAAAGTCAGATAACTTAGTTAATAAAATTCAGCTATTTTTAAAAGCAAACAACCATCTGGATGTGATGCACATCTTGTAACATTCCCTGCCAATTTTCATATGAGTAAGCTCAGAGAAAACACCACAGATATTGGATTCTGCTTTATTCAGTGAAAAGGTGAGGTTGAATACATTGCATAGTTCAGAAGGTGTGACTAAACATTTTCATAAGCAAAGAGAAGGCATGATTGGTATAACCTGATTTGTCATAAAGCTGCAGCATTGACACATAGCTATTGGATATAATGGAAAAGTGTCATATCCTGAAGGAGAAGAGTTTCAGTTCTAAGGAAGGATGTGCTCTAGACAACGCCCTAGCGAGGAATATAAGATGGCTACAAGCACAAGGTGGCATCCTTTACATTTCCCTCCTTTTGTTAATTATGTAACCCATACCAAGGGTACACTAGGAGCTGCTAAACAGATCCTGAGGACTTTTCCTGAGACCTCCCCATTCCACATGGATCTGTTTATACCATTTACATGCCTACATCAGTCTAATCCCTCTGAGTGGCTTTTTTTTTTCTCTGTTTTTTTGTGTTGTTCCAATGCACACAAAAGAAATAAACGTGTATAAAAACATGTGTAAATGCAATAATTTCCTGGGAGAAATACTTAATTTTCTGGAAAAAGTTCAGGGGTGCCAACATGTACCACCATGACTGTATATTTGAGGATATGGATACCGATTTATCTCCACTAATTACAACATTTTGAACTAGTCTATGTAACGTAATATTAACCAAATCTATTGTCTCCTTGATCTTGGGGCTCTTCTGTAATGTATATTTTAGTTCCTTCAGTGGATACGTTATTTCAGGTAACAATAAGGACTTACACACCATATACTGCCTCCTCTTCGTTTTGTAATAAGGTAATAGTCTTGCCTGCCTATAATATGTGACTGACATTATAGAAACATACAGAGAATGGACCCGTGAGATTCAAATTTCTTAAAGTAGTGTCACTAATAGCCACTATGCATACATGTTGTTGCCATATCTCTAGAAACATTAAGAACAGACTAGAAGGTGTAACTACAAATTGGCATATGTTATCATTATGTTGTAACATACAATCCTGACTGCTGACCACAAACCAATCCTTCTGTTGTTCCTACACATGTTGACTTATCATGTGTGGTATTGTACAGTCATGGCCAAAAGTTTTGAGAATGATACAAATATTAATTTTTACAAAGTCTACTGCTTCAGTTTTTCTAATGGCAATTTGCATATACTCCAGAATGTTATAAAGAGTGATCAGCTTAACAGCAATTACTTGCAAAGTCAATATTTGCCTAGAAAATGAACTTTATCCCCCAAAACATATTTCAACATCATTGCAGCCCTGCCTTAAAAGGACCACCTAACATCGTTCCAGTGATTGCTCCATTAACACAGGTGTGGGTGTTGATGAGGACAGGGCTGGAGATCAATCTGTCATGATTAAGTAAGAATGACACCACTGGACACTTTAAAAGGAGGCTGGTGCTTGCCATCATTGTTTCTCTTCTGTTAACCATGGTTATCTCTAAAGAAACACGTGCAGTCATCATTGCACTGCACAAAAATGGCCTAACTGGGAAGAGTATTGCAGCTAGAAAGATTGCACCTCAGTCAACAATCTATTGCATCATCAAGAACTTCAAGGAGAGAGGTTCCATTGGTGCCAAAAAGGCTCCAGGGCGCCCAAGAAAGACCAGCAAGCGGCATGACCGTCTCTTAAAAGTGTTTCAGCTGCGGGAACGGGCTACCAGCAGTGCAGAGCTTGCTGAGGAATGGCAGCAGGCAGGTGTGAGTGCATCTGCACGCACTGTGAGGCGGAGACTCTTGGAGCAAGGCCTGGTCTCAAGGAGGGCAGCAAAGAAGCCGCTTCTCTCCAGAAAAAACATCAGGGACAGACTGATATTCTGCAAAAGGTACAGGGAGTGGACTGCTGAGGACTGGGGTAAAGTCATTTTCTCTGATGAATCCCCTTTTCGATTGTTTGGAACATTTGGAAAACAGCTTATTCGGAGAAGAATAGCTGAGCGCTACCACCAGTCTTGTCTCATGCCAACTGTAAAGCATCCTGAAACCATTCATGTGTGGGGTTGCTTCTCAGCCAAGGGAATCGGCTCTCTCACAGTCTTGCCTAAAAACACAGCCATGAATAAAGAATGGTACCAGAATGTCCTCCAAGAGCAACTTCTCCCAACCGTCCAAGAGCAGTTTGGCGCTCAACAATGCCTTTTCCAGCATGATGGAGCACCTTGCCATAAAGCAAAGGTGATAACTAAATGGCTCAGGGAACAAAACATAGAGATTTTGGGTCCATGGCCTGGAAACTCCCCAGATCTTAATCCCATTGAGAACTTGTGGTCAATCATCAAGAGACGGGTGGACAAACAAAAACCAACAAATTCAGACAAAATTAAAGCATTGATTCTGCAAGAATGGACTGCTATCAGTCAGGATTTGGTCCAGAAGTTGATTGAGAGCATGCCAGGGAGAATTGCAGAGGTCCTGAAGAAGAAGGGTAAACACTGCAAATATTGACTTGCTGCATTAACTCATTCTAACTGTCAATATAAGCTTCTGTTACTCATAATATGAATGCAATTATATTTCTGTATGTGATAAAAATATCTGACAAACACACATAAAAACCAGAGGGCAGCAGATCATGTGAAAATATAATATTTGTGTCATTCTCAAAACTTTTGGCCATGACTGTAGATAGAAGATAGTAACCTAGTGAAAATCTTTAGCATTCACAGACTATCTATCACCCACCACAACAGGCAAGGCAATAAATCCACACAATATAGTACTAGACATAACTTCATATGTTGAATATTTTCCTGTAAACATTGCCAATCGTTCGCACAGTCATTATACGTTGTTGTTCCCAAGTATAATAGCAGTAATGCACTGTAGTGCTGTTTTTTAACATTTACTTACATACTACTTTCGTCATTCCCCACAACAAAATAATACCCAAATTGTCCAAATTTCAATGCATGTGAAAAAAAGTGATATTCCATGTCGTGCAAGTCTAAATAGCAACTCACATAAAATATCTTGCCTTCTGTCTGTATTGGCTCCTTCGGGCTATCCTCTCAATGGTTTATGCTCCATTACTCTCCATTATTTCTCTCATTACCTGTCAAGTAAAATAAATTCCATTGGTCTCGGGGATCGCATACCTGCACATCACTTCTTTCAGTAGTTTATCTGCAGTTATTTTTGCGATGGCCTCTTTATCGGAAATGCCTTGGACCATCCTGAAAAGAGATCCATACACACAAGCATGTATTCATACCTTCCCACCTTTGGTAATTATATGTAGTCAACCAGCAATTTCTGGAACAAGTACAAGGGCTTTGGAGTACATTTATGAGGATCTTTTGCTTTGTGGCCTGCATTGTGCCTGGCACATGTTGTGCAGGCTTGTACGTGTCTGGCTGCAGTGGTGTCATGGCTGTCTTTGAGTGTTGTACTTGGGAATGAGCTGTTTGCACCATCAATGGGAACAATCCTCTTGGTAAAAATACTCTTTTACCACAGGCCGTCAGGCCTTGTTCAGCCTTTTTTTTTTTCTTTTTTCTTTTGCTCCTTGCTCTTCCAAAGTCTTTTTTTCTGGCCTATGGGCCAGATTGGTCCTGCAGTGTTTTTAGAACCTGAAAAGAGAGCTGAGAGTTTTGGTCTAGTGTGATGACCATGTGTGCTGAGACATGTTCCCTATGCTTTTCTGCAGATAGTTTGGCAGCAAGATCTGCCCTGGCATTACCTCTGCTTTCTTTTGTATCAGCCTTAACTTTGACTATAAACACCTGTTTGGGTAGCAGCAGGGCCTCCATCAGTTCCTGAACAGCCTCTATAGGCTAAGTGTTAAGGAAAGCTCTCCAGATCGGACCATAGTGGAATAGCGGGCTTACCCACATCCATTTTCCACTTAAGACATGTGGGGGTAAGGGTTCTACTTGTTTTACCTCATGTTCACTGACCATGACATTCTCAGTGTAGAATTTGCCTTCCTTCCCAAATCGAGAGCCATATACAAAGAACTCAAAATCAGGGTAAGCAATAGGGTCATCATTTACATGATCCTCCTAAATACTTCTCTGTCTTGGAACCTCAAATAGTGCACACAGCAATTTCTCTGGGAGCACACTGTGCCTAACCTAACAGCTTCTTATTCTGGAACCTCAAAGAATATCTCTTGGGCGCACATAGTACTTAACCAAGTACAATGTCTTGTCCTGGAACCTCAAAACTTATCTCTCGGGTGCACACTGCACTTAACCGAATACAAGGTAATCATACCATAACTGCGGACTACTACATCTGTTCACAACTTAGAGGAGAAGGGCGGTGGGGTAACCTCTATGCTGATCCTTAACAACTTTCCACATGATTCAGCACATAAACAAACCAATTGTGTTGCATGTCAAAACACAACACAAAATCCCAACGTTGGTCATTCTTCAAATACGGATACTTCATAAACAGGGTTCTTAAAAAGACCAGAGGATATACTTTCCTTACAATTCACCTGATGTTGGGAGAGGCCACAAGACAAAGAAAGCAGAAAGTGAAAGTGGTAAGAATAAAGATTCTTACCTTGCAGCAGCGTTTAGATCATTTTCCAAAACATTTCCTTTGCCGACTATCCTTCCTGTCTGTTCAGGTGGATGACCTCCAGCCCCACATTATGGGCTTCAATTTCTGTGAGAGTAATCTGCTCTAAGTATCACCTTATTGAAGTCTAAATTAGTATAACTGATTTATGATTCAGCTCAGAGAATCAGGACACCACAGCTAATGGATTCTGCTTTAACCCCTTCATACCTCAGCCAATTTTTGTTTTTGCATTTCAATTTTTCCCTCCCCACATTCCAAGAGCCATAACTTTTTCATTTTTCAGTTCGCAGAGTCATATAATAGCTTATTGTTTGCGGGACAAATTGTACTTTTTAATGGCAACCTTCAATATCTTGTACAATGTACTGGAAAGCTGGAAAAAATTCAGAATGAGATGGAATTAGAAAAAAAAACGCATTTACGCCAATTTCTTATGGGTGTAATCTTTACGGCATTCACTATATGGTAAAAATGACCAGTTACCTGTAGTCTACGGGTCAGTACGATCGCAGCAATACCAAATTTATATAGTATTTGTAATGTTTTGATACCTTTTAAAAAATTAAAAACGTTGCAAAATACAAAAAAAAATTTGTGTCGCCATATTGTGACACCTATAACTTTTTTATATTTATGTTTATGGAGCTGGTTAAGGTGTCTTTTTATGCAAGACAAGATGGCATTTTTAGTGATACCATTTTGGGGAAGGTCTGATGGTTTCACCACTTTTTATTCCATTTTTTTATAGGAGGCAAAAAGTTGAAAAAACAGCCATTTGGCCATTTTGATTTTTTTTCCCTGCTACACCGTTCACCGTATGGGAGAAATATTTTAATATTTTAATAGTTTGGACATTTTGGAGCATGGAGATACCTAATGTGTTTATGTTTACTTTTGTTTATTTATTTTTATAAATGATCTAGGGAAAGGGGGGTGATTTGAACTTTTATATTTTTTGTTTTTTTATACTTAAAATTTTTTTTTTTCTTTTAATTTTATGATCAGACCCCTTAGGGACCTTGAACCCTTGGGGGTCTGATCACTCACACTATACACTGCAATACTAATATATTGCAGTGTATATGGAAATTCATTCCCTTCTATTACATGATGCCTCTGGCCTCTAATCTAATGACAACCCTGGGAGCCTTCAATAGGCTCCTGGCTGTCATAACAACCGATCACCGCCCTCCGATGACATTCAGAGGAACGGCGATCATTTAAAGATGGCGGAGCTGGTGGCGGCTGCGCACTTTAGATGTCACTGTCACTTTTGACCGCAGCATATAAAGTGTTAACAGCTGTGATCGGTGTCGGCACTGATCGCTGCTGTTAGCGGCGGGTGCTGGCTGTGTTGTACAGCCGGCATTCGCCGTGTATGGAGAGAGCTCAGCTCCTGAGCTCTCTCCATACAACCCTTCACACCCAATCACGTACATGTATGTGATATTGGGTGAAGGGGTTAATCAATGAAAAAGGTAGGGTTAAATACATTGCATAGTTAGGAAGGTGTGACTAAACATTTTCATAAACAAAAAGAAGGCGTGATTGGTATAGCCTGATTTGTCATAAAGCTGCAGCATAACATTTGCACATATATATTGGTTATGTGTCATATCCTGAAGGAGAAGAAGAGTTTAAGTTCTAACCCCTTAGCGACCCAGGGCGTAATAGTCCGTCCTGAGTCGCATGACGATGTATGGAGAGCGCTCAGGAGCTGAGCGCTCTCCATACACGGCAGGTGCCGGCTATATAATACAGCCAGGACCCGCCGCTAACAGCAGCGATCGGTGCATGCACCGATTGCGGCTGTTAACCCTTTAGATGTCGCGAGGCATCGTCTAATAGAAGTGAAGGCATTTTGCTATTCACTGCAATACAGTAGTATTGCAGTGCATAGTATGAGTGATCAGACCCCCTAGGTTTCAAGGTCCCTAGGGGGTCTGATCATACAAGTAAAAGTAGAAAAAAAAAGTTTTTAAAAGTATAAAAAAATAAAAAAAAACACAAAAGTTCAAATCACCCCCCTTTCCCTAGATCAGATATAAAAGTAAATAAACAAAAGTAAACATAAACACTTTAGGTATCCCCGCGCTCCAAAATGCCTGAACTATTAAAATATTAAAATATTTATCCCATACGGTGAACGGCGTAGCGGTGAAAAAAAATCAAAATGGCCAAATAGCATTTTTTTCAACACTTTGCCTCCTATAAAAAATTGAATAAAAAGTGATCAAACAATCAGATCTTTCCCCAAATGGGTATCAATAAAAACGTCATGTTGTCCCGCATAAAAGGACGCCATACCCAGCTCCATACATGTAAATATGAAAAAGTTACAGGTGTCACAATATGGCGACACTGAATTTTTTTTTCTATTTTGCAAAGTTTTTATTTTTTTAAAAGGTATTAAAACATTACAAATACTATATATATTTGGTATCACCGTGTTCGTACTGACATGCAAAATACAGGTAATACAGGTAATGTCATTTTTACCACACAGTGAATGCTGTAAAAATTAAACCCATATGAAATTGGCGCAATTGATGGGAATGCATCAAGGACTGTAGCTTCTAGTTGTGTGTATATGCTTTGAATTATTCAGGGTAACACCATATTATCTTTGTATTTCATGTCCTACTCTGTACCATTTCTGAATTTATGATATCTGATATCTTACATATCTCTAGCAGCACACATAGTGAAGGCCAAATTCTCAAATACTAGTATTAATACATGTCCACTATGTCATTGTGCCAAATGGCTCAAAAAGCATGCTGGGCTTTTATAGTATTGTTTCTTAGTTCAGGGAAGTTCAGCTGATATACTAGTGTTTCTTGTGAGGCTGCACTTCCCTCTACTTCTGTTTTTTTCACTAACTTAGAAATTCACCCTTCCCTGTTTTACTCTTAATGATTATCTTCTTAATATCAAGTCCAGGTTTGGACTCTGTTTGGACCTGGTACATGTATTTCTTGTTTAGTCATACCTTTCATTTTTCTTATTTCTGTTCTGGTACAATGTCTTCATGTTGCTGATTTGTCCAAAAGAACATAAAAGTTGCCTTTTAACATGTCCTGACTTTGCTAAACAGAATGGCCCAGATTTACTATTGTGGTTGCGACTAGACACTGGTGTAAACATGGCACATATCTGGTACAATGTGGCACATCTAGTTTGGGCTAAAATGTATGCTAGACATATGGGTGTGGATTCTAAGAAAAAGGGGGCATGAAATAAATGGGCCACAATGCACAAAAAATGCACCAAAATAGTTTAGAAAAATTCTGGCTCAAAGTAAGCCAACTAAAAGGTCATATAAACAGGCTAGATATTCTAAAGATATGCCAGATTTGACTAAGCAGTTTATAGCAGTTTTTGTTAAAAAAAAAAAAATTTGCAAATCACATGATGATGTATACCAAATATGTCCTAATGTAACTTTTTTCATCACTCACTAGATTTGATAAGTAACAAGAAAAGTGGGTGTGGTCTCCAGGAAGATTAAATTGCAAAAAAAAGGCTGCAAATGTTGCAGATTTTTGAAAAAATGTATGCCTGTTTTCTTTAGTTTGAAATTCACCAAATTCATTAAAATGAGTGTCAGCAGTACATTCGAAATAAACCTAATCCCAGTACCTTGTAGAGGTGTTTCTACAGTATCCAAATGTGGGGAAAGTGGTTTGCTTGGAAATCTAAAGCTGAGATAAAAGTCCAGGCAAACTAAAGTACACCCCCAAAACACTTTTCCCTTTATCTACTGTATACACACGTGGACAAAATTGTTGGTACCCCTCGTTTAATGAAAGAAAAACCCACAATGGTCACAGAAATAACTTGAATCTAACAAAAGTAATAATATATAAAAAATTCTATGAAAATGAACAAATGAAAGTCAGACATTGCTTTTCAACCATGCTTCAACAGAATTTTTTTAAAAAGAAAACTCATGAAACAGGCCTGGACAGAAATGATGGTACCCTTAACTTAATATTTTGTTGCACAACCTTTTGAGGCAATCACTGCAATCAAACGATTCCTGTAACTATCAATGAGACTTCTGTACCTCTCAACAGGTATTTTGGCCCACTCCTCATGAGCAAACTGCTCCGGTTGTCTCGGGTTTGAATGGTACCTTTTCCAGACGGCATGTTTCAGCTCCTTCCAAAGGAGCTGAAACATGGATTTAGGTCAGGTCTCATAGAAGGCCACTTCAGAATAGTCCAATGTTTTCCTCTTAGCCATTCTTGGGTGTTTTTAGCTGTGTGTTTTGGGTCATTATCCTGTTGCAAGACCCATGACCTGCGAGTGAGACCAAACTTTCTGACACTGGGCAGCACATTTCTCTCTAGAATCCCTTTATAGTCTTGAGATTTCATTGTACCCTGCACAGATTCAAGACACCCTATGCCAGATGCAGCAAAACAGCCCCAGAACATAACAGAGCCTCCTCCATGTTTCACAATAGGGACAGTGTTCTTTTCAAGAAATGCTTCATTTTTCCGTCTGTGAACATAGAGCTGATGTACCTTGCCAAAAATTTTGATTTTTGTCTCATCTGTCCATAGGACATTCTCCCAGAAGCTTTGTGGCTTGTCAACATGTAGTTTGGCAAATTACTTTTGTCAGATTCAAGTTATTTCTGTGACCATTGTGGGTTTTTCTTTCATTAAACGAGGGGTACCAACTATTTTGTCCACGTGTGTATGTGAATAAAACTACACTTTACAAGAACTTGGGGGCTCCAAAGCTGAATAACAACAGTAGAATCACTTCTACAAGATAATAGGATTAGATTTTAACCAGTCTATTTTCTCCCTCAGCAATTTGCATCTTGCCGTGTCTAAATGGAGGTCGTTGTACAGCTCCATACAAGTGTGACTGCCTAAATGGGTGGACTGGATCTCGTTGTCATCTTGGTAAGTAATGGAGACTACCAAATCTAGCCACAGTGAATAATATCACACTATGTTTAAAACCTTTAGGACTTGTTCAGTAGGATGATGTTTACAGTGATTTTTTGAGTCACCACCAACTACATAGTAACATAATAGATGAGATTACAAGTAGACACAGGTCCATCAAGTCCAACCTATAACCCTAGTTATAGACAGAGTTGAGACAGAGTTAACCCTAGTCGAGACAGAGAAAGGTAAACAAAAAACTAATGAGGCTGATGTATATTTCCTTGTGTCAGGGGAAAAAATATTTCCTTATTCCAAATTTATAGCCTGCATCACCTTCTCATCTACAGGAACCTAATACCCATAACCTGTATTATTTATTCTTTCAAGAAAGGTATCCAGGCCCCTCATGAATAAATCTACTGCCACAACATCCTGTGGCATTAAGTTCCAGAATCTCTCAGCTCTTACAGCCAAGCATCCCCGTGTATGATGCTGGTGAAATGTACTTTCCTCTAGGCATAGGGGATGTCCCTTTATCATGGTTTTACAGGCCTAGGAGAAGATCATTAAAAAGTTGTATTTATACATTGTGGTTAGATTTCCCCAAAACTGTCTTTTTATTTCTAAAGTGAATAACTAGGAAATATGCAGTCACTTGTGGGTTGCTACTTGTGGCATTTGTTTCCTCCTGGCCAAAAGTAAATATCAGATCACTTGCTATAGTCAGTTAACTGTAGGTAAAGAGGTTATTCACCTATTAGTCATATGAAATATGACAGGCTATTCTGTGATTTGAGGAATAGCCTGTACTCCATTTGACAAGATTACAAAATTATTTTAATATACAGTATAAGAAGACTGTGTGCTTAAAGCCTTATTTTTCATCCACTTTACTTTAACTATAAATCTCCTTACAGCTGTTTGCCAGTCCCCTTGCTTAAATGGAGGTAGATGTGTAAGACCAAACAGATGTTATTGCCCACCAAGCTGGACAGGACTTGACTGCTCTAGGTAAGTTCTGTTCCTATGCCAAACCATTCAGTAATTAGAGCTTAGTCTGATTTGAGTATTTACAGTTGCAACTCTAAAGCTTTGAAACGCCACAGAAAATGCAATTCAAGATGCAGGCAAATGCTGAAACCAGCCTTCCAGTGGGCATGGCCAGCAAGTTGCCTTTCCTACCTGCTGTCCGTTCCCTGTAGCTCATGCACATCACACTGCTGCTGCATCTAGTCACGTACTCCCTCTAACTAGCACACCTACAAGCTCTTCTCAGCCAATCACAAACAACTCCCACCTAATTTAGTCTGCTGTGTTACTACTCTAGTGTTCGATTCTCAATTACTGGTCTGTTTACTGACTACTCTTCTGTTCTGTTCTGCTGCCTACTCGTGTATGATCTCTGCCTGTCCTCAACTAGTAAACCTGAGCTGTCCACCCTCATCCTTTAGCTTGTTTAAAGGATGAGGGTGGGCAGCATACCCACACAGGGGTTAAAAGGGGAAATCAGAGAAGGACTACTTATCCCTTGGGAGCGGTCCAATACCAAACCGGTTAGGTAGTACAGCGGGTTCACACTCCGCTTCCCATGGATAGATAGGAGCCCTGAGAGTTTTATAATAATAATAGTAATAGATTTTATTTATATAGCGCCAACATATTCTGCAGCACTTTACAATTTGTAGGGTTCGAGTACAGACAAAAAGATACATTACAGAGCGACAGTAAATTCACACAATGGGACTGAGGGCCCTGCTTACAAGAGCTTACAATGTGTTATACGTGTTTCAAGCCAATTTAAGGTGTGGTTTGTACCGAACTTGTTTGACCTGAAAGAAATCGGGAACCCGAGCCATCCGAAACAAACAAATCTTGAGAGGTTCGCCCATCTCTAGAACTATGAAATGTAATAATGCATTGCTTTGCAACATTGTTAACATACTGTAGATTAGTCACAAAGGCTACTACAGTATACTATTGTCTTCAGCTTAGTTGACATGCTTGGTATCTTATCTAATAAAAGTCAAAGAAATCTTTTAAAGCAAATTCATTTGCGGACCATCCTACTGTACAGTACAATTGCAGTAAGCTACTATATATATATAATGTATATATAACTCAGGAGTGCTCTTTTTATATAATAAGAAACTGTACACAGAGGTTTAAATAGGTTTAACTGGCATGCATGTATAACTGAAACCATTCTGGTATCTGAAGTGGACTGGCAAATGGGTCCTTCCCTTCCTTTCCTACAAAGTATCTCATACTCGTGGTACATGAGGTATTTAGTGACTACCTATACAATGTGTAACAATCCTGCCTGTAATTACATGGCTGAAGCTGAACTCACCTTACTGTTTTCCCCTGTGATTTCCTATGCCTGATTATTCACTCTGTATAGAACGAAAAGTAATTCTAATATGATACAATAATACATATTAAAGATATAAATCCAGCCATCATTGTAAAAACTCTGATGGCTGCTAAAGTTCATTAATGGTAATCTACTTCTTCACTTCTCATCGTATTAGATGTGAACATTTTCTATGAACTCCATTCTACACTGTTCATTCTGATAAGGTCATGACCTTTTGTGGGCCAGATGATCAGGTCCCCCAGGTAACTGTCGTTATTCTAATTGATATGAGCTAAGTGCTAGCGGCGAGGAATTGACACCAGATACAGAGTTGGTATGAACCCTCTTTCTTAGCCGAATACAGGGACGCACTGACATACTTTATTAAGGCAACATACAGTGATATGAAAAAGTTTGGGCACCCCTATTAATCTTAATAATTTTTAGTTCTAAATATTTGGGTGTTTGCAACAGCCATTTCAATTTGATATATCTAATAACTGATGGACACAGTAATATTTCAGGATTGAAATGAGGTTTATTGTACTAACAGAAAATGTGCAATATGCATTAAACCAAAATTTGACCGGTGCAAAAATTTGGGTACCCTTATCATTTTATTGATTTGAATACTCCTAACTACTTTTTACTGACTTACTGAAGCACAAAATTGGTTTTGTAACCTCACTGAGCTTTGAACTTCATAGCCAGGTGTATCCAATCATGAGAAAAGGTATTTAAGGTGGCCAATTGCAAGTTGTTCTCATATTTGAATCTCCTCTGAAGAGTGGCATCATGGGCTCCTCAAAACAACTCTCAAATGATCTGAAAACAAAGATTGTTCAACATAGTTGTTCAGGGGAAGGATACAAAAAGTTGTCTCAGAGATTTAACCTGTCAGTTTCCACTGTGAGGAACATGGTAAGGAAATGGAAGATCACAGGGACAGTTCTTGTTAAGCCCAGAAGTGGCAGGCCAAGAAAAATATCAGAAAGGCATAGAAGAAGAATGGTAAGAACAGTCAAGGACAATCCACAGACCACCTCCAAAGAGCTGCAGCATCATCTTGCTGCAGATGGTGTCACTGTGCATCGGTCAACAATACAGCACACTTTGCATAAGGAGAAGCTGTATGGGAGAGTGATGCGAAAGAAGCCGTTTCTGAAAGCACGCCACAAACAGAGTCGCCTGAGGTATGCAAAAGCACATTTGGACAAGCCAGCTTCATTTTGGAAGAAGGTCCTGTGGACTGATGAAACAAAGATTGAGTTGTTTGGTCATACAAAAAGGTGTTATGCATGGCGTCAAAAAAACACAGCATACCAAGAAAAACACTTGCTACCCACTGTAAAATTTGGTGGAGGTTCCATCATGCTTTGGGGCTGTGTGGCCAATGCCGGCACTGAGAATCTTGTTAAAGTTGAGGGTCGCATGGATTCAACTCAGTATCAGCAGATTCTTGAGAATAATGTACAAGAATCAGTGACGAATTTGAAGTTACGCCGGGGATGGATATTTCAGCAAGACAATGATCCAAAACACAGCTCCAAATCTACTCAGGCATTCATGCAGAGGAACAATTACAATGTTCTGGAATGGCCATCCCAGTCCCCAGACCTGAATATCATTGAACATCTGTGGGATAATTTGAAGCGGGCTGTCCATGCTCGGCGACCATCAAACTTAACTGAACTGGAATTGTTTTGTAAAGAGGAATGGTCAAAAATACCTTCATCCAGGATCCAGGAACTGATTAAAAGCTACAGGAAGCGACTAGAGGCTGTTATTTTTGCAAAAGGAGGATCTACTAAATATTAATGTCACTTTTCTGTTGAGGTGCCCATACTTTTGCACCGGTCAAATTTTGGTTTAATGCATATTGCACATTTTCTGTTAGTACAATAAACCTCATTTCAATCCTGAAATATTACTGTGTTCATCAGTTATTAGATATATCAAATTGAAATGGCTCTTGCAAACACCCAAATATTTAGAACTAAAAATGATTAAGATTAATAGGGGTGCCCAAACTTTTTCATATGACTGTAAGTTCATATAGCAGCAAGTATAGGAAAGGGTTAACATAGCAACATAAGTTCAATCCTAATTGGTGTAGTATATCTTGAATTCATAGAGAACAGATATAAGCAGTTCCGTATATGGTCAGCCATCTCCTGTCTTGCGCTGTGATGCAGGGAGGTGTCTTCTGGCAGCAAGCCAAGCACATGTCTTCTTGGAGACAAAGGATTCTCACTTTGGTATGCAGACACTATCTGGTAGTATAACATTACATAACACTCAGTTTCAAGCATAAACAACCACATCTAATATTCAGCTTTAAAGATAACAATGTTTTTTTTACACACAGTACACCTTAAGCAGGTATGAAAATATAAAACAGATATAAAAGTATAAAATTATAAAAAGTTCATAATGATCCTTCACAATTCCACTTAAAGGGAGTCTATCATTCGCAAAAACACTTTTAAGCTAATGGCACACTGGAATGGCCTTTAAAAAGGCCATTCTTCTCCTACCTTTCCTTGTTTTCTTCTCCCTGCCGATTCCAAGATAATTAATTTCTTCATGTATGTAAATGAGTACCACGAAGCACCCAGGGCGTACCTTCTTTTCTGCGAGCACCCATCGCGTCATCGCTTCTCACCGCCCCTTCGGCCGTTGCGGTGACTCCCCTCTTAGTCTTCTTTCTTCTCAGTTCTCTCTGGCAGCGAATTCTCGCGACTGCGCCATTTTCCGGTGGTCTGTCACAAGAGCGTGGCAGAGCCGATTGTGCATGTGCAGTTGCGAGAATTCGCTACCAGCGAGAACTGAGAAGAAAGAAGACCAAGAGGGGAGTCACCGCAACTCCCTTTAAGGCCATAAAAAAGCAGTGTAGTCTGCATTTGTTTGTGGGAAAAGATACAATATAATCTGTCATTTATTCCGTGGCCTCCAAATCAGCTGCAGAATCCGTGGTAAGATTGAGCAGGAGCTTTTTTTTTTCAGCGTCCTGCACACAGTTTTTAAAGGGAGGCAGAATGAGGGAAGAATCTGCGAATGATTAGGGGCAAAATCCAAAATAACAGCACCAGATTCCACCGTGTGAACAGGGCCTGATACTATTAACAGTGCAATGAACGCTTTCATCTGCATTAATAAAAGTTCTCAATGCAGAAACTGAGTGGCGTAACTAGCAAAGACTGGGCCCCATAGCAAACTTTTGATTCGGGCTCACCCCAAAACGGCATAGCGCCCTCTTTCTTGGCCCCAACACAGTATAACGCCCCATTTACACACATTATAATGTCCCACAGTGGCCCCTTCACACAGTATAATGTCCCATAGCGGCCTCTCCACACAGTTTAATGCCCCATAGCTGAAAAGACCCCAGAAAATTGCAATAATAGCAGTTTCAGTTTGGACGTGTTTGGTCCGAACGAAACCACCAGGCAATCCTTGCAGGACGAATCTCGCTAGGTTTGCCCAACAAATACTCTTTCTGCAGGTCCGCGGACCTACTTATGGATCTCCGCTCCTGCCCACTACTGCCTTCGCTTCCACTTCAGCACTCCAGGGCCCCAGGGAAAGCGGAGACGACCATGGGCAGGAGCGGGGATCAGTAAGTAAATAGGGCCCGTTACATGCTGGGGTTATACCGAGTCTTTTCACACAGACCTATATTTTTAATCTGCTCGGTTTCTCCTGCCTTAGAACATACTGACTGCAGATTATACTGCATTTTCATGCTAACAAGTGCCCTTTAAGAGGGCATGAAAAAATGTTATACAGTACAATGTTCACATTGAAATATAATTTCTGTATCAATTCTCCATGGCCTGTTACTATATGATAACTGTACTGTGCGAGTCCTATACCTGTATGTCACACGATGAGACAGATTTTTATGGAAGAAAACAATACAAGTCTCTCTGGAATGATTGCAAGCAGACAAATTCATGCAAAATTATATAATTAATAACCTTTTATTTGCTAAAACTAAGTTAATAAGAATGATTATTTAGTTTGCAGTTTTAATACCGTACAAGTACTTAAAAGCACTTTGTGGGAGGCTATTACATCACAACCTGCCATTGACAATAATTGTAGCAAATCATCCCAACCTCAATCCTTTTATAGTTCTTCTGTAATAAATGTGGCATGAAGCTGTGAGGGGGTTAAGTACAGAAAGTCAGATTAGCTATTCTATTGACATATGCAAATGCCATAACCATTGTAACAAATTTTATATGGTTTTGTCATTTCCAATTTTTATTCACAAAGTCCTTTAGATATAGGAAGGCAGAGAAATATACACAAGAAGAGCTATTCTTTCTGTGTTCTTTCATTTCTTTCCGAATGTGATCCATGTTTCCTTTTGATGTGCCACATCTGCCGATTTAATCACATCCTAACTGTTTTCCCTTTTTTGTTTCTTTTAGAAAAAGAAAGAATGGGTTTTCTCCTTTTTAGTGGTAAATTGGATTTGTTGCACAAAAGAGAATCCATTTCATGCAGGATCTAATCTGGAGTGCATTTTAATTCAAATTTGAATGCTATAATGTGAGATATTTTCTTATGCTTGTGGATGTTTTTTTAAAGTTCTTTTGTATTTTCATATGCAAATGTATATTAATAATATGCTGCTGAAGATTGAATGTTAATTGGATAGAGATATTGTATATACTTTCTCAACGTTTACTTAAATACTGCGTTTAAATGGGTTTCACTGCCTAAGGTAATTGTATGGGATATACTTGTGATGACAGATCATTAGCAGAAACGTAGAAAAAAGCTAAGTTTGACAGTGTTTATATAATTTTTGGTTACTTTGTGTTAATTGGAATCAAGGTTCAGCACACAAATTGCTTTATTTTTGTTTATTGTTAAACTATGTCATGTTGTTGATGTGAATTACCCATAAAAGCAAAGCTTACAATACATTTTATAATAAAAAGAAAGAACTTATATTGGTCTGCGTATTACTTTAACATAATTTTTATATCTCTTAATGAATGAAATACTTGTCCTTACATCAGCCAAAGTGAACGATGTGAATCACTTTGTGTTTATACACTGAATTTCCGCTTTAATAGTAACTAGGGATAAGTGAACTGGTTCATAATGAACCGAGTTTGTTACTCATTTTTGGTTTTGGACAAACCTGAAATTTAGGGGGGTTTGCCACCCACAATCCACTATTATACTCTGGTCTCTTCAGACCCCAGAGTATAATAAGTGGAAACATGTAAACATAACAAACAGTCTTATTCACTTCTCCTAGGCTCTGTTGCAGCATCCAGTGCAGGTGACCATCCTCTCTGAGCATCTTCCAGCCTCCTGAATGACATCTGTGGCCCTGGGGGACCACCAATGCCTGTGATTGATCATCAGTGGTCACTTGGGGCATGCTAATATAATAATGACATCATTGAGAAAAAAAGAAAAAAGATATGGACCACACATCCCGATCCTATACATTAATCTAATGCTTTACAGCAAAAGCTACAAAAATGAACATCAGGTTCTTAGTATACGTATTGATCAAGGTGCATAAGCCTACTAGCCACTTCATGGTGACCTCTGTATAGTGGGTCCCTATTCTACTGGGTGCGGCGTCATACAGAGACCACCACCACCGCAATGCAGAAAACTGTAAAAGGGACCCACCTACAAGCTTTCAGTCTTCTGACTGAAGTAATATGGTAAGATGAATTTTTTGAGATCTGTTCACATAGTGAAGTGCTGCATGGTGTCTGCTGCTCCTGTGGTGTTGTGCCTGTGGGATGGTGTGGCCCAGAGTCTGGGGGCTTGGTCTGGTGGCAAGGGTGTTGCTGTACCACTGGGTCGCTCCCCCTGTGGGTGCTGCATTGCTGTGGTGGTGGTCGCTGTGCGGCGCCGCAGCCAGTAGAGTAGGGACCCACTATATAGAGGTTGTCGTGAAGTGGCTAGTGGGCTTATGCACCTTGATCAATATATATACTAAGATCCTCATATTCATTTTTGTAGATTTTGCTGAAAAGAATTAGATCAATGTATAAGATTGGGATGTGCAGTCCATATCTTTTTTCTTTTTTTCTCCATAAAAATAATAATGGCATCATTCCACCTCCACCAGTCTGAACTGTTGGCATCTGACAGGAAGGGTTCATCTAATCATTCTGCTTGTGCCAATTTCTAACACTTCCATCAGCATGGAGCAACAGAAATATGGATTCATCAGACCAGACAATATTTTTCCACTGCTCAGTGATCTTACTTTTGCACTCTTTTGCCCACTGGAGTTCTGCCTTTATGTTTTCCTTTCATAGCAATGATACTCAAACTCGTCATCTGCTGTTATAGTGCATCTGTGCTAAGGAAAGACGAGTTGTGCATTTGGACATGTGAGTTGGAGCACCAGTTTTCTATTTGACTGCAATTTGATTGACTGTGTAGTACTGCCTGTTTGTCTGAATTGTTCTTGATATTATCCTCTGACCCCTTTAGTTGAAGAGTTTTTAAAAACTGGCCCCAGATAGTCACATTTCACTCGAAGTTGTTCAGGTCCCTTGATTTTTCCATTCTGATATGGATTTACACAGGGATTGATCAATGGAAAACTTGCTCACTTGATTTTATATTGCATTCTGGTATAATACATCTAATTTCCATACAGGGAAGCTTTGATCGTGAAAGGGCAGGTGTCTCTAAAAAAGAGGCCATTCAGAGTTTATTACTTGCATACAGTTGTGCTAAAAAGTTTACATACCCTGGCAGATTTTTTTGTTTTTTGGCCTTTTTTCAGAGTATAACACAAAAACTTTTCCTCCACTCATAGTTAGTGGTTGGTTGAAGCCAATTATTGTCAAACTTCTGTGTTTTTTCTTTTTAAATCTTAATGACAACCAAAAACATCAAAATGACCCTGTTCAAAAGTTCACATACCCCAGTTCTTAATACCATGTGTTGACCCCTCTAACATCAATGACAGCTTGAAGTCTTTTGTGGTAGTTGTGGATGAGGCTCTTTATTTTCTCAGATGGTAAAACTGCCCATTCTTCTTGGCAAAAAGTCTCCAGTTCCTGTAAATTCCTGGGCTGTCTTGCATGTACTACGCACTTGAGATCTCCGAAGAGTGGCTCAATGACATTGAGGTCAGAAGACTGAGATGGCCACTCCAGAACCTTCACTTTATTCTGCTGTAGCCAATAACAGGTCGACTTGGCCTTGTGTTTTGGATCGTTGTCATGTTGGAACGTCCAAGTACGTCCCATGCGCAGCTTCCTGGCTGATGAGTGCAAATTTGCCTCCAGTATTTGCTGATAACATGCTGCATTCATCTTTCCTTCAACTTTGACCAAGTTTCCTGTGCCTTTGATGCTCACACATCCCCACATCATCAGTGATCCACCTCTGTGCTTTACAGTAGAAATGGTGTTCCTTTCATCATAGGCCTTGTTGACACCTCTCCAAATGTAACGTTTATGGTTGTGGCCAAAAAGTTTTTTCTTCAAGTGCCTCCTTATTGTGCATCTTATTGTGCACCTTATCAAGTGCCTCCTTATTGTGCATCTTGAAACAGCCACACTGATAGTTTTCAGAGAGTCCTGTATTTCAGCTGATGTTATGTGTGGGTTTTTCTTTACATCCCGAACAATTTTCCGGGCAGTTGTGGACGAAATTCTGGTTGGTTTACCTGACCGTTGTTTAGTTTTTATAGAGCCCCTGAGTTTCCATTTGTTCCATTTCTGGGAACTCCTTCAAGACTGTTGGAAGACCATTTCAGGTGACTACCTCTTGAAGCTCATCAAGAGAATGCCAAGAGTGTTCAAAGCAGTAATCAAAGCAAAAGGTGGCTACTTTGAAGAACCTAGAATATAAGACATATTTTCAGTTGTTTCACACTTTTTTGTTAAGTATATAATTCCACATGTGTTAATTCATAGTTTTGATGCCTTCAGTGTGAATCTACAATTTTTATAGTCATGAAAATACAGAAAACTCTTGGAATGAGAAGGTGTGTCCATACTTTTGGTCTGTACTGTATATATATATATATATATATATATATATATATATATATATACGTGGACAAAATTGTTGGTACCCCTCGTTTAATGAAAGAAAAACCCACATGGTCACAGAAATAACTTGAATGAGACAAAAGTAATAATATATAAAAATTCTATGAAAATGAACAAATGAAAGTCAGACATTGCTTTTCAACCATGCTTCAACAGAATTTCTTAAAAAAGAAAACTCATGAAACAGGCCTGGACAGAAATGATGGTACCCTTAACTTAATATTTTGTTGCACAACCTTTTGAGGCAATCACTGCAATCAAACGATTCCTGTAACTGTCAATGAGACTTCTGCACCTCACAACAGGTATTTTGACCCACTCCTCATGAGCAAACTGCTCCGGTTGTCTCGGGTTTGAAGGGTGCCTTTTCCAGACGGCATGTTTCAGCTCCTTCCAAAGATGCTCAATAGGATTTAGGTCAGGGCTCATAGAAGGTCACTTCAGAATAGTCCAATGTTTTCCTCTTAGCCATTCTTGGGTGTTTTTAGCTGTGTGTTTTGGGTCATTGTCGTGTTGCAAGACCCATGACCTGCGACTAAGACCAAGCTTTCTGACACTGGGTAGCACATTTCTCTCTAGAATCTCTTGATAGTCTTGAGATTTCATTGTACCCTGCACAGATTCAAGACACCCTGTGCCAGATGCAGCAAAGCAGCCCCAGAACATAACAGAGTCTCCTCCATGTTTTCAAGATATGCTTCATTTTTCCGTCTGTGAACATAGAACTGATGTGCCTTGCCAAAAATTTCGATTTTTGCCTCATCTGTCCATAGGACATTCTCCCAGAATCAAAGTTCTATTAGGATCCTTATTCTCCAAATTTAGGAAGGATAAAGGAAGCAGCTTATGCTTTAAATAAATATATGACACATACCATATACTTGATACAAAGCATCAATACAAGTTTGAGTGTTTGTTTTCTATTACACTTTTATGTTGGAATACCTTAGATCTTTCCTACTCATTATTTCACTCTATTTCGTACATGTATTAAGTTCTATATTTTAGGCTTTATTAGAGTTTTTTTGTTTTTGAAATCAGTAAAACAGTTTGAAATGTCTCCAGTCATTATTGATAGTGTACTATTTGAGGGACAGTTCCATTAGCATAGCCCAGCTTATCATTGTAGAAATAAATGAGCACGGAATCCATCTATTGTTTAACGTAAAAGTATACTCAGTAGCAAAGCTGGCACTGTTGGTGTTCTGAGGATTTGAGTGATGTTCAAAGTGAATAATAGCTGTGGTTAGCAACCTGGATGATAACAAAGACTTCAAACGTATTTGATACTGTGATCACAGATAAGAGAACTAGAATATGGGATTGTAATTGGGGCACTGTCAAGACAAACAAGTATCTCATTCATTTTACAGGCAGCGACTCCCAGGAGCACAATGTGCAGAAACTGAAAAATCTGTGCATAGATTATTAGAGTTTCATCATCACACTATGAATTTTTACATGTGCTAAACCTGATGTCAATAAAAATTCATTTTAGCCACAGATTTCCTTTCAATGGCATGATTAATATAAAATATCCATGAAGAAAAACTAGATATTGCAATAATAAGGTCACTTTACCTTTTGACTACTGTCAGGTAACAATTACTCATAGAAACTGCATACAGTATGTTCTTCAATACAGTGTATGATACATACAGTCAGTGTCGGACTGGGATGACTAGGGCCCTCCAGTGGAATTGTTTCTAGGGGCCCACCGCCAGGACCCTTGCAGATCAGCTGTGCTGGGACAGGGCGGCTAAAAGTATAATCATGTCAGGAGTCATGCTGCTCATCCGCCGTATGATGTACATCACTGCACTACCTAAACCCACTGCTACACCCTGTATTGCAAGTGAACAGCATGGCTCCTAGAATTGTTACCATTACCTGTAGCTGTACTGTCCTAGAAAAGCTAATCTGCAGATGTCTTGGCTGTCGGACCCCTGCAGATGTAATATTGATTTCCCAAGGACAGGCCATCAATATTAGAAAGATGGATACATTCTTTAAATAGGTTGTCCAGGAATTGGAGCAACCCATGTGGCAAGCAGGAGGTGTAAAACAAAATAAAAAAAAAAAAGCATACTCACCTGTCCCTGGCACTCCATTGTCTGCCGCCAGTGTCCATTCAGTCTCGCGCTGGCGCCTTCTTGCTGGGAGTCCTGCACCTCATATGACCGGTAAGACCAATTAGGTACAGGATTTCCAGAAATGAGGCGCCGCCATGAGACTGAACAGACATATGCAGGTGAAAACAGGGTGCTGGGGACAGGTGAGTATGCTTTTTTAAAAAAATTTTACAATTCCCTGGCCGCCACAGTGGTTGCTCCAATTTATGGACAACCTCCTTAAAGGGGTTGTCTGGGCCAAATTTTTTTATGGCCACTTCACTGGTCCTCTCATACAGTGGCCTCTTCACTGGTCCTCCATACTGTAAGGGGAACAGTGATGGGGCCATGATATTGTGTGGGGGCAGTGATGAGGGCTAACATCCTGTGAGGGGGACATTAAACTGTGTGGGGCATATTAAAGGGGTTGTCCAGGGTTAATTTTTTTTATGGCCTATCCTCAGGATAGGCCATAAATACCTGAACATTAGGGGGCTGACACACGGCCCCATCAGCTGCACGGAACCACTTCCGGCTCCTGTTCTGTACACAATACAGGGTTGGAAGCAGAAAGCTCTACTAATACAAGAGCCGACAGCAGCGCCACTTCTCAACGGTTTTGCGATCCGGTTTCAAGAACCGGATCGCAAAACCGGGAGAATCTGGCTGCATCACTTACCTCACCCTGCCCCTTCTTGTGGCCTCTCCTCTTCCAGGTTCAGCCTGGGCCCTGTGCACAGTGGTGAACCTAGCCTCTTTGCTGCCTGAGGTGGACTATAGAAAGACGCCCCCCCCAAAAAAAAAAAAAAAATAAATATTGAGTTTCCCTGCTACTAGTTTAACACACTGTTATCGTCGCACAATATACACAATACACAAACTTATGAAACAGTTTTTAAGAATTCTTCTTACTGCATTACTTCAGCATCAGATAAACAACATAGCATTAACAATGACAATAACGTCACACATCTTCTGCTTGGTGGATGGATGAGCCCACGTGGTCCCCATTCTCTATAATAGGAGCCCTGCAGATAGCTGAGTACTGTACTTCGGCTATCTTTGACACTCCCATTGAAGTGAATGAGAGCCAAGCGGGTTTGTCCATCCACCAAGTGACACACCTATATATATGGCTGCGGTCAGGCTAGATTCCCACCCAGTGGGGGAAAAAAAAACAATTCTCAGGCTCAGTGGGGGTCTCAGCAGACAGACCCCCATCACTCAGGTATTTATCCTCTATCATTTAGGTGAATACAGAGCAGTAACATTTTTAGACTTACAGGTGACGTCTCTGACTAATCCTTCACATTTCCCTTCTCTTCCCTTTGGACCGCCATGACCACTTCTTCCAGCTGTGACTTGTCTCTGTAAAGTTTGCAACACAGACATCTTTGGCTCCTCACTTTTCCAGGCACCTGACCCACATTGTCCTCACCTAAACAAAGCCCCCATCCTGCTACTACCCCAATTATATAATATATGATATAACCCCCATAATGAATAATACCCCCAAGTGCATCTTTATATTAATAATGTCCGTGTGTACCCTGTATAAATAGTGCCCCTTATCAATAATGCCCCAGGTGTTAACTAATTAAAAGGTTTTCCAGGTCATTAATAAACTAATCAGTGGGGCTCAAAAACCCAGGACCTCCACTGATCAGCTGTTTGAATGGTACCTGTGTAAGCGCCATGACCGGTTCTCTGTTTACATAGTGTCATTCATTTTATAGCGGCCATGTAATGTAACTACAGCCTTGTCCTGTACATGTCTACAGTACATGACAAGGCTGGAATTACATCACACGGTCACTATAAACAGACAGCGTATAATATAAACAGGCGCCATAGCTCCTGTTTATAGCGCCCCATTTACACACACTATAATGTTCCACAGCAGTCCCTGCACACGGTATTATGACTCGCAGCTGCCCCTGCACACGGTATTATGCTCCACAGTGGCCCCTACACACTGTATTATGCCTCACAGCGGCCCCTGCACACGGTATTATGTTCTACAGCAACCCCTGCACACAGTTTTATGCTCCCTAGTGGCCCCTGCACACGGTATTATGCTCCATATTGGCCCCTGCACATGGTATTATGCTCCATATTGGCCCCTGCACACGGTATTATGCTCCACAGTGGCCACTGCACACTGTATTATGCTCCATAATGGCCCCTGCAGTGGTATTATGCTCCATAGTGGCCCATGTACTGGTATTATGCTCCACAGTGGTCCCTGCACAGGGTATTATGCCCCATAGTGGCCAAACCATTAACTATTATTATACTCTGGGGTCTTTTCAGACCCCAGAGTATAATGAACGGAGACCCAGGGGAGGTGACAAACATAAAAACCAGTGTTACTTACCTATCCTGCACACCGGTGCACTCCTTGCAGCTTTCGGCCCAGTTTAATTGTGCACACACATCATGTGATCAGGCTGGCGACGTGACCTGATGACGTCACCAGAGACCTCAAGCCTGCTCGGAGTAACACCGATTGCAGGAGAGGTAAGTAGGATATGTTTTTATGTTCCCTCACCTCCCCTGGGCCTCCGATTATTATACTCTGGGGTCTGAAAAGACCCCGGAGTATAATAATAGTAGTAATTCAGCGCACTGTCTGTGATTTTCTAGATATGTTTTCTCATTTTGTCTCTCATAGTTGAGGTCTACCTATGATGACAATTACAGGCCTCTCTCATCTTTTTAAGTGGGAGAACTTGCACAATTGGTGGCTGACTAAATACTTTTTTCCCCACTGTACATGAGGACGTGAAAGGTCCTCTTTAATGGGGACAATACAGCTGATTATTCCTTCATGGTGCGGTAGTAAGAAGTGGTGTAACCAGAAAAGGCAATCTTTACAATACCCCAACTTTCCTCTGAACATGAACATTTCCTGACTCTTTGTGAACGTTAGGGCAAGGACACACCTAACACATAAAAAAATATATATAAATAAACTTGCTATTAAATTATGACCCAAATATTCATAGATGAAACGCTTTGGCAGGCTTTTTTCGGTCACACTAGGACAAACTTTTGTTACCAGTGTTAGGTAGGGATCATCCCTTTGGAGAGGTAACCCTGTTTTAGCAATATGAGTAGGGTGAGCCAACAATGAACAATGACAATTACAAATTGCACCAGCTCCTGTCCTTAACATTATTGGATGCATCATAGCACATATAATGCATTCCCCTATATGTCTTTTCAGTGTAGCAGATGTATTCTGATGTTTGGATTATTGCTATACCATAGCACTGTATAGAAGCATTTTGGATGCCTTTTATCTTGCTCTTTTATTTTCATGGATCATTGATAAAAAGACAAATTTACTTTGCATTCTTACGATGCTCTGGAGTTAGGGTGGGGATTTGATTTTTATAAATTCTACTATGATATATGTTATCATAGGAGTTGTCCCATTACAGAGACTTATTCCCTACCCAAAGGATAGAAGATAAGTGTCACATCACTGGAGGTCTGACCGCCGGGTCCCCCAGTGATCAGGAGTACAGGGTGCTAAAAGTACTCCATCTTCCATGGGAATGACCAGCATTCCATTCACTGTTATGGGGCTGTTGGGACTGCAATCTCTGTCTGTAATGGGACTACCCATTTAAATTCCGTATATTAATAAATAAAGCTTATTAAGCTGTAAAAAAAATCAAGAACAAAAATATATTTATATAACATATATACAAAAAAATATAAACATTCACTACACACATGCACATTTACACAGATATGCACCTACACACACTCATACTTACATTAACCTTCTATGATATATCTCATGTGTAAACAGTTTCCTCAGTTTGAGGAGGGGGACATAGCACAGACAGAACTCTTCCCCCTCTCTGCACTGTTAGTAATCCAGAGAATCCTCCAATTTTTTATTTTTTTGTTTTTAACCAGAAAGTGGTTTCCAGCAACTTTTCTCCTAGCTATACCACTTAGCACACTCAATGACCTGATGCTGGCTACTGTCAGAACATTGTGTGCCTGGCTGGTTTCCCTGGGCTTGCCTGACAGCAGTGACTATATAAGTAGCTACTAAAGGGCAGCAGTTATGCCCATGGTGGTCAGGGCTAATACATTCCCTTTAAGGGCCAGTCATAATGTATCACCAATTTTTGTTTATATTTATTAAAACCAGATTTGAAATATATCACTTTTATTTCTACTCTGTTTTTATTTGCTGATTGTATATATTTCCATTCTATTTTGCTTAAACTTTTCATCTGCTCCATTAATTAATTTAATATATTATAGCAGTCTCATTGTAGTAGTCAGCAATAGACTAGCGCCGACTCACTGAGGTCTCGGGGAGCGTGAAGAGAAGGGGGTATACAAACTGTGACATCATCCATAGTGGATGTAATGATGGGAGTTATGTGATGCTATCTATAGAGGAGTTAACTTCTATTGTAATCCTGTTTGTCTTGTCTGTGGTGTAAGACTGCTGCAAAGAAACCCCCTATAGAATTTGCACAATTATTATTAGGCTTAGTGGCCAGAGAGAAAATTGCAGGATTTAGTACTTTAAACTATAAATAGATAGATAGATAGATAGATAGATAGATAGTGACATAGAAAATTTAAAAAAACATCACTTCTTAAAAACTATGGTGTCTCAAGTACAACAAGTCTAGCTTCTGTATAGTCCTTCCAAAGACGTGTGAGCCTAGCCACCAAACTATATAAAATTTATCAAGAGCTGGATCAATTAATTTATTGAAATCTCTCAGCAGTAGTAAGTTGTATCTACTATGAACAAAAGCACCTTTTGAAGTACGGTGGGTTACATACATCACCATTTGTATACAGATTAAAAGTTGATTTTCTCTGCTGCAAGACTACACTTTGACACAAAAAGGTATGTTTACTATGCCGCTAACAGCCCATACAATAGCACAGGGGTAGGCAACCTTTTTTGTTCAGCGTGCCGATTTCGATGAAAAAAATCAAAGTGGAGGTACTTGGAGTGCCGGTCAATAATTGTAAATCTGACGACCCCTGCACACGGTATTCTGTCCCATAGCGGCCCCTGCACACGGTATTATGTTTCTTAGCGGCCCCTGCACACGGTAATATGTCCCATAGCGGTCCCTGAACATGGTATTATGTCCCATAACAGCCCCTGCACACGGTATTATGTCCGATAACGGCCCCTGCACACAGTATTATGTCCCATAGTGGCCCCTGTACACGGTATTATGCTCCATAGTGGCCCCTGCACACGGGATTATGCTCCATAGTGACCCCTGAACACTGTATTATGCTCCATAGAGGCCCCTGCACATGGTATTATGTCCCATAGTGGCCCCTGAACACAGTATTATGCCCTATGGCGGCCCCTGCACACGGTATTATCCTCCATAGTGGCCCCTGCACACGATATTATGTCCCATAGTGGTCCCTGCACACAGTATAATATTCCAATTATCGCCACTCACTAGCTATTATTATACTGTGGGGTCTCTTCAGATCTCAGGGTATAATAAGTGGAGGGCCAAGAGAGGTGACAAACATAAAAAACAATGTTACTCACCTTTTCCTGTGCTCCGCAGCCGCTGTGTTCTCTTTGGGAGCTTCTGCCTGTAGTCAGCGACCGCTGATTGGGTTTCAGGGGTCACGTCGCATCATTATGCATAATGACATCGGACGTGACCCCTGAGGCCCTGTCAGCAGTCTCTTACGTCAGGCAGAAGCGCCCGAAGAGCACAGAGTGGCTGCGGATCCAGGTAAGGTGAGTTAACATTGTTTTTTTATGTTTGATCACCTCCCCGGGGGCTCTGCTTATTATACTCTGGGGTCTGAAGAGACCCCACAGTATAATAATAATAACAGTTTTGTTTCAGCCATGTTTGGTCCAATCGAAACTGCTGGGTGAGGACTCCGCTGCCCTGCCAGGTAATCAAGCCTCGTGTGCCATTCTTGGCACGCGTGTCGGGGGTTGCCGACCCCTGCAATAGCATGCAAGTTTAGAAAAGATTTTGGTGGTGGTAAACTCCCTTTAACTAATAAATTTGAACTCAAAGTTCAAGAAAATATAAAAGACGAACCTGCTGCCGGGCCCCTTTCTAATGGTAGCCTGTCTAGGGTAGGTGATTAAAAAGACCAAATACTCACCTTTCCTAGGCTTCTGAAAATTTCCGGCATCCTCTTCGGGGCTCTTCAGGCCTTTGAATTAGGCCATGTGCCCCAAATGTCATTGCTGGGGCCTGTGATTGGGCCCCAACAGTCATGTGCGGCTCTACCCCCCAAATACTGTCTCCATCCCTCTTCCCTCAATCCCAGTGTGCCTGTTGGTCACTGCTAGTAATGTCCTTGTTTTACATATTTTGTGTACTGTATGTAAACCCTCAAATGCACAGCACCATGGAATTAATGGTGCTCTATACATAAATAATAATAATAATAATAATAATAAATAATAATGACATCATCACACACCACGTGACTGCTGAGGCCCATACACAGGCCCCAACAGTGACGTCTGGGGTGCATGACCTCAGTCAAGGGCTGGAAGAGCCTAGAAGAAGATGCTGAAGAGAGGCAGACCGAGCGAGGATGCTAAGGAGAGGTGAGGTAAGGTGAGTATAAATGTTTGTTATTTTTAATCACCTCCCCTGGGCTTCTACTTATTATAATATTATATAATAATAGCAACAAAGCGGAGGGCTGAACCTCACAAATTTTCTTCAAATTTTGAGGGGTTCATGTGAAGCTGCCCTTTGGACAATTTTATACTGTGTGGGGCCACTGTGGAGCATAGTGTACTGTGTGGGAACACTGTAGAGCATATTATACTTTGTGGGGCCACTGCTCAGCATATTATACTGTGTGGGGGCCACTGTAGAGCATATTATACTGTGTGGGGGCCACTGTGGAGCATATTATACTGTTTGGGGGGTTACTCTGGAGCATAATATACTGTGTAGGGGGAAACTGTGGAGCATATTAAACTGTGTGGGGCCCCTTCACTATTCACATTACACGCCATCTATTATTACAGGCTGTAACAACATTGCATGGTTATTATAAAACAGATACTGTGCAACATTGATCTTTTTGTTAAACTGGTTAGTAAGGACATTGAGAGTATACCTTTGGGTATATGTAATGACAATTGCACAATTCAACAAAAACAAGCTATCTGGGAGTTATCAGCGATGAGTGGTGTTATCAAACAGTCTGACAAGGGGGGCAATGTGGTACTGTAGCCAAGAAATATGTATGAACGGGAAGCACAATGACAATTGCGTAATCTTGCTTGCTACATGAAGTTAACATTTAATTCATCACACTGCCTCTCCTGCTACAGGATGCTGTTGATAGGTGGGGTCATTCAGCAACAACAAGTAGCATATTTACTTCCAGAATTACCTACAGTTCCTACCTTCTTCATGCTTCCCAAGATCCACAATAGTGCCATATGTAAACCCCTTCTTCCCCCGGTCGACCTATTGTCTCTGGCTCAAATGGGTTGTGTGAATTTATCAGTAAATTTATTGATTTCCATCTACAGTCCCTTGTGGAAACACTTCCATCTTACATAAAGGATACCACTGATATTCTTCAAAAACTCGATGGTATTCATTTGTATGATGACTTGATCATGGTAATATGATCATGGTGATGTGGAATCATTATATACCTCGATTAGACATGTGGACGGCTTGGAGGCGGTCAGGGCATTTGTTTTGATGTCAGACATAGAGAAGGATTTAGGTGTTTTATTGCTGATGTTGTTGGAATTTTTACTGACTAAAGATGAGCGTATTTTGCAAAAATTAGATTCGGCCGATTCTCCGAAGTTTCCGAAGTAGGAGAATGTTATATGGTCAGATGAAACCTACTGTGAAGCATGGGGGTGGTAACATCATGCTTTGGGGCTGTTTCTCTGCAAAAGTATTTAGTCAGCCACCAATTGTGCAAGTTCTCCCACTTAAAAAGATGAGAGAGGCCTGTAATTGACATCATAGGTAGACCTCAACTATGAGAGAGAAAATGAGAAAACAAATCCAGAAAATCACATTGTCTGATTTTTTAAGAATTTATTTGCAAATTATGGTGGAAAATAAGTATTTGGTCAATAACAAAAGTTGTTCTCAATACTTTGTTATATATCCTTTGTTGGCAATGACAGAGGTCAAATGTTTTATGTAAGTCTTCACAAGATTGGCACACACTGTTGCTGGTATGTTGGCCCATTCCTCCATGCAGATCTCCTCTAGAGCAGTGATGTTTTGGGGCTGTCGCTTGGCAACACGGACTTTCAACTCCCTCCAAAGTTTTTCTATGGGGTTGAGATCTGGAGACTGGCTAGGCCACTCCAGGACCTTGAAATGCTTCTTACGAAGCCACTCCTTCATTGCCCTGGTGGTGTGCTTGGGATCATTGTCATACTGAAAGACCCAGCCACGTTTCATCTTCAATGCCCTTGCTGATGGAAGGAGGTTTGCACTCAAAATCTCATGATACATGGCCCCATACATTCTTTCATGTACATGGATCAGTCGTCCTGGTCCCTTTGCAGAGAAACAGCCCCAAAGCATGATGTTGCCACCCACATGCTTCAAAGTAGGTATGGTGTTCTTTGGATGCAGCTCAGCATTCACTCTCCTCCAAACACGACGAGTTGTATTTCTATTCAACAGTTCTACTTTGGTTTGATCTGACCATATAACATTTTCCCAATACTCTTCTGGAACATCCAAATGCTCTCTAGCAAACTTCAGACGGGCCTGGATATGTACTGGCTTAAATACTGGCTTACACGTCTGGCACTGCAGGTTCTGAGTCCCTGGCGGTGTAGTGTGTTACTGATGGTAGCCTTTGTTACGTTAGTCCCAGCTTTCTGCAGGTCATTCACTAGGTCCCCCCATGTGGTTCTGGGATTTTTGCTCACCGTTCTTGTGATCATTTTGAACCCACGGGGGAGATCTTGCGTGGAGCCCCTGATTGATGGAGATTATCAGTGGTCTTGTATGTCTTCCATTTTCTAATTATTGCTCCCACAGTTGATTTCTTCACACCAAGCTGCTTGCCTATTGCAGATTCAGTCTTCCCAGCCTGGTGGAGGGCTACAATTTTGTTTTTGGTGTGCTTCCACAGCTCTTTGGTCTTCACTATAGTGGAGTTTGGAGTGTGATTATTTGAGGTTGTGGACAGGTGTCTTTTATACTGATAACAATGTCAAACAGGTGCCATTACTACAGGTAATGAGTGGAGGACAGAGGAGCCTCTTAAAGAAGAAGTTACAGGTCTGTGAGATCCAGAAATCTTGCTTGTTTGTAGGTGGCCATATACTTATTTTCCACCGTAATTTGCAAATAAATTCTTTAAAAATCAGACAATGTGATTTTCTGGATTTGTTTTCTCATTTTGTCTCTCGTAGTTGAGGTCTACCTATGATGTCAATTACAGGCCTCTCTCATCTTTTAAGTGGGAGAACTTGCCCAATTGGTGGCTGACTAAATACTTTTTTTTCCCCACTGTATCTTGATGGTCTTCCTCACTTTTATTATCATACAATATTGCATATATATAAACTGCGGTTAATTATATGTGATTATTTTATATGTATATTTATATTTATATTATTCACATATTGTGCATTATCTATTAGGTATAGTTCACATAACATCCATTGATTTCTTCTCATGGGCTATACATCACTGCTTGATTCTTTTTTGGACAGTGTCTTATTGATATTATTAGTGGTCCTTAAGCCCTATGAGTTTCGGCATTCATGTTTTTTCACACATGCGCCTAGATAGTGCTTTAATGCGTAGTCTCTCGATGTTTGTCCCATATTTCCAGCGCATGCGCTCTGAGTATAGAGTTTTGCATAATCTTGCGGTCTTTCTAATGAGAATCCCGCACATGCACTATGTGGCCAGTGCTGTGGAGCTCCTTTCTGGTATCGTAGGTTACGGTGGGCGTTCCTGCTCGCTGCTCTGACATTAGCCCCTTAATGATGCAGGGTAGTTTGGGCCTTAATGCTCAGACCCCATTTTTCAAATTTGACATCTTTTACTTTATGTGAGAATAGCTTCATAATGCATTTACCTATCCAGGTGTTTCCAAGATTGTTTTTTCATGACACATTGTATTTTATGTTGGTGGTAAATTTTGGTCATTATATTTTGTGTTTGTTTGTTAAAAAAAAGGACAATTTACTGAAAATTTCATAAAATTATAAATTTTGAAAGTTTCTGTTGTTATGGTAAAAACACAGATTTATCACACAAAATTCTTCATAATTAACATTTACCATATGTCTACTTTATATTGTCATTGTTTCTTTAATGTCCTTTTACTTTTCTAGGATGTTAGAAGGCTTATAAATTTAGTAGCAAATTGTAAGATTTTCAAGAAAATTTCAAGATTCTGTTTTCTAGGGACCTACAGTATTCAGTTCTATATAATAGAAGACACCAATAAATGACCCCATTTTAGAAACTGTACTCCTCAAGTTATTCAAAACAGTGTATAGGAACTTTGTTAACCCTTTAGGTGTTCCACAGGAATTAATTCAAAATGGAGGTGAAATTTCCAAATGTCATTTTTTTTATGCACGTTTTCCATTTCAAACCAGTTTTTCCTGTAACAAAGACGGGGTTAACAGCAAAACCTACCATAATATATATTATTTTGATTCGGCAGTTTGTAGAAATATCCCATATGTGGCCCTATTGCGAAACTTGACTCAAACACAGTCCTCTGAAATGAAAGAGCACCTTTAGGGATTTCGGTGCAGAGATTTCATTAGGATAGTGTTTAGACACCATGCTGCATTTGCAGAACCCTAGAGGTACCACAACAGTGGAAAACCCCCAAAAGTGACCCCATTTTGGAAACTAGACTCCTTAAGGAATTCATCTGTGGGTGATTTGACCATTTTGAAACCCCAGGCTTTTCACTGAACTTATCTGAATTTGGCCGTCAATTAGAAAAAATGATGATTTCTCCAGTTATATGTACTTTTTCATAATTTTTTCCCTTTTACCAGGGAATAAAGTAGCCCATCTTGTCACACAATTTCTCCCGAGTACAGCGATGCCCGATTTCTGGTCAAGAACCGCTGTTTGGGCACAGAGGAGGGCTCAGAAGGGAAGGAGTGTTATTAGTCTTTTGAAGCTCTGATTTTACTGGAATAGTTTATAGGTACCATATCACATTTGTAGAGCCCTAGAGGTACCACAACATTGTAAAACCCCCCAAAGTGACCCCATTTTGGAAACTAGACCCCTTAAGGAATTCATCTAGGGGTATGGTGAGCATTTTGACCCCACAAGCTTTTCCAACTAGTACTGCACAGCAGATGGTACAGAAAGAGAATTGCAATTTTCAAATCTTATATGCCATTTCAGTGCCCAATATATTGTGCCCAGCATGTGCCACTAGAGACACTGATACCATAAATTGTAATGTGGGTTCTCCTGGATATGGAAATACCCTACATTGGCTGTTGTATGATGCCTGACCACATGGCAGGGCTCAGAATGGAAAAGGACCATGGATTTGGCAGCATAAAAGCATTTCAGCTAAGGCATGTATGTAAGGCCCCTGAGGTACCAGTACAGTTGAGACCCCAAAGAAGTGACCCCATTTTAAATGGCTTTAGGTATTCATCTAGGGGTACAGTAAGCATATTGACCCCACAGGCTTTTCCACAAATGGTACTGCACAGCAAATCGTACAGAAGGAGAATTGCAATTTTCAAATCATATATGCCATTTAAGTGCCCGATATATTAGGCCCACTTTGTGGCATCAGAGACACGCACTCGTAAAACTATTAACTGGGCTATCCCGGGTACAAAAAAAGTTGTATATGTGGGCGTAAACTGCTGCTTGGGCCACAGGAGCACTGCTTTTTTTAGCTTTTGGAGTAAAGATTTAGAGGGGATTTTGGGACACCATGTTGTTTTTGCAGAGCCCTGGAGGTGCAAGTAACGTGGAATTCCCCATGAAGTGACATTTTGTAGGGGAAATTATAGAGTCTCTGCAAACGTGACATGGCGTCCAAAAGCCAACAATCTGCGCTCCAGAAGCACATAGTGCTCCTACATATCTGCACCCTGCTGTGTGCCAAACTGCAGTTTATGCCCTTATGTATGACACTGTTGTACCCAGGATAAAGTACTTAACAACGCCATATGTGGATATAAACTGCTGTTTGGGCATAGCCAGGCACAGAAGGGAAGGAGCGCTATTTTGGTTTTTGGATGTCATGCTACGTTTGCAGAGCCACTGAATTGCCAGTAAAGTGGAATCCGCAGACACATGACCCAATTTTGGAAACTACATCACTGAAGGGATTTATCAAGTGGTGTACTGAGAGTTTTTAACCCTTAAGTGTTGCATTCATTGAATTTACAGAAATGAATGCGCAGCTAATAATGAAAAGTGAAAATTGCAATTTTTCCAGAGATACGCCATTTCAGTGCTTGATATGTTATGCCCAGCTTGTGTCAGCAGAGACACACACTCCAAAAACTGGTAAATGGGTATCTCGGGCACAACAACTTATGGAGCGTTCGTCTCTGATACAAGCTAGGCACAACATATTACGCACCAAAATAACATTCCTGGAAAAATTGACATTTTCACCTTTCACCATCATCTGCATATTCATTTCTGGAAAATAAATTATAGAAACACTTGGGGGTTAAAAATGCTCATTGTACCCCTGGATAAAATCCTTCAGGGATGTAGTTTCCAAAATGGGGTCACGTGTCAGGGGATTCCATTTTACTGGCATTTCAGGAGCTCTGCAAAAGGGTCATGGCGTCTAAAAACCAAACCGTCTAAATCTGTGCTCCAAAAACCAAATAGTGCTCCTTCCCTTTCTGTGCCTGGTTGTGTGCCCAAATATCAGTTTATACCCACACATGACATTAAGTACGTTATCCTGGGTACAGCAGTGTCATACATGTGGGCATAAACTGCAGTTTGGGCACACAGCACGGCACAGAAGGGAAGGAGCGCTATGTGGCTTTTGGAGCGCAGATTCAGATGTTTGGTATCTGGACGATATGTCATGTTTGTAGCGCCTCTAAGATGCCAGAAAAGTGGAATCCCCTAGGGAGTGACCTTATTTTAAAGACTGCACCCCTCAAAGAATTTACCAAGGGGTATAGTGAGCATTAGTATCCCAGAAGTGAATACACAGCGGATGGTAAATGTTGACTATGTAAGCTGTGCGGAGTACATTGGGAACACCAAATTCCCTACTATCTCCCCAGTAGTTCCTATTATTGGGGGGGGTCACTCTGGGGGTCACTTCTGGTTTATTTTCCCTCCCAATGTCTAAATCTGGTTTGTACCCTGATATACGCTCGCACAGCTTATACATTCCCTTCGTGCCATAACCAGATTTGTTCTAATGATTTGGCGATTTTTGGGGTTTTTGTCTTCACATTGCTACATGCTATATTTTCTTTATTTTTTTGATGATGTAGCCATGTGAGGCCTCTTTTTTTGTGGGATGAGATGCATTTTGAATGACACCATTTTTGGGAGCTTACAACTTATAGAATTAATTTTATTAACTCTTTTTTTTGGTGGATAAAAAAAACAAAACAATTCTGGCATTGCGTTTTACCTTTTAATTTTTTTTTGCCACGCCGCCTACAGAATAAGTAACATATTATTCTGCAGGTCGGTATGATTACGGCGATACCTCATTTATATTGTTTTTTATGTGATACTAATTCAGCAGAACAGAAACCCATTTGGGGACATAAACCAATTATTTTTGCATCACCATCTTCTGAGATGTGTAACATTTTTATTTTTCGATTTACAGAGTTGGTTGAGGGCTTATTTTTTGCAGGACAACCTGTGTTTTCTATTGGTACTGTTTTGGGGTACATATGACTTTTTGATCACTTTTTATATCATATTTTGTAAGGTGAGATGGCGAAAAATCATTACTTCTGGCGGATTTTTTCCGTTTTTTTTTCCCCAACATTCACAGTGTAGGTTAAATATTGTTTTAGTTTAATAGTACAGGTTGTTACGGACGTGGCGATACCAAATATGTATTGTTTTTATAAATTTTTAGTTTTTTTTAATATAATTCATTTGATGTAGGAAAAGCGAATATTGGGGCTTTTTATTAATTATTATTATTATTGTTTATTTATATAGCACCATTAACCCCTTGACATCACAGCCAGTTTTGGACTTTATGACACAGCCCCATTTTTCAAATATGACATGTGTCACTTTATGTGGGGATAACTTTGGAACGCTTTAACTTTTCCAGGTGATTTTGAGGATGTTTTTTCATGACATATTGTACTTCTTCTTTGATGTAAATTTGGGTCAATATGTTTTGTGTTTATGTATGAAAAAATGGGAAATTTGGTGAAAATTTAGAAAAATTAGCAATTTTCAAAGTTTGAAATTATCCTCTTTTCATATAGAGTCAGACCACTCAAATTAGTTAATAAACATAATTTACCATATCTCTGCTTTATGTTGACATCAAATTTTAAATGTTCCTGTAATTTTTTTTGGGACGTTATAAGGTTTACAGTTTAACAGGAATTTTCAAGAGAATTTACAAAACACATTTTTTAAGTTGCTAATTTAGTTCCAAAGGTCTGTGTATTAGAAACCCGCATAAATCACCCCGTTTTCAAAACTGCACCACCAAAACAATTCAAGACAGCATTTGAGAAGTTTGTTAACCCTTTAGGCGCTTCACAGGAATTAAAACAAAATAAAGGCGAAAAATATACATTTCAATTTTTTTCAATACTATGTCCATTTAACCCTAAAATTTGGACATTCACAAGGGGTCAAAGGAGAAAATGCATCCCATAGTTTGTTGTAAAATTTCTCTCAAGCCCAAAAATACCACATGTGTTGTTGTAACCTGCTCTTTGGGTACACGACAGGACGCAGAAAGGGAAGGAGCAACATTGAGCTTTCGGAGGGTAGATTTTACTTGAATCGTTTTCAAAGGCCTTGTTGTATTTGCAGAGCACATGAGGTACCATAACAATAAAACCCCCATTAAATGACCCCCATTTAAGAAAATACACCCCTCAAGGAATTTATCAAGGGGTATAGTGAGCACTTTGATGCCTTAGCTGTTTCACAGTATTTACTACCATTGGGACATGAAAAGGAAAAATTACTCTCTTTCCTGAAAAATATCTCTTTAGCCCCAAATTTCTCATTTTCACAAGGGGTTAAGAGAGAAAAAGCCCCCCACATTTCATTACACAATTTCTCCTGAACGTAGCAGTACCCCATATGTGGTTGTTAACTACTGTATGGGTACATGGCAGAGTTTGGAACAGAGAGAGCGCTATTTGGCTGTTGGAGTGCAGATTTTGATGGAATTGTTTTCAGGTACCATGTTGCATTTGTAGAGCCCCTGTAGTGCCAGAACAGTGGAAACCCCTGAAATATGACCCCATTTTGGAAACTAGACCCCTCAAGAAATTTATCAAGGACTATAGTGAGTATTTTGACCTTTCAGATGTTTCACAGAATTGGGCTGTGAAAATAGAAGATGACATTTTTTTCCGTTAAAATGTTGTTTTAACCTCAAATTACTGGAAGTCCAGGTGTTTCGTTTGTACTGTGGGTTTAAAAAAAAACAAAAAAAAACACCCGCTATTATAACCATCTGAACCATTTGACATTAAATGGGTGAAAATGTGTTATGTGACTGATGAAACTTTCCGCCTGTCACAGGTATTTTATACGTTCATCTCTAGTAATAACCATTACATTACGGATATCACTAGAGAGGCGGTCGGCGTATTATCTCATATATATATATATATAAAAATGAGTTTCTGTCTGTCTGTCTATCTGTCTGTCTGTCTGTATGTCTGTCTGTCTGTTCTTTATGCACGACCAAACGACTGGACCGATCCTCACCAAATTTGGCACACATGTACATCAGGTGTCCGGGAATATTTTAGACTGGGTCTCAGCTCTCTTGGATGTACCATTCCTGAGATACAGTATTCCCAAAAAATGACCAACATTAGCTAATACAAGTCTTTCACTCATATTACAACTGCCATACACACGGTCACATGTCCCTTAGCTTGCAGGCACAGTCTCCTTAGGCACACAGGTTTCCATAGCAACCAAGCTATTTATGACCTGTATTAGTCAACAGCAGTTCGCAGGTCCTTAAATATTCAGTCATATCACGTGTATCAGCCAATACAAGTTCAAGTTCACATTTAATTTACCAGGTTTCCATAACAACACAGCCATAAATAGACTGTACCTATACTGGACTCAGTGGCGTAACTAGGAATGGCTGGGCCCCAAGGTGAACATTTGACATTGGACCCCCCCGGCAATGGCCTCCCCTGCACAAACTGCATTCCTGCACACACTATTATGCCCCATAGTGGCCCCTGAACACACTATTAGGCCCCATAGTGGCCCTTGCACACAGTATTCTGCCCCATAGTGGCCCCTGCACACAGTATCATAGTGGCCCCTTCATATAGTATTATGCGCACTCCCCGCTACTTTTTCAATGTTGGACCAAATGTCACGTGAGCCAGCCATGCATCGCGACACATAATGACGTCGGACTGGCCCACCGACGTATGGGACGTCACCAAGGAGCCCCGAAGCCTGCTAAAATGACCCCAGAGTATGATGATAGCAGTGTTTGTGGGGTTCACGGCCCGCAGGCCTTACTTACCGATCCCCGCTCCTGCTCACAGTTGACTCTGCAGAAGGTGAAGCGCAGATGGCCGTGAGCAGGAGCGTGGATCGGTAAGTAAATAGGGCCCGTTACCTGCTGGTGTTACACCAGCAGGTAACGGCCTATAAAAAAAAAACATCAGGGGCCCGCTGGGACCCCTAATGTCCTGAGCCCTGTGGCAGCCGCTACCACTGCTACCCTGGTATTTACGCCACTGACTGGACTGCCATACTGGATTTCAGCATTCTTATAAATTGAAACGTTTTTAAACTACTCATGCCCCATGCAGCAAAATGCATGGCTGCTGCTCGAGCTCATGAAAACTCTCAGCAGACCCAAGCCCGTCTCCAATCGGACAATTTATGTCACAGACAACAGCGAGCTGCTGAAACAACCCAGCAGACGCAAGCCCGTCTCCAATCTGACAAGGCATTGTCAGCCATATGCACACAGCTGCACTCCATGTTTCCATAACAACCCAGACATTTTTCTTCACTGCTGTAGGTCAACTTTAAAGGGGCAGGGCACTGTGGATGACAATGTTACACAAGGTCACATACACACAGCTTTACTCCAGGTTTTCCATAATAACCGATCGCAAGTCTTTGACTGATATCCAAACTGAGATACACATGATCACATGACGCTTATGGACCAATGAAAAATCGCAGGTTCTTCAGTCTTGACATACACACAGCTTTACACCAGGTTTCCATAGCAACCAAGCTATTTATGACCTGTATGAGTCAATATCAGTTCGCAGCTCCTTAAATATTCAGTCATATGACGTGCATCAGCCAATATAAGTTCACATTTCATTTACCAGGTTTCCATAGCAAGACAGCCATAAATAGTCTATACCTATACTGGACTGCCATGCTGGATGTCAAGTGAAAAACTGTCCAATTCTTATGGGGTGACTACACAAACAAAAAATGAAATATACCCGTGCGAAGCCGGGTCCTTCTGCTAGTCTCTTATATATATAATAATGAGTTTCTGTCTGTCTGTCTGTTCTTTATGCGTGACCAAACGACTGGACCAATCCTCACCAAATTTGGCACACAGGTACATCAGGTGTCCGGGAATATTTTAGACTGAGTCTCAGCTCTCTAGGACGTTCCTGAGATACAGTATTCCCAAAAAATGACCTGTATTAGCAAATACAAGCCTGCAAGTCTATCACCCATATTCCAAATGCCATACACGCGGTCACATGTCCCTTATCAGCCAATAGAAGCTCGCAGGCACAGTCTCCTTAGGCACACAGGTTTCCATAGCAACCAAGCTATTTATGACCTGTATTAGTCAATAGCAGTTCGCAGGTCCTTAAATATTCAGTCATATCACGTGTATCAGCCAATATTAGTTCACATTTAATTTACCAGGTGTCCATAACAACACAGTCATAAATAGACTGTACCTATACTAGACTCAGTGGCGTAACTAGGAATGGCTGGACCCCAAGACGAACATTTGACATGGGACCCCTCCCCTGGCAACCGCCCCCCCCCGCACAAACTGTATTCCTGCACACAGTATTATGCCCCATAGTAGCCCCTACACACTCTATTATACCCCATACTGGCCCCTGCACACAGTATTATGCCTCACAGTGGCCCCTGCACACACTATTATGACCCATAGTGGCCCCTGCACACACTATTATCCCATAGTGGCCCCTTCATATAGTATTATGCGCTCTCCCCGCTACCTCTTCAAAGTTGGACCAGATGTCACGTGAGCCAAGCATGCGTCGCGATGCATAATGACGCCGGACTGGCCCACCGACGTCTGGGACGTCACCAAGGAGGCCCAAAGCCTGCTGTAGCATAGGAGAGGTAAGTAACAGTGTTTTTTTATGTTTCCTCAACATCTCTGGGCCTCCGATCATTATACTCTGGGGTCTGAAAAGAACCCAGAGTATAATGATAACAGTGTTTGTGGGGTTTACGGCCCACAGGCCTAACTTACTGATCCGCGCTCCTGCTCACAGCCGCCTCCGCAGAAGGTGAAGTGCAGGCGGCCATGAGCTGGAGTGGTGATCGGTAAGTAAATAGGGTCCGTTACCTGCTGGTGTTACACCGCAGGTAACGGCCTATTAAAAAATAAAACATAAGGGGTCCGCGGGGACCCCTAATGTCCCGGGCCCTGTGGCAGCTGCTACCCCGGTATTTACGCCACTTACTGGACTGCCATACTAGATGTCAGCATTCTTATAAATTGAAACTTTTTTAAACTAGTCATGCCCCCTGCAGCAAAACGCATGGCTGCTGCTCAAGCTAATGAAAACTCTCAGCAGAGCCAAGCCCGTCTCCAATCTGACAAGGCATTGTCAGCCACATGCACACAGCTGCACTCCATGTTTCCATAACAACCCAGACATTTTTCTTTACTGCTGTAGGTCAGCTTTAAAGGGGCAGGGCGCTGTGGATGACACAGTTACACGAGGTTACATACACACAACTTTACTCCAGGTTTTCCATAACAACCGATCGCAGATTTTTCACTGATATCCAAACTGAGATATGCATGATCACATGACGCTTATGGACCAATGTAAAAGCGCAGGTTCTTCAGTCTTGACATATACTGTACACAGCTTTACACCAGGTTTCCATAGAAACCAAGCTATTTATGACCTGTATGAGTCAATAGCAGTTCGCAAGTCCTTAAATATTCAGTCATATGACATGCATCAGCCAATATAAGTTCACATTTCATTTACCAGGTTTCCATAACAACGCAGCCATAAATAGACTGTACCTATACTGGACTGCCATGCTGGATGTCAAGTGCAAAACTCTCCAATTCTTATGGGGCCACTACACAAACAAAAAATTAAATATACCCATGAGAAGCTGGGTCCTTCTGCTAGTGCTCTATAAAGATCAGATATGGAAAGGACAGGGACAGGGACAGTGAAAAAATGTAAACTTTATTGATGACTTTGCGAATGTGTTATGTGTTTGGTGCAGCACTTTTGTCGCTGCGACCTCGACGACGGTAAATGTCTGGGTCACAGCACCAATAACTTCCTTGTTAGGTTATGTTCAGAGGGGTATTACAGAAGAATACCCCTCTAATAAGGCTCAGAGGGGTATTACATTATCCCTCTAGGTGACAATCTGAGGGCAAAAGTACAGTATGCTCTCTGATTGATAGGAGAGGGGATAACATGGATAGAAGTCCCTGCTACACCCCCCTTCCCCAGTCACATACAGGTTATGCACAGATGATGATGATGATGATGATTTATCATCATCATCATCTGTGCAGTCTGCAGCTCTCCCCCCCTTCCCGCAGCTGGCTAAGATGGCTGGAGGGGGGGTGGACAATTTAGAGCCCCATATCTCAGGATCCGTTTGGGCTATGAAGATCATCATGGATTCATTTTAAAGATGAGATTCTACTCTTTAACATGATACCCAAGATCTTCATGATGTATCTTGCAAATCCGGAGTGATTTTCTGTTAAAACACTGTCGGGAATTGAGATCTGCATTAGAATCTCAATGCCCAATAGCTGCCACAGGTCCCTGTCTGGTTAGATCAGAGTATCAGCTGTTTCATACAGCTGATACTCCGATCTCCCTGTTCCGGGGCACTGTCACTTATGACAGTAAGCCCCGGGATCAGTACTGCCACATAGCTGCACTGTGAATGGTGGGTCTGTACAGACCCACCAATCACAGCGATGGCTGGAGAGGGGAGGCTTCTAGTGGTCCCTCTTCGGTCACAGCTGCCGGCAACAGCTGAGCTCCTGATACCCAGCCATACCCCCTGCTAAATAAAAGCCCCGGGAGCTGGGACATAACTGTACGTCCTAATGAAACTCTCTCCAGGATGTACAGTTACGTTGTGGTGCGCCTAGGGGTTAGTCCCATGGTGCATTACATTTGAGGGTTAACATACGGTACACAAGATATACAAAACAGATAATACTAACAGTGACCAACTGGCACAGTGGGACACAGGGCCCTGCCCGCAAGGGCTTACAATCTATGAGGGAAGAGGGATAGAGACAGAAGGTGGGGGGTAGAGGCTGTACAGATGGTTGTGCGGTAACAGTAGTGTTATTGGAGGTTGTAGGCCTTCCTGAATAGGTGAGCCTTCAGGGCCTTCTTGAAGCTTGTGACTGTGGGGGACAGTCTTATGTGTCTTGGTAGTGAGTTCCAGAGTATGGGGGATGCACGGGAGAAGTCTTGGAGACGGTTGTGTGAAGAGCAGATAAGAGCAGAGCGGAGTAGGAGGTCTTTGGAGGATCGAAGGTTACGTGCGGGCAGGTAGCGGGAGATTAGGTCGGAGATATATGGAGGGGACAGGTTGTGGATGGCTTTGTATGTCATTGTTATTAGTTTGAACTCTATTCACTGGGCAAGGGGTATCCAGTGAAGGGATTGGCAGAGGGGAGCGGCCGATGAAGAACGGGGGGAGAGGTGTATTAAGCAAGCAGCACAGTTTTATTTTTTATTTTTTCACATACTTTATTAATTTTTTTTGCACTTTTTTAAACTTTTTTTTTTATGTCCCTTTAGGACACCTGAACCAGCGATGATCTGATCGCTGGTTCAGTACTATAGTCTGCAATACACGAGTATACACATGTATTGCAGTCTATAGAGAAAATCAGCTGATGCAGAATCATAGGCTGACTTCCTGCATCGCAGGCAGGATCAACCAAGTACTGGGGGCTCCAGGCAGCCTGGGGTCACTGGCCAGATCCCGGGCTGAAGATAATAGATATCGGCACTCCCTGATCTCGCCGCGGGGGGTGCCAGGGGGGGCCATTATTATTGCGCAAACCCTTGGATGCAGTGGCCATGTTTCATTGTGGCATCCAAGGGGTTAAAAGCCCCGATCGGAGCTCAGCTCTGACCAGAGATTAATGGGGCAGCTGTACCCGGCTCTCGGCTGTGTAGAGCCGAGAGTAATGCATTACTACTCTGTACTATTACGGCGCTAAAAAGGATGTGCAATAGATGTGTTGTTATTGCGGTGCATCCAAGCACCTCCAGGATACAGTATAAGTATTGTTACATTTCCTCCCTTTACTTCTCACTTGGCTTTTGTATATTGTGGTAATCCGGTTTTGTATGTGTCCCCATTTTTTCAAGTGTTTATATATTGTCTTTTATAATTATTATATTGAATAAAATGAAATTATTTTATTATCTTGTGCGCATGATTTTTTGTGTTAGTGTGTTCACACATGATCCACATTTTAATGATAGCTATTTTGGAATTAGTCCTTTGTTTGTTGTTTAGACACTGTGCAATGTAAATAGCGAAGGAGACAAGGCGCTCACAAAAGCAAATGTTAGGAATTGCCCGTAAGTAATTCCCAAGAGCAGCTGCTAGGAAAAGGGAAGACAGAGATAGTTAGACCTAAAACTAGGCAACAAACCCTACTCTAGATAAGTGAACACAGAACATGATAAGACAACACAACACAGAAGAGGAGTTAGCAAGCCAAGAGTCAAGCCAGAGAGACAAAACAGTACCAAATCGCAATCCAAAAGAGTAGTCAAAAGCAGAGGTCAGTAAATACAATACAAGAGTAAGGAAAAACGCTTAGTAAGGTCAGAGACACAATAGCCAGCAACCATGTGTGGGCTGATGGCCAGTTTATAGGAAATCCAGAACCCGTCCCAGGTTTGATTGTTAAGCTGTCAATACAAAGCACACAAACGTTAACCCTTAACAGTGCCAACGCAGAATGACAAGAGTCTGGGAGCAGGTAATCATGAGCGGACACACCTCCTGCACCATACAATGCGGCCAGAGGATGGCGCAGGAGTTAGAACAGGTGAGGACGTAACAGCAACACAGTATCTTCAAAGAGTAGATCAGCAGGGGCCCTGGGTGTTCAACCCCCATTGATCTCATAGATCTCTTAGACTGTTAGGAACCTGCATATCAACGGTTTCCCACAGCACATAGCTCCCAGCATTGTTTACATGCTGGGCCAGCACTACTCACTCACCGTATTCTTGATAACTGCAGTTGTGGGCACTAAAGCTGTATCCCTTTCAAGTATCTGAGATACGACTGCATTCCCCCAATATCTTCTTCTCTGACACACAAAGACTGCAATACGATCGATCTGGTCTTCCTTCAACTCCTTACAGTTTCTAAATTTACTAACTTCTCTCCATCTTTCTGACCATAATCTTTTGTCTTTTAACATCAATACCTTATCATCTTCACAGAACACACCAACCCATCATATTTATAGTAATTTACGTGCTATTAAACCCAACACCTCTCAGACATTTTACAGTTATCACTCTCCCCCATCTCTTCACTCTCCTGTCCCAACCTGAGCACCAATCACTATAATGAAAAGCTTAAAAGTGCATTAGGGGGCAGCTCCCTGTTCCATTCGAACCTTTTGACACCGACGGCAACTCTGGCACACAACAGATACGCATTTTCTTCAGTGATGCTCTCGGTGTGTTGAACGTCTGTGGAGAAAATCTTGTACACCAACAGACTTCCTCCACTTCAAGTTTATGCTCAAAACCTATAACTCTGCCCATCATCTCGCTAAACAAGTCTATTTCACCACTCTCATTCATCTCTTCTCTCTCCAATAACCCTAAAAGACTCTTTGAAACTCGTTTACTCCTTACTTACTCCCAAGGTGCTTGGCCACTTATTTCCATGACAAAATTGATAAGAACCATCAGGAAATAATTGCCCAATCCTAGCATTGATCCCTTCACCAGCCACACTTTATCCTGTTCTCTCTAATCTTTTGATCCATTTACAGAAGAAGAAGTCTCCCAGCTTCTTTCTTCTTCTCGCCCTACCTGCAGTAGTGACCCTTTCCCCTAACACTTTTTCCAGTCTCTGTCACCAGCTGTCACTACTTACCTTACTAATATATTTAATCTCTTCTGGAATCTTTCCCTCCTCTTTCAAATATGCTGTCATAACCCTGAAGAAATCCTCCCTTGACCCATCCTGTGCTGCTAACCCGTCTCTCACCTCACCTTCATCTCCAAAATCTTAGAACGCATGGTTTATTGTCAGTTAATCTGCTATCTTTCTGCTAACTCTTTTCCTGACCGCTTACAATCTGGCTTCCGTACTCTGCACTCTATCGAAATGGCCCTTACAAAAGTCTACTATGATCTCCTGACAGCAAAATTTAATGTTGACTATTCTCTTCTTATTCTTTTTGATCTTTCATCAGCATTTGACACCATAGACCACCAACTCCTCCTCAGTATGCTGCGCACTATTGGCCTCACGGACACCGCTCTTTGTTGGTTTTCCTCCTCTCTCACAGACCGCACTTTTAGTACATAATTTGTGGACTCTGTCTCTTCCACCTTGCTGTTGGGGTTCCTCAGGGCTCAGTCCTAGGTCTCCTTTCTGTTCTCACTCTAAACAGCAGCTATTGGACAAACCATTTGCAGTTTGGCTCAATCTGCACTACTACAGAACACTAGTGACTGTCTCTCTGCTGTCTCTAATATCATATCTTCTCTTTATCTGAAACTGAATGTTTCAAGGACTGAACTATTACTGTTTCCACCATTTAATAACTGACCTAACCCTGACATTTCCATTTCAGCCTGTGCTCTTACCATAAAAAAGCAAGCCTGCCTTGGGGTTATATTTGAATCAGAACTTTCTTTTACCCCATATCTAATCACCTCTATGCGCATGTCATCTGTATCTCAAAAGCATATCCATAATCCACCCTTTTCTTACCATGGAAACATCAAAGACCGTTATTGTTACCTTTATTCACTCTAGACTTCACAACTATAACTCTTTACTAATCGGTCTGTGGAATAGATATATAGATGTGTATTTGAATGAAGGATACTGAAGCCTACTAAATTCATGACAATGTGGTTCAAAAATCATGCTGTTTAGAAAACTATAGTAGTTTACTTCAAAGAACATTTTAAAGTTTACACTAAACTTTTTAATGATTATGTAAGACTACACAAAAACATTTACATTTCATCAGTTCAACTAAGTTCTAATGGAAAAACAAATACAATTATAAACAAATAAAATATTTGTGAAATGTTTTTCATTTAAACTATAATTAAACTGGAAAATAGCTTTAGTTATATTTAAACCTTTCTAAAAGTAATTGAAAAAGTTTCCACATACAGCAAAAAGGTAATATACTAACTGCATTAATTACTGCCATTAAAGCCTTATTAAACCCAAACCAAATCCACAAGAAATGTAACATTTGGAATAAAGCAAAGTCATTCTGTATTTTGTGTATTGGTGCTATCTTTATAAATTTTAGTTTAGAATTTCAAGGATACAATATGTGCATGATTACATATAGAACATTTCTGAATTAAGTGCAAGAGAAATAAGGCGGTAATACTGTATACTGTATATTCAGCGAATAAAAAGTAATTCAGTGTAAAATGTATAGAATGTCAATATATTTTCTGTATCAGCTTCTCAGAATTTGATCTTTTTACATAGTAAAGTTGAAAAAAGACATATGTTCATTAAATCCAACCAATATATGGGAAAGGGCATGACTGAAAACAAATGAACATTCTATCCATTACTATAAACACCAATGCTATTTTGCTGTAAAAATGCATCTAAGGCTATGTTCACATCTGTATCAGAGTCTGTGTTTGGAAACCTCAACGGTTTTGGAAATTACAGCGTGTCCACTGTGTATATTTTTCCACAATGTGTAGATGGGATTTGCTACAATCCAATTTACTTTGCATTGACTGTAAAACGCAGCAGCATTTACGCCACATGGGGCCCTGGCTGTAGGCTGAGGTCCCAGGTTGCGGAAATGCAGCTTTATTGCTGCAGATTTTACTATGGTTTTTTAAGCCACAGCTTATTTCCTATTCCTTTTGCAGGCATTCTAGGCTTTGACAAAAAAAAATAAAAAATCTGTGTTTCAGCAATGTGGTGTCTCAGCCTCAGGGTGCAAGAGGTAGCCACATGCAGGCCTCAGTGATTACACAATCATACTGTATAATTGTGCAACCATTGGCAGTCGTGTATGGGAAGTGTTTCGGCCCATGCACCCTTAGCCTAAGTTTGCATCTGTGCTGAAACCGCAAGAAAAGTCCTGCATACAGGACTGACACCTGGAAGACCCCATTATAGTCTATGGGGTCCATGGTAATCACTGTTCAGTCATTCAAGTCCCCCAGCAGGCCCAAAAGATGGAGAGCCCAGCACTGATGTGAACCTAGCCCTAGCTAACTAAGTACTTTTGTCTGCTGAAAATCAACAAACATTTTAACTGGAAATGAACTGGACAACTATTTAATGCCAACAGTATATACTGACTGTGACATGATGGACATAAACTTGACAGTTATTGACATTATGAACCTAAGACTCACTCACCTATATCTGACTGACTGACTAATAAATTCTCTTTCTGCTCTGCTGCTGAAGCTGCAGCCTGGCTGCACTGCACACTCTGTGTCTCTTTGTCAGACAGTGTGTACAGTGTCCATATTAGGACATCCTCAGATATCAGAGTCAAACATCAGATTAATGGCAGTTTACAACTGTGAAACCTGACTCTGATACCTGACTTTGATACCTGACTCTGATACCTGACTTTGACTCTGACACCTGACTTATTATACCTGACACCTAACTATATGCAGTTTCCGGGCTGCTTGAAATAATCAGATGCCTTGTGACTTTCATCTGTGACTGAGTCACAAATCAGCAGTCAGCTATGAAGCACATACACATGTGGACAAAATTGTTGGTACCCCTCGTTTAATTAAAGAAAAACCCACAATGGTCACAGAAATAACTTGAATCTGACAAAAGTAATTTGCCAAACTACATGTTGACAAGTCACAAAGCTTCTGGAAGAATGTCCTATGAACAGATGAGACAAAAATAGGTACATCAACTCTATGTTCACAGATGAACAAATGAAGCATATCTTGAAAAGAACACTGTCCCTACTGTGAAACATGGAGGAAGCTCTGTTATGTTCTGGGGCTGCTTTGCTGCATCTGGCACAGGGTGTCTTGAATCTGTGCAGGGTACAATGAAATCTAGAGAGAAATGTGCTGCCCAGTGTCAGAAAGCTTGGTCTCAGTCGCAGGTCATGGGTCTTGCAACAGGATAATGACCCAAAACACACAGCTAAAAACTCCCAAGAATGGCTAAGAGGGAAAAATTGGACTATTCTGAAGTGGCCTTCTATGAGCCCTGACCTAAATCCTATTGAGCATCTTTGGAAGGAGCTGAAACATGCCGTCTGGAAAAGGCACCCTTCAAACCCGAGACAACTGGAGCAGTTTGCTCATGAGGAGTGGGCCAAAATACCTGTTGAGAGGTGCAGAAGTCTAATTGACAGTTACAGGAATCATTTGATGGCAGTGATTGCCTCAAAACGTTGTGCAACAAAATATTAAGTTAGGGGTACCATCATTTCTGTCCAGGCCTATTTCATGAGTTTTCTTTTTTTAAAAATTCTGTTGAAGCATAGTTGAAAAGCAATGTCTGACTTTCATTTGTTCATTTTCATAGAATTTTTATAAATTATTACTTTTGTCAGATTCAAGTTATTTCTGTGACCATTGTGGGTTTTTCTTTCATTAAACGTGGGGTACCAACAATTTTGTCCACATGTGTACAATGTTACACTGTGTGCCTCCTAATGATTGGCCAGGATGACTGACCTCTGAGTGAACTCACTGCTCACACTAGAAGATACATTGCATAAGGCTGCAGGCTGAGAAGCTGCATGAGTCTGATACAAAGAGGTCTGACACAAAGTTATCTGACACCTGATACCTGACTCAGAGATGAAAGTCAGAAGTCATCGGCGTTTTTCAACCAGCCCACAGACTGCACAGTGTGAATGGGACCTGTTTAGATGCCATTCACTAAGCTGTGCCAGTAAACTGCCACAAGTTAGCCACTGGCAAATTTGTAGATAGCCCAGGGGGATTTTTCAGGGATTCTTTTTCTCCAAATCCATCCATCTGTCCGTTTTTTTTAGCGGACAGAATAACGCGGGGTGCAGACATTAACCGTCCGTTATTTTTTAACTTTAATGTCTATGGCTAACAGACAGTAAAGGACAGTCGTCCGTTATACTGTTGAGTTTTTCTGCGTTTGCTCAGAAAGAAGAACAAAAAAAATAAGCAAAACAGATAGTCTAAAAAACGAACACATTAACATCAGTTACTGTCAGATATGATAGGCATCCATTTTTTTTTTTTTTACGGACCCTATCAGAACAGACATACAACAGTAGTGTGGATGCCCCCTAAGGGAGCAGTAAAAGGGAAGTATTATTTAGGATAAGTAAAAGTCATAAATGTCTGTGCCTATTGATGCACTGAAATGATTCTTCTGCCACTATTGTGAGGAATGAGGTCTGAAGACTCTGAAGCCCCTGTAAAGTACAGTTATATAGGGGGTGGACCTCATTTGTTGGCCAATCAGAAACTGCATATAGTCAGGTATAATAAGTCAGGTGTCAGAGTCAGGTGTCAGAGTCAAAGTCAAGTATCAAAGTCAGGTGTCAGAGTCAGGTGTCAGAGTTAGGTATCAAAGTCAGATATCAGAGTCAGGAGTCAGAGTCAGGTATCACAGTTGTAAACTGCCATTAATCTGATGTTTGACTCTGATATCTAAGGATGTCCTACTATAGACACTGTAAGTGTGTGCCCTGGTGAGTGTGCTCGCAAAAAGCCATCCAGAAGGGAAAAAAGGCGGAGCCACATCACACTGGTAGGAGGGGCTTGGACTCTCTTTGTGTGCTGCCTCTGATAGTTTATTAATAGCACAGGCAGCAGCATCCAGCCTGATGTGAGATGGCCAAACAGTGTCTGTGCTGCTGCTGCTTTGGTTCAGCGCCAGGCAGTTGTTTAACCCTTACTAATCCTGTCTGTTCTGTGCCACTGCTTGCTACCACAGACAATTAGGGCTGCTTGTCCAGGATGTCTGGGGTTTCATCATTCACGGTGGTGGTGAGAACCTCTCCCTGAAAAGTCAGGCGGCTGGGCCCCTGGAAGGGGAGAAGTCAGGCGGCCGGGGCCCAGTTAGTGGGAGAAGTCAGGCCATTGGGAGTAGGACCCAGGGAGGACCCTGCTGCTGCCAGCATGGCCCCCCCCCCCCCCCAAGAAGTTTGCAGATGCCGAATGGTGCTCTCTAAACTATAAAGCAGCACTGGCAGTCAGTAGAAAATGAGTCACGTGACTCAGTTGAAGTGGGCCCGGTGCAGCTGCACCCTATGCCCTATGATTAAAGCGGCCCTGAGCACATGGTGTCTAGAGAAAAAATAGACTAGCATAGTAGTATGTTTACCAAAGAGAGTAGTCGGTTAAAGTAGAACGTTGGTCCTTGGCGTTGCTAGAAATAGAAGAAAAAAGGAGAAACATAGCAACAATATAACATAAACATTATGCATCAACCAAAAACGGTAGAAAAATATGTTAATAAGGGTATATGCAATGGAATGCAGTCAGACCCCAGAGTATAATAATCGGAGGTCCAGGGGAGGTGATAAACATAAAAACCAATGTCACTCACCTCTCCTGTGATCCTGTGTTACTCCCAGCAGGCTTCAGGCCTCTTTGGTGACATCCCAGATGTCACATGGGCCAGGCTGATGTCATTATGCGTCGAGACACCGTCCTGGCCCACGTGACGTCTGTGACGGCATTGAAGAGGGCCGAAAGCTGCAAGGAGTGCGCTGGATCCCAGGAGAGGTAAGTAACAGTGGTTTTTATGTTTCCTCCTCTGGGCCTCCGATCATTATAAAAGACCCCCAGAGTATAATAACAGTTCATGAGTGGGCCACTATGGGGCATAATACCATGTGCAGGGGCCACTATGGGGCATAATACCACGTGCAGGGACCGCTATGGGGCATAATACTGTGTGCAGGGGCCGCTGTGGTGCATAATACCGTGTGCAGGGGTCGCTGTGGGACATAATACCGTGTGCAGGGGCCGCTGTGGGGCATAATATGTGTGCAGGGGCCGCTGTGGGGCATAATACTATGGATGGGCCTCTGCGGGACATAATACCATGTGCAGGGGTAACTGTGGGCCATAATACCATGTGCAGGGGCCGCTGTGGGCTGTAATACCATGTGCAGGGCCGCTGTGGGCCTTAATACCTTGTGCTCCGATGTCTCCCACTGCAGTCTGGTTCTGCTGCTCCGGTGTTTTCTTCTAGTGGAAGTCCCCACCGCACATGACCGCTAAGGTCGCTGACATGGGACGCCACAGTGCTGTGGGAACTTCAGCTGGAAAAAAAAAACACCAGAGCAGCAGGAGTGGAACGCGATGGAAGACACTGCAGAATCTCCTCCAGCCTCATATTAAAAAAGTGGTTATCCTAGACAACCCCTTTAAGGTGGCACTTGGGCTTTATTAAAGGGACTTTCCAGCTTATTTTGATTGATGATCTATCCTTAGGACAGATCATCAATAAGAGATCAGTAGACCCTCCCCTCTGATCAGCTGTATGAAGGGGCCATGGCGTCTGTTTATATCACACACTGTCTGTTTATAGTGACCGTGTGATGTAGTTACAGCCTTGTCACATATACGTGTATAGGACGAGGCTGTAGTTACATTACATGGCCACTATGAGATGAATGACACTATGTAAACAGAGAAACGGTCACAGGTACCACAGTTCATTCAAAGAGCAGATCAGTAAGGGTCCTGGGTTTTTGAGCCCCACTGATTTTTTTTTACTAATGACCTGGAAAACCTTTTAATTAGGAAACACATGGGGCAATAATAATAAGAGGCACTATTTTTACACAGTACACACGGACATTATTAATATAAATATGCACTTGGGGGTATTATTCATTATGGGGGGTTATATCATATATTTTATAATTGGGGTAACAGTAGGATGGGGGCTTTGTGTAGGTGAAGACAATGTGGGTTGGATGCCTGGAAGAGTGAGGAGCCAAAGATATCTGTGTTGCAAACTTTACAGAGACAAGTCACAGATGGAAGAAGTGGTCATGGTGGTCCAAAGGGAAGAGAAGGGAAACGTAAAGGATTAGGCAGAGACGTCACCTGTAAGTCACAAAATGTTACTGCACTGTATTCAGCTAAATGATAGAGGATAAATACCTAATGGATGGGGGTCTGTCTGCTGAGACCCCCACTGACCGCACGCTCTCATTCACTTCGTTGGGAGCGCCAAAGATACCTGATGTACAGTACTCAGCTATCTGCGGCGCTCCTACTAAAGAGAATGGGGGCCATGTGGGCTCGTCCGTCCTCCAAGCAGAAGATGTGTGAGTTATTTTCGTTGTTAATGCTGTGTTGTTGATCTGATACTGAAGTAATACAGTAAGAAGAATTCTTAAAAACTGTTTTATAACTTTGTGTATTGTGTATTGCAGTGTGTGTAGCTAGTAGCATGGAAACTCAATTTTTTTTTTTTTTTTTGGAGGTTGGGTCACCTTTCTATAGTCTGCCTCAGACAGCAAAGTGGCTAGGTTCATCCCTGAATGCAGTGCTGTAAATATATCAAATGGTGAATAGTTCAGCAATAACAAAGGATAGATAAGGTATAGGATCCATAGTCTTTGGTAGTTGTTAGAGAACTCTAGGCTATGGGGGCGGGGAGTGGCAGCCAATTTCTATCAAAGTGGAGATCTTCAAATAATCCATGGGAGAGTGTTTTTTCGTAGTGGAAGGTTTGATGTATTATATTGGAAAATCCGTGGTTGTCGGGATGTGTGGGGACTTCCACTGTCTGAGGAGGGCCAGTGTGGCCGAAAGCAGGGTATGTCCAATAAATGTCCTGACAGTTGCTGTGTAGTCATGCATATTCAAGAAAAGAAGTACCAGTTCCGGGGAGGACAGCCAGGAAAAAACATCCTGCCAGTAGGTACGTATATGAGGGCAAACCCAAAGTATATGCAAGAGAGATCCAGTTTCAGAAAACCCTCTCCAGCAGTGTTTTGAGGATTGAGGGAACATGCGGTGAATCTTCCCTGGAGTGCAAAACCAATGAAGGAGTATTTTTGCCGTGGTTTCATAGTGTCACGCACTTGATGAAGAAGTGCTGACTAGCTTGCTAACTGAAGAGCTTACATTACACTCTCCCAAATAATCTTGATTTAGCTAGATTATTTGGGAGAGTGTAATGTAAGTTCTTCAGTTAGCAAGCTCCGGGTTCGGTCTTTTACCGACCCATTAGCCAGTTTCTTGAGAAGTTGTGTGTGGGGAGTGGTGATAAAATTCGCCAAGTGTGAATTGACTATACTTGGACTGGGATTTTGCACTCTCTAAGTGTGGATACTATGTCAGGTCACTGTGCATTCATCATTAGTGGGTCCACCTTCTGAGTATGCACTGGAGCATTATATCTGCTCTAGGGTTTAGGTGTGACCCCTGCACAGTACTATACCTGTTATGTCCCTACACCTACTGGCTAGGTTATTAGACTTTTATGGAGCCTTTTGATTTTTTTTATTAAATATGTTGGTAGACTTTTAAATAGTATTATTAAAAGTTAATTTTTAGTGTGTTTCAAATATTTTTCTTCCTTTTGATTTTGCTGTAAAAACACAAGTACTATCACATTGTATTGATTCTATTTTTGTCTTTATTGTATGTGACTTCAGAGTCGTGGGAAGTTGACAGAAAATGTTTAAGTCTGAGGTACGTAAAGAGGCAGGATGACTAGAGGTTATATTGTATTTTCACACAGTCAAAGGGAATCATAGCGCCGTCGCTCCAGAGTTGTAAAATGTGCGAGATACCTGCAGATTTCCAAGTTAACAGGCAAAGATCTGGGATACACAATTCTAGGAGTTCAACTGGAGAGAATAAGAGACTAGAGACGAGAATCTGGGATGAGATTGGTTGCATAGCCATAGGTAGGAGTGAGTAGTAAAGCCACGCTCAGAGATTACATTTGGGGATCAAATATGATTTGATACGATAAGTATTGAGCACACCCAATCCCCCTATGCCTTTCTTTCTGTTAAGAATGGAGGAGAAGATCCTAGGTTTTTTTGTAGTTCCATATGAATTTGTTGATCAGTGCATTGATCCTCTAGTGGGATAGCCCACTTAATAGTTGTAGGAGTGCATGTCTCTGATGACTCAAAGTGGGTACGACATATTGGGCACTGAAATGGCATATTTCTATAAAAATTTAAATTTTCACTTTGTACATTAATTTTTGGATAACACTCTTGGGCTCAAAATGATCATTTACTCTGAGAAATTCCTTGAGGGGTGTAGTTTTCAAAATGGGGTCACTTTTGATAAATTGTGTAACAAACTTTGGTATGTTTTTTCTTCTTTAACCCTTTGTAAAAATGAAAAATTTGGGTTAAATTGATGGTTTATTGGAAAAAAATCATTTTCATTTTTTTACGTCCCAATGCTAATAAAATCTGTGAAACAGCTATGAGGTCACAATGCTCACCATACCCCTAAATAAATTCCTTGAGGGCTGTAGTTTCCAAAATGGGGTCAATTTTTTGGGGTTTCCATTGTATTGGTACTTTAGGGGCTCGGCAATTGCAACGTGGCACCTGAAAACTATTCCAGCAAAGTCTTCCTTCCAAAAGCGAAATAGCACTCTTTCCATTCTGTGCTCCACCATGTACCCATACAGCAGATTACAACCCCATATGGGGTATTCCTTTGTTCAGGAGAAATCGTGTAACAAACTTTGGGGAGCTTTTTCACCTTTATCCTCTTGTGAAAATGAAAAATTTGGGGCTAAATTGACTGTTTATTGGAAAAAAAGTAATTTTTTTTATGTAGGGTCAAAATGCTCACTATACCTAGAGATGAGCGAATCGATTCTGCAGAAGTGGAAGTTGATCCGAATTTCAGGAAATCTTCGATTCACCATGATTCTGGATTTCCTGATGCTTCACGGTAACAAATATTTATTAAGGACCTTTATGACATCAGACGGTCACAAGATGTTCTCTAGTGATGTGATTGGGTAGGCGTGTCTTTGCTTGTTAGCAGATCCTTCCACATGAATTAAACTTGTCCGTGCTGGAGAGAGAGAGAGAGACATGACCGTGGCATCCAAGGGCTTCAGCAATTTTGCCGCCCACCCGCCCACCACGGCTCTCTGAAGACCGGACATAGCTGTTTATTCACCGCGAAGTAATTCGGATTGAAGCAAATTTTTTTGGAACTTTGAATCGAATTGCCGAATTGAACTTTTGAGAAATTCGCTCATCTCTAACTATACCCTTTGATATGTTCTGTGAGGGGTGTAGTTTCTAAAATGGTGTCACTTTTGAGAAATTTCCATTATATTGGTACTCTAGGGGCTCTGAAAATGCGACATGGCACCTGAAAACTATTCCAGAAAAATCTGCCATTCAAAAGCCAAATAGCGCTCTTTCCATTCCAAGCCACCCCATGTACCCATACAGCAGATTACAACCACATATGGGGTATTCCCCTGTTCAGGAGTAATTGTTTAACAAACTGTGGGGTGCTTTTTCTCCTTGAACTCCTTGTGAAAATGAAAACTTTGGGGATAAAGTGACATTTTAGCAATTTTTCATTTACACATCCCAATGTTAATAAAATCTGTGAAACGGCTGTGAGATCAAAATGCTCACTATACCCCTTGATAAATTCTTTCAGGAATGGGGTTACTTTTGGGGGTTTCCATTGTATTGGTACTGTAGGGGCTCTGCAAATGAGACATGGCACCTGAAAACTATTCCAGCAAAATCTGCTTTACAAAAAACTCAGTGTCGCTCCTTCACTTCTGCACACTGCTGTTTGCCCAAACATCAGTGTACATCCATATGTGAGGTATTTCTGTGCTCGGGAGAAATTGCATAACAATCTGTAAGATGCATTTTCTCTTTTAACCCTTTGTGAATGTGCTAATTTTAGGGCTAAATGAATATATAATTGAAAAAAAAATTAAATGTCTAAATTTCACCTCCATATTATTTTAATTCCTGTGAAATGCTTCAAGGGTTAACAAACTCCCCAAATGTTGTTTTGAATTATTTTAGGGGTGCAGTTTTGAAAATGGGGTGATTTATCAGGGTTTCTAATATATAGGTCTTTATAATCCCCTTCTGATCTAAAGTGGTCCCTAAACCATGCCTAGTGTTTCATTGTTAGATTTTTACACTTTGGTTTTATGCTAATGGATAAAGGCAGCATGTGTCTTTGTGCTGCAATTGAAAATACGATATTTATCCCTCACATGCTGTGTACCCAGATTGTGCTAATCATTTATGCTACTGTCCTTGTTCCTTTAAAATTGTAAAAACCTTCAATAAAAATTAATGAAACTAAAGTGGTCCCTAAAAAATGAATATAGGAAATTTTCTTGCAAATCTGGAAAATCGCTGTCACACTTGTAAGCCTTCTAACATCCAAAATAATTAAAGGACGATTAAAAGATGATGTCAATATAAAGCAGAGATATGGTAGATAATATTTATTAATGTATTTCGGTGGTATGACCATCTGTTTGAAAATCAGAGCATTTCACATTTTGAAAATTGCGATTTTGTTCAAAATTTCCATCACATTTTCAATTTTTTTTTTTTTATAAATAAATACAAAAATATTGATCAATGTTTACCACTAACATGAAGTACAATGTGTCACAAAAAATTCTCAAAATCACTTGTGTAAGTTATAGCGTCTCAAAGTTATTGCAATATAAAATGACACGTCAGTTTTTAAATATGAAGCCTGGTCCTTAACGTACTTTTAAGCTAAAGACTTTTTTCACAATCCACATTGGCAAATTCTTTAACACATATAAGAGCTGAGGCACTATAATCATCTTAATTAGACCTATTTTATCTGCTTTAGAAAACTATAACTGCCTATAACTGAGTCAGGTGTGAACGCAAATTAATATGTTTTCCCCCAGTCCCAACATTCTGACTTTTTTTATACCAACCTTTTATGTAGTACAGTTTCGAAAGCCTTTGAAAAGACCAGATACACCATGTCCACCATGTTACCCATGTCCAGACTAGAACTGACCTCTTCATAGAAGCTGATCAGAGTAGTCTGACAGGACTGATTCCTCATCATATTGAGTGTTATAAGGTTATCAAAACTATCAAATATTTTATCCACCACTGAGGTTTAGACTTATCAGTATATAATCGGCTGATCAGGGGACATATGCACAGGTGCGCAGCAAAAATGTAATGGCAAGGAGTCCCGAAAGGCCCAAACCCCATTCTCCACAGCCCATTCGCCAATCCAGGATCACAAGGCAGAGACAGCTCCGCCACAGCCTGGACAGCCACTAAAGGGGAGAAGGAGAAGGGCTTTTGTGTTTGTCATAGGAACCAGATGCGTGTCCCGTGATGGTTTGTTTATGCTGACATCGCTCAGGCATGTAGATCAGCATTTATTTGTTTACTCTCACTGCATGTGGCATGTTATCAGATAACTCTGATCGTATTATTATTCATAACATTAGCGATGGATAGCAATAGAACATAGACTGATTAACTGCCGCATAGCCAGAGGACATGAGAGACAAATACTTCTTTCAAAGATAGTCATCTGAATACCTATTTGATGACAAAAATTATATATTTCATTACCCTTGTAAATATAGTCCGATAGTATATACAAAAAGAGTGAACTATTAAAAAATGATTTTCATAGGTCACTTACACTGATGAGAAAAAGGGTAACTATGTTTTGAACTATGTTATTTTTGTAGCGGTTTGCTGATGTCTCAGTAGTATTGCCTCTGATGAGCTGGCTTTTTGTTTTCCAAAAGAAACGCGTCAGCCTGGATTTTGGGCTGTGTTTGTAGGTGTTACGTATGTGGCACTAGGTAGATACTTTGGAAAGTGTAATGTAAGCTCTCGAGTTAGTGGCTAGTGAGTACTGTTGGGCTGGTCTTTTAGTGGCCCAGTAGTCAGTGTGTGCATGATCTGTTTCCTCCTTTTGACTGTCACCTTGGGAATGGACATTATCGAGTGGTGGGTGGCTTATGCATAACTACCATCAGACATATGCAGAGCTGTTGTGGAGGTTTTGTTACAATACATGTAGGGATGCAATCAAGGAATTCACCACCTATATGGACAATTATGATACATGGTGTTATCCAACCCCCAGTAAATGGTCCTGTAGGGTGAGACCTTTAACAACCTACCTTAGGGTACTCTATTTTAATTCATGAGCTGCCTATTCAGCTTTTGTTATTTTTATTACTTTTAACATTATTAAAATCTACAGTGGGGAAAAAAGTATTGAGTCAGCCACCAATTGTGCAAGTTCTCCAACTTAAAAAGATGAGAGAGGCCTGTAATTGTCATCATAGGTAGACCTCAACTATGAGAGACAAAATGAGAAAACATATCTAGAAAATCACACTGTCTGATTTTTTAAGAATTTATTTGCAAATTATGGTGGAAAATAAGTATTTGGTCACCTACAAACAAGCAAGATTTCTGGCTCTCACAGACCTGTAACTTCTTCTTTAAGAGGCTCCTCTGTCCTCCACTCATTACCTGTAGTAATGGCACCAGTTTGACATTGTTATCAGTATAAAAGACACCTGTCCAGAACCTCAAACAGTCGCACTCCAATCTCCACTATGGTGAAGACCAAAGAGCTGTGGAAGGACACCAGAAACAAAATTGTACACCTGCACCAGGCTGGGAAGACTGAATCTGCAATAGGCAAGCAGCTTGGTGTGAAGAAATCAACTGTGGGAGCAATAATTAGAAAATGGAAGACATACAAGACCACTGATAATCTCCCTCGATCAGGGGCTCCACGCAAGATCTCACCCCGTGGGGTCAAAATGATCACAAGAACGATGAGCAAAAATCCCGGAACCACACGGGGGGACCTAGTGAATGACCTACAGAAAGCTGGGACTAACGCCGCCAGAGACTCAGATCCTGCAGTGCCAGACGTGTCCCCCTGCTTAAGCCAGTACATAGGGCCCGTCTGAAATTTGCTACAGAGCATTTGGATGTTCCAGAAGAGTATTGGGAGAATGTCATATGGTCAGATGAAATCAAAGTAGAACTGTTTGGTAGGAACACAACTCGTAGTGATTGGAGGAGAGTGAATGCTGAGTTGCATCCAAAGAAACACCATACCTACTGTGAAGCATGGGGGTGGCAACATCATGCTTTGGGGTTGTTTCTCTGCAAAGGGACCAGGACAACTGATCCGTGTACATGAATGAATGAATGGAGCCATGTATCGTGAGATTTTGAGTGCAAATATCTCCTTCCATCAGCATTTTATAGGCCACCATTCCAGACTTGTGTAACGCACGTTGCACAATGCTGTGAGCCACCTCCACTACCATGTTTGTCGTGCCAGAACTGATAGACCTTGTGATGAGTCAATTTGTTGACTCCAATATTTTACCTGGATGTCCACCTCTTGGCTTTTGAATGGATGGACGAACTTAATTTCATATTTTTCCAACTGTCATCACACTCACATGATGCAGTTTGGCAATTTTCTTGGCCGAGATATCGCTATTGATGAGCTGCATGATGCTGTTTCACTTTTCTTGGGAAATCTTCTTCATGGCTGAGCGTCAACTTGAACCAGTGACCTTTTGCTTAGGAATCAAACTGATAACACACTGAGCTATTAGGGAATGTGAGAACAGATTGTAATTTCTAGTATACAAGAAGAAAAAGATTTTTCCACCACCAGGAGCAAAACAGTAACAATGCAGTTACATGACAAGAATCTGCATAACTAAACATATGCTAAATAGTTACAATTCATATTTATGTATGAGATAGCCAAGACCATTGTCTATAAAATGATGGTAGTCTCACTTTTAAAGCTGTAGTGGATGGTGAGATATGGAACCTGAAAGTCAAAAGTCCAAAACATTGTTACCCTTTTGCTCGTCAGTGTATATCTCATGATAATTATGTCATATAGATGCAAAGTGTATTCATATATGTGACTACCATAAGACATACAATTTACCATCCATTAAGAGGCAGATATCAAGTGTAACAAGCTGATATTAAGTAAATTGTCAAAAAACAAACAGTGACAAGACATTTCATTAGATGGCTATTATAAAAAGCATCCAAAAGGATAAATTTTCATTCAAGCCATCAGGTTTTAAAGATTTAAATTTATAAATTAATTTGAATTCTCTCTATATGACCTCTAGATGACCTTGTCCCAGTTGCCCCTCCTATAGGGGTGAAACTGTCTGTAGCCCAATAAATGTGAAAGATAAAGGATCCTCATTATGTAACATCAAGACATGTCTGGCTAGGGGTGTATCCCTTTTATTAAGGATGTCATTGAAATGATTTTGCACCCTGGGCCGGAATTCCCTTTTAGTTTTTCCTATATAGTCCAACGGGCAATCACATTGTGCTAGGTACACTACTCCTTTACTTTTACAATTTATAAAGTCTTTGATTATAGATGATTCTCTCATAATTGAACTAGTCACCATCTTGGTTACTCGTACCTACCTGATCGCATGCTGTGCATTTTAAACATCGAAAAGTACCCATAGGTATTCTACCTAGCCAGTTTCCTTCTTTTGGGGGCTCAGAAAAATGACTGTGAAACAATGCTTTTTTATGTAATCTGAGGGTAGAGACTAAGTAGTTTTTTCGATTCATTATCTTGTAATAATATCCTCCAATGTTGTTCAAAAATGCGTTTAATTTCAGTATAGGCTACATCATAAGTACCGATAATTGTTTCATTTCCTCTGGTCTAGTCCTGGGTGTCAAAAGCGTGTCAAAAGATCATGTCTATTGCTTCCAATCGCTGTAGTAAAGGCTTCCCTTAAAAGGTAATCTGGGTAGCCTCTTGTCATGATATTAGGCTCAGATATGGTCTTATGGTATTAATATTGGTCTATATTACTGCACAGTGGGAGCTGATGCCTGAGATCAAGCCTGCCCCAATTTACTGTGATAAACTGTCTATGATTACTGTTGATAATGTGTCTCAAACTGTCATATCTGCAGAGGGGGCCCGTAACCCCCCCTCTGAGATGCTTCCCATGGCAGTCAGTATAAATGCTAATGAGTTGCCTTCAGCTGAGAGCAGGGAAGATGCAAATGAGCTTCCTGCAACCTAGCTCAGCAAAAATGTTATTGATGCTTGGTTTACTCTGGTGCTAGGAGCCAGTGAGACCTGGTCTGTAGACATCGCCCACAGACCTCACTGAGGCCCGGTGTGAATTAACAATTGCTAATGAATGTACTGTCAATGTAACTGCCAATGCTTATTGTGAAAGTGTACAGGGTAGCTCTTCTGAGACACTGGAAGCGACTTCTACTATTTCGCCCAGTGCATCAGATCAGCACCCAACTGCTGACCATGTGCCAGGTGGTCAGGTAGACTATGGGGATCTCACGGCCAATCCAGGTGAGGGACTGACTGCTGGTAGTGCGGAGCTAGCCCGCAGCCAGAGTGCTACAAGGGTGGAGGGCGTTCTGACCCTTGAACCGTTACCTATACCACCTGGAGTCGGTGCTGAGACCACCATAACTAGCCTCACTCCCTTGAAGCCGGAGGAGTCCGGCAGGTATGAGACATGCACGTCTCTTCTGTCTAGTTCTATTCCAGGAGTGCCCATGGCCCAAGTGCAGATGACATGGGGTGCTGGAGGTGGGATCCAAGAAGGGGGTATGTCAAATGTATTACCTGTCAATGTATTGTGGGGGGATGGTTTGGGGAAGCATGGTCTCAGTCATTTGCCCAAGATATCACCATCAAGTACAGGTGCAGAATCCCCTAGAACTCTCCCAACTAGCAGCTAGTGTGGGAGAGACCCTGAGAGACCGCCGGGATGGGGTCTCTGAACTGGTACCTCAAAGACCTGGGGCTGTGAGTATGGATCTACGGGATGCCAGCACTCTGAAAGCGGACCCAGGGCAGGCCAAAGGTAGCCAGGAGCGCAGAGATTGCCGGGATGGGGTCTCTGGACTGGTACCCCAGGGGCCTGGGGACGTGAGTGTGTGTCTGAGGGATGCCAGCACTCAGAAAGCAGACCCAGAGCAGGCAGGAGGTAGCCAGGTGTACGTGGCTCAGAGCCTGAGCCTTAGAAGTGTCCCTAGTCAGACTGGAGAGGAGAAGGGTATCGGGGTCAAGCCACTGAGGTGCCTGCAGAAGGTGATCTCCGGATCTGCCTTCCTCCGTGCACGCTCTAAAAAGGGGAGGTGTCATGATATTAGGCTCAGATATGGTCTTATGGTATTAATATTGGTCTATATTACTGCACAGTGGGGGTTGGTGCCTGAGATCAAGCCTAGTGGGGCAAATGGAATGTGGTCAGACTACTATCTAGTGCAGGTCTATTGTCCTGTCCCTGAAGCAATCAGCCATGTGGTCAAAAGCCTGTATCTGCATAAGACTGCAACCCTCATTAACCCAGCGGGGGTTCATTTAGACAGGATATGTTGTGCAAACGATCCGCATATCATTGATAGACACACTGGCGCCACCGTTAGTTCAAAGGGATTATGGTTTTATGACAATATCTGGCCTGGGGAACATCTTACAGTCGCCCCGATAAATTTCCCAGATGCGTCAGGTCAAGGTGCACGCTCAGAATATACACATGTCACAGTTCAAAGCCCAGGAAAGGTCCAGGCACTGATCTCCTTCCCAAAGGGAGATGGAGTGTCGATCTTGGAGTCTATGTGTTGGGGATCTCGCCAGGAACCCCATTATACTACCAGCCCGACTCTATAAACATCATGCATCGAATTATACTGAAAAATTATTCTAAGTGATGTAGAGAGGGGGGTGGGGCTCCTCCCCCTGGTGACCTCACTCAGGGAGGAGACCAGGGGAGACAAAAGGGCTCCGCCCAGGCTGAACCAGTCTCTTTTGTCTTGTGACTTTGGTGATGCGCGCTTCCTAGAAGAGAGCTGTGGGGGGAGTCAACCATGTGATGACCATGTGGTTGACATGCGGCCTAAGCAGCCAGACTTGAGGCCATTTTGTGAACATGGAAGAGATGTCACCGCATGTAAGCCAAACATGCTTTGCCCAAGACTGTGCCCTGAGCCTGCCACATGGGCTCAGAGAAATGGACTAACTACTTGTTCTGGAAGGTCTTCTGCCCTTTGCTCTGCTAGGATCATCTGCTACTGGACGTTCATAAGATAAGTACCCTGGCTCAGCATCTGGAGGCCAGAGAAACCATCACAAGCTGGTGTTGGTAATATATATTATTTTCTTTCTGTTATTCCCATTTTTATTTTATGTACCATGGTATGCTGTTGTTCACTTGTATCTGCTTGCTAATCGCTGCATGTATTCTATGTATGTGTTAAGTGTCTAGTACCGACCCATTTAGGGGTTAATAAATGTATAAAATTTAGAAGGCCCTGTCTTGCGTATTATCCTCTGTTGGCCCAGCACACTCACGGAAAGTGGGTGTGAGGTAATCGAAGCGATCTCAGGTGTGCCAGAAGCGGGTTCTGGTAGGACGAGATCCTTCACACCTCTCAACCTGAAACGTTCTCTCAGTTCATCTGCCTTCATGAATAATTTCTCCTCAGGTGGAGGCTCCTAGGTATGTCTCTTTTGAGGGCAACTGGATGGGCACTCTCCCACCTGAGGAGACTATTTGTTGCAGTATTCTTACGGTATAATTGAGTCTGAATTTTGCCATGTGCATATCTCTGTATGAGTAAATCTAGAAATAGCAGAAAATCCTTGTGCCACTATGTAAAATACAAATCGAGAGGGTAAGAATTTAATAACAATACAAATTTCCTGGTATGTTTTATAACGCCCAAGATATAACATTTTACACAGCCCCGTACTCCAAGCCCATACTCTCTACACAGTTACTGAGTGAGAGGCAGCAACAGCTCTCAATACAGAAGCAAGGGAAAGAATAAAGAGATGCAGGATTTCACAGAAAGGAAACAAAATCTGTTAATAAATATGTTACAAAATTTATTAATGACACAAATATTACCAGAAAATCAAAAGTTGTCCAAAAGTTTAGTTACGCTTTAAAATAGTGATCCATATCATTGCTTATTTTAGCATGTGACTCAAACTGGGAAAACCAAGCAGGGCTAAATCTAAACTCCCTCCTCTTCGAACCAGGTGTGTGGATCCACCGAGCCTCTGACTCCTGTAGGCATATTTTTGAATCTGTGGCTCACTTTCCCGCCTAGGTCCCACAAACGACTTTGGCTTCAACTGTGGCTATCACCAAATCTATGATTCCTCTATACTGGGCTTCCGAATCCCCCCCTCCAGTATCCCACTTCCTAAGGAAAGTCTCTCAAGTAGCACGGATGGAAGAACTTTCCCTAGAACTTCGTACCCCACTGAAGTTTAGCGTTATTTGGGCGCCATGGTATGAGTTCTCTAAAGACCCTTCCTGGACGCATCTGTGGGAACCCCCGGTTTAATAAATTTACCTTCTGAGACCCCTGGCCTTTCACCCTATGGACTCTCTGTCTCTTCTCCACCGCCAACGTTCCATTTATTATTACTGTGTTATTAGTTAACCGTTGTATGTAATACACCAGCTCATCTGACTGTTTGATTAATGATTGTTTTGTCATGCACATTGTCTCTAACTATGTATACTTATTGGCGATATTTGAAAACCCAATAAAACGTTAATGATAAACTCCCTCCTCTTCATTTCTAACATTACCGATAATTTGACTAACACTAAGCTATGATCCGAAACACTCCTATTTCCAAAAGTTATGTCCTGTACACGTTATAGCCAACTTATATTCAATTACCAAATCAGTTAGTTAGAATACCTTATGTAATTCACTATAACATGCATATGCTCTCCCTATCCAGTTACATACATTGGTACAAATCATTCCATTGAAATTCCTCAACCAACTTCGCAAGTGTAGTTGCCTGTATTATTTTGATTTTTATCTAATTCCCTCCATGTATCTAAGGTTTCACTAACTGCCCCGTTAAAATCCCTCATTATCAATATTGGTATACCTGGATATACAGAGATTATACAATTTAAAGAATTTCTCAGGGGAATAAGTGTGTGGAATATTTACAGAAGCCAACAAACACATCTTACCATTTAATACACAAAACAATAAAAATATATCTTCCCTTTTTATCTATTAGTTCCTATTCAGGCTTCTATTTAATACTTTGATGCAATAACAGGATGCAATAACAGGCTAAGGGCTGGTTCACATCTGCATTTGGTTTACGTTCGGGGAGTCCGAATGTACAAATATTTTTAATAATTTAATAATATTTAGGTAAGTATGCCATGACATTAGCATAGATAAATGATATAGCTAAGTACTAATTTGTAATTTATCAATAAAACTATCTCAGAAAATCCTTGTGGTCCTTGCTATACTGCAGTTTATGATATCCTGCCACTACCTTTTGAACTCTGAGCTATCTTCCAATGACAAAAGAGGCCAAAGTCACCTATGTCAGCACGACTGGAAAACCATAAATGCGTTTTGGGTATCCATCCCCAATCCTTTCCCTGATGGCAGATGTCATGGGAAAGAAGGGTCAGATTTTTTTTAATTCTATCATATACGATCTTTTTGTGGCAACCTGAGACTAGTTGTGTGGGGATGGCACAGTTAACAGTAGGCCCAAGATCTTAGCCTCGCTGGTAAAATTGGCAACCACTCTTACAGATGGTATAAAGTTTCTAAGGGCCAAGGGTGCACCTCTAATGAGGCGAAGTGAGACGGCCACCAGGCGGCACTATCAGTGCCTGCTTGGAGGGGCGGCATTTTTACAATTTTTTTAAATCTAAACCAGCCCAAGACAGGCCGCTTTGAAAAAAAAAAAAAAAGCTGTGCGGTACCTGTCCTGGGCTTGCTTAGGAGACCTCTACATCTCGGCGCAGGCGGAGGATCTATGACGTAATCACGCCTCCTACACTGAGACGCAGACGTCCTATGCTTGGATGAAGAAAAGGAGGCGGCGGCTCCATCAAGGGATCGCAGGTAGGTGAAGATAACTTTTTTTTTCTTTTTTTACTGTGTGCAGGGGCCGCTGCGGGGAATAATACCGTGTGCAGGGGGCGCAGCGGGGTATATTACCGTGTGCAGGGGCCGTAGCGTGGCATAATACTATGTGCAGGGGCCACTGTGGAACAGTATAGTGCCGTGATGGTGAACCTATGGCACGCTTGCCAGAGAGGGCATGCGCTGTTGCCATGATCACTCACTAATGGGGAATCCGGTAACAGGGAATCCTCTGCGCTGACACAGGCGTGATGACGTAAGTCATCAGCGCGTGCGATCAGAAGAAGGAGGACGCTCTTCGTGGGACTAGGTAAGTAGCATAAACTACTGTGTGGGGGCCTACTGTGAAGCATATACTGTGTGGGGGCCCACTGTGAAGCATATACTACTGTGTGGGGCCCCACTGTGAAGCATATACTACTGTGTAGGGGCCTACTGTGAAGCATATACAGTCATGGCCAAAAGTTTTGAGAATGACACAAATATTATATTTTCACATGATCTGCTGCCCTCTGGTTTTTATGTGTGTTTGTCAGATGTTTTTATCACATACAGAAATATAATTGCATTCATATTATGAGTAACAGAAGCTTATATTGACAGTTAGAATGAGTTAATGCAGCAAGTCAATATTTGCAGTGTTGACCCTTCTTCTTCAGGACCTCTGCAATTCTCCCTGGCATGCTCTCAATCAACTTCTGGACCAAATCCTGACTGATAGCAGTCCATTCTTGCAGAATCAATGCTTTAATTTTGTCTGAATTTGTTGGTTTTTGTTTGTCCACCCGTCTCTTGATGATTGACCACAAGTTCTCAATGGGATTAAGATCTGGGGAGTTTCCAGGCCATGGACCCAAAATCTCTATGTTTTGTTCCCTGAGCCATTTAGTTATCACCTTTGCTTTATGGCAAGGTGCTCCATCATGCTGGAAAAGGCATTGTTGAGCGCCAAACTGCTCTTGGACGGTTGGGAGAAGTTGCTCTTGGAGGACATTCTGGTACCATTCTTTATTCATGGCTGTGTTTTTAGGCAAGACTGTGAGAGAGCCGATTCCCTTGGCTGAGAAGCAACCCCACACATGAATGGTTTCAGGATGCTTTACAGTTGGCATGAGACAAGACTGGTGGTAGCGCTCACCTCTTCTTCTCCGAATAAGCTGTTTTCCAGATGTTCCAAACAATCGAAAAGGGGATTCATCAGAGAAAATGACTTTACCCCAGTCCTCAGCAGTCCACTCCCTGTACCTTTTGCAGAATATCAGTCTGTCCCTGATGTTTTTTTGTGGAGAGAAGTGGCTTCTTTGCTGCCCTCCTTGAGACCAGGCCTTGCTCCAAGAGTCTCCGCCTCACAGTGCGTGCAAATGCACTCACACCTGCCTTCTGCAATTCCTCAGCAAGCTCTGCACTGCTGGTAGCCCGATCCCGCAGCTGAAACACTTTTAAGAGACGGTCCTGCCGCTTGCTGGTCTTTCTTGGGCGCCCTGGAGCCTTTTTGGCACCAATGGAACCTCTCTCCTTGAAGTTCTTGATGATGCGATAGATTGTTGACTGAGGTGCAATCTTTCTAGCTGCAATACTCTTCCCAGTTAGGCCATTTTTGTGCAGTGCAATGATGACTGCACGTGTTTCTTTACAGATAACCATGGTTAACCGAAGAGAAACAATGATGGCAAGCACCAGCCTCCTTTTAAAGTGTCCAGTGGTGTCATTCTTACTTAATCATGACAGATTGATCTCCAGCCCTGTCCTCATCAACACCCACACCTGTGTTAATGGAGCAATCACTGAAACGATGTTAGGTGGTCCTTTTAAGGCAGGGCTGCAATGATGTTGAAATGTATTTTGGGGGATAAAGTTCATTTTCTAGGCAAATATTGACTTTGCAAGTAATTGCTGTTAAGCTGATCACTCTTTATAACATTCTGGAGTATATGCAAATTGCCATTAGAAAAACTGAAGCAGTAGACTTTGTAAAAATTAATATTTGTATCATTCTCAAAACTTTTGGCCATGACTGTACTACTGTGTGGGGGCCCACTGTGAAGCATAAACTACTGTGTGGGGGCCACTATGGAGCATATAATACTGTGCAGGGGCCCCACTGTGAAGCATATACTACTGTGTGGGAGCCTACTGTGAAGCATATACTACTGTGTGGGGGCCCACTGTGAAGCATAAACTACTGTGTGGGGGTCACTATGGAGTATATAATACTGTGCAGGGGCCACTGTGGAGCGTATAATACTGTGTGGGAGCCATTGTGGGTATAAAATACTGTATGGGGCCACTCTGGAGCATATAATACTGTCTGGGGGCCATTCTGGAGCATATAATACTGTCTGGGGGCCACTGTGGAGTGCATTGTACTGTGTGGGGGCCCTTCACTATTTAAATCACACAGTATCTGTTTTATAGCAGACATGTGATATTGTTACAGGCTGTAATAACATTGCATGGTCACTATAAAACAGATCCTGGTTAATTTAATGTTAAATTGCCGTGTTGGCACTTTGCGATAAATTTGTGGGTTTTGGGTTGCAGTTTGGGCACTCAGGCTCTAAAAGGTTCGCCATCACTGGTATAATGTGTGTAAATGTGGCATTATACAGTGTGGGGGCCAGGAAAGGGGGTTATATGCTGTAGGGGGGGGGGGAACAAGTCAAAAGTTTGCTAGGGGCCTAGTCTTTGCTAGTTACGACCCTGATAAGGGGTCGTTAGGAACGGAATATTATATAAGGGGGCTTTATGAACTTAAGATGTATTATTTATATAAGGGGATTATTAATACATTATATAATGCATTATATATATATGAGGGGGTGGTCATTTATATAAGCATTCACTAGGGGACATCAATTATATAAAGGAGTCATTAGGGGACATTATGAATGGAAAGGGGCATCATTTATATAAAGGGTCATTAGGGGAGCAGTATTTATGTCAGGGGGAATCAGGGACATAATATAAGGGGACAATTAAAGGGCTTGTCCAGGATAACCACTTTTTTAATATGAGACGGGAAAATGATTTAAAAAAAAACAAAAAACAACACCTTACTCACCTGTCCCTTGTGCTCTGATGTCTCCCACCGCGGTCTGGTTCTGCTGCTCCGGTGTTTTCTTCTGGCGGAAGTCCCCACCGCACATGACCGCTGAGGTCGCCGACATGGGACGTCACAATGCTGTGGGGACTTCGGCTGGAAGAAAACACAGGAGCATCAGGACTACAATGCGCTGAAAGACACTGGAGAACCTTCCCCAGCCTCATATTAAAAAAGTGGTTATCCTGGACAACCCCTTTAAGGTGGCAATTGGGCTTTAATAAAGGGACTTTTCAGCTCATTTTAATTGATGATCTATCCTTAGGAAAGATTATCAATAAAAAATCAGCTGATCCCCCTACTGATAATAGTCTAGGATCCAATTGGAGAGGTGGTGGTCCTCTCCAGCAGGAGCCAGCTTGTCTCTCAGTAACCCCGGCTGTATGGTGTTAAAAGCACTGGAGAAATCAAAGAACATTATTCTCACAGTGTTCCCTGGTTTCTCCAGGTGAGAAAGAGATCTGTGCAGAAGGTGGATGATGACATCATCCACCCCAATGCCTGGCCGATAAGAAAAACTGGAGAGGTTCCATAGGCATGCTCACTAGAGGGCAGAGATGTGTGAGAACCAGTCTCTCTAAAATCTTCATCAAGGGGGATGTCAATGCTACGGGTCTGTAGTCATTGAGGTCCATAGGATGAGGTTTCTTTGGAACCGGTACCACACAAGAAGATTTCCACAGATCAGGCACTATTTCCAGCTTCAGACTCATATTAAACATATATGTAATAATATTACACAGCTGATCCCCACAAGTCTTAATTAGCCTTGCACTGATTCCATCTGGCCCTGCAGCCTTCCCAACTTTGATCTTTTTCAGCTCCCTTCTCACCTGAGCATGTGTGAAGTCAGACTGTGGTCAGATAATGACGGATTGCTGGATTTACTGGTATGGTGGGAAATATCCACAGGGGGTGAAGTCAAATGTGGTAGAAGGAACTGAAAGGCATGCAGGGGTAGGAGGAGCTGGTGTGTGATCAAATCTATTGAAGAATATATTTAGTTCATTAAGCCAATTAACATCTGTTTGCACTTGGGAGACAGACTGTCTGTGACCAGAGATTGACTTAAGCCCTTTCCAGACTGCACTTATATCTTTCCTTTTCATTTGCCTTTCCATTTTTTCCTTATAATTGTCTATTTCCTGCATGATTTGACGTCTAAGCTCATTTTATACCTCCCTCAGCCCCACCTTATCTCTTGAGCTGAGCTCCAACCACGGGTGTTAACCCCTGAGATGCCATGGTCAAACATGACCGTGGCATCTCAGTTGGTTGCAATGTTTTTGGGGGGTGCCGCTGCTCCTATTCGGCAGCCCGAGGTCTGACCAGTGACCCTGATTTGCCACATCGCTGTCCCTCCACATACCTGGTTGATCCTGCCTTGAATGGAGACTGTCAGCCTATGCGTCTGCACGGGCTGACAGCCTCATATACATTGCAATATACGTGTATTGCAGCGTATACCTATTGAAGCAGCGATCAGAATATGCACTTGGAAGTATTATTTATTATGGGGGGGTTATATCATATATTTTAAAATTGGTGTAGCGGCAGGATGGGGGCTTTGTGTAGGTGAGAACAATGTGGGTCAGATGCCTGGAAAAGTGAGGAGCCAAAGACGTCTGTGTTGCAAACTTTACACAGACAAGTCACAGATGGAAGAAGTGATCATGTCAGTCCAAAGGGAAGAGAAGGGAAATGTGAAGTATTAGGCAGAGACATCACAACATTTCACATAAAAAAAAGGCGCAGTTAATAAATAACTCGACAGTAAGTGTTCATGTAAGATGGGGAAACAACCCTCATGTTGTGAATGTACCTGTTTTTGTAGATAAGTTTATTTATGTGGCCGATACCCCTGATCCTGTGACTCTGTGTAGGATGGCCAGGTCCAAAGCTGGTGTACCCCCACAGTGCTATACGCAGGATGAGTTTGTATGGGGAAGGTTGCCAGGGATGTTAACCTCTAGTAGGGTTGCATGTAAGATGGGGAAACAGCCCTCATGTTGTGAATGTACCTGTTTTTGTAGATAAGTTTATTTACCTTTTAATAAACTGACATATGGTTGTTTGACAAGAGGCCACTGTTACCTCAGAAATGGGAAAAGACTGTAATTCTGCAATTCCCTGGAGTAGTTGACGTGGAGACCCTGTTCTGCAGAGGTGGAACTACAAGGAGGAGCAGAGTGTGTGTGGCAGCCATCTTGGGAGTGTGCTTTGAGCTATGAGGAGGAGGACTGGAGTGTGATACACATGTAGTAGGATCCCTAAGGGACCAGAGGACACAGCAAAGTGGAGTTGAATCAAAGACTATTCCAGAGTTGGTCCAGACAGCATTCTGAAGAAGAAGATTGCCATCAAGGACCCGGCTGAGAAGTGGCACTATCAGTGAGACTTCATGTTTTCTGGATGAACCCCTATTCCAGTTGTTCCAAACAAAGGCTAAAGGTACCCAACAGACCTGGGTCAGTGAGAGAAGTAATCGTGCACGCATCACATTACATTTTTGGCGTCAAATTGCTTGGGACTGAGTAAGGGGCTGTAGTTAGACTAGTTAGGCATACTCATCTTCACAGGCCACACTACTGGTGAATTATCTACCTATTTGGAAGTAAGGACTAGGACTCAGAATTCTATAAAGTTGTAATTCTCAGAGAGGAGCTTCTAAGTAAGTCTAGAAGTGACATTTTATGCAATTTCACATTTCTTTGACTTGCAAGCTGACCTACTATTATATTTACTTGGTTGTACTTTGTTTGAGGGGAATAGGGATATTTTAATAAGTTTGTAAGCTCTTGTGTTATACCGCCGGTGCCCCTATCACACTCACTGAATTGTTCCTGTGACTAGGGTGATAAAAATGTAACATGCGGCTGGTTAGTTGCAGCCTGCAGATAGGTAAAAGCTTGGAGTATTTTGGAGGCGCACATTAGAGGGCACCGCGCTGTACAATACCAGGGCCTCAGCTTACTGGCTGAGTGTATGTAAATATCTGGGAGTGTTCTTTTTGGGTAAAGGGGTGTTACTACATTAAGTAAAATCTTGTTTTTACTAAATTGAGTTGGAGTCACTTCCTTTGTTCGTGATTTCACTGCGTCCTGGGGAGCCCACCCCGGTACACAGGTTACATTCACATAACGGCAAGAGTCCTTAGCAGTGGCCTTTTTGAGGGACACTGCACTTTTGTTCTTATAAAAGATACTTTATTTCCAAATAGTTGGCTACGTTAAAAACTATTGGAGGCTGGGTCCCCACGTGGCAGAAACGCCGTGGAAAAAATTGCGGCGTTTTACAGAGCAAGGTATTGTAGCGAATCCCATGCCCACTTTGAGGTAAAAACCACGCTGCAGAAACGGTGCGGTTTTGGAAATCGCAGCATTTCAATTATACCTACAGAAACGCCGCGGTTTCCCCATAGGTATAATTGAAACAGAAAGTCTGCAGAGGAAACCTTTGCGAACATTCTGTCTAAAGCGCTACGGGAAGAACCATGATGCCTTTCCGCCGCGGTTCTTCCCGCAGCGCTTTTTTGCTGCGGGACGCCACATGGGGCCTTAGCCTAAAGATCAAAACATGTAAGGTGCTGTATAACTATTGTGTTGTCTCTACATAATTTAGCATTTTTGCATAAATTAATGTTCAGATTTTAACAGCTGCTGGATATTTTTTGTTATGCATAATAGATTTGGCAGATAAAGAAAACCTGATAACTACATATTTAACTACTGCAAAGTGCTATTTAGAAACTTCAAAGTCTCTTTGTACTGTGAACATTTGATCATCCTGAAATATGTGTGTTCTTTTTTACAGTGTTGCCTTATATTCAAAACTATGCCATGTAAAGATAGCATAAATGGGTATGAGCCATGCAATTCACATTGAACTCATTAATGGAATATTCAAATACCAATATTTTGAAAGGATTTCAATAAATTTTTATCAATAGTACACAATGCGTTTATCCACAATCCACAACTTTTTGTCTATACTGAAATTAGTTTCTTTGAGTTCAAGTGTCATGGCTATAAAAGCTCTCAAAGCTTGCTGCTATGAGGAATCTTTATTTGTTGATCATATCTTCTTGTTGACTGACAGACAGTGAAAATCTTTTAGAGAGTTCTTATCATTTTTGGAAGATTTTCTTCTTGAAAGCACAATAGTGGATATCTCTTCAATCCTCAGAGATTTGGTCTGCATACTTCTATTTAAAATTGTTAAAAAGCCCACATGAATCCTAGAATAACATTTTCTCCTTGGTGCAATTTTGCCTGGTACATTGCACTGTCCCAGGAGTCATGCAAAGTTATCTGTTGTACAACTTGAGTGTATTTCTGAATATGATAGGCGAATTAAGATGCCTGAGGATTTTTCTATTAACAATCATATCATGAAAACAATATTTCTGACTTTTACTAAGTAAATACATAAATATTTCATGGTTGAAAGGGGGGCACCTGGAGCAATCCATGCCTTGCTGAGACAGCCCACCTTACACCAGACATGCAAGGACAGGGCATCCAGGTTCCAGCTTTTCCATGCAGCCGAAGTTTGTTCAAGAAAGCACACAAACACTTCTGCAGATCTGGCTATCATCGGTACGTTACATGAGGTAGTAGCTGTTTGGCAGAAAAGTGGTTAAAACTTAACAGAAGTTCCTTAGAATGCTAAACAACCTTTTGAGCGATCAGTCTTCAAACAATGCAAAAACATAGTGATTGTCCAGCTCACACAGGGTTTTGCTCCCCACTCCAATAGGTCCTGCTTCTAAAGCACGCTCTGATTTCGCTATGTTTTTCAGGTAAAGTCACATTTTCGACACCGGGCTGACAAATGAACACTCTGCACTGGCTGGTAGCCACTTAAAAATTTGGATAGAAGAAGACCCAAAAGATATTGGAAAGATCTCTTAGGCCGGTTGCACATGACCGTGTGCTTCCGGTCGGCCGTGAATTAAAAGCAGCACCGGCCGTGATTCCATTCATTAAATGAATAGGAGCCATGGAAGCAGGGACGCAAAATAGGACAGGAATAGGACCTGTTCTATATTTTGCAGCCCGGACTGTCGTCCCGCACACGTGACCGTGTAATTCACAGTCACATGTACGGGCCCAATCTGGGAAAAACCCGGATAGCATACTGATCTAACACACGGTCGTGTGCAACTGGCCTTACATAGTAGGCATTGCTGCCTGTGTGACTAGAAAGTATTAAGCTGTAGCCTTGAGTAGTGCAAAAAAAAAAAAAAAAAAAAACACTGCCCACTGAACAGTTAATAGGTGCAACTTGATTCCACCCAAATTCTTTTGCCTCTCTCTTTACAGAAAATAATAGATAGACAAATGCGCAATAACTCAGCAGCAAACGCAATGCATACAATTGCACAGAATGCACAGTAATTTACCAAAATATATTGGGAGTGATATACTAAACAAAGAGTGCTGAATTCTTTCACAAATTACTCCAAAACTGCACATGGCGTGAACCAAATTTATTATGATCTACTTTTCATGACTCCCTTGACAGTTTTAAAAGAAAGAAAAAGGGGTGCAGTAAGATGGTACATGCAGTTAATTTTTATGGTGCAAAATACTGTTATAAAGTAAGCCTACTAAGAGGTATTGTAAGGAAAGTTTCTTTAACTTCTTAACCTCTTCCCGCTGCAGCCATTTTTTTGTTTTTTCATTTTTGTTTTTTACTCTCACCTTCCAAAAGTCATAACTTTTTCTTTTTCCATTGACAGGGATTGTATGAGGGCTTATTTTTTGTGGGACAACTTACTGGGAAGCTGAAAAACAAAAGTGGCATTTTGGCAATTTTCTTATGGGTTTTGTTTTTACAGTGTTCACTGTGCAGTCAAAATGAATACTAACTGCAGTCATGGTGGTAAGTGTTGGCAAACCTGAAATTTTTTCCAGAAAATGAAGTATTTCTCCAAGAAAATTATTGCAATTTCCTTTTCCTTATTTCCTTTGGGTATATTGGAACAACACAAAAAAGCTGAGAAAAAAGGCAAATTGGACATCATTTAACACAAAACTCCAAAAATGGGCCGGACAAAATTGTTATCACCTTTTCAAAATTGTGGGTAAATAACTATGTTTCAAGCATGTGATGCTCATTCAATCTGGCAAGTAACAGGTTTGGGCAATATAAAACTCACACCTGAAACCAGATAAAAAGGAGAGAAGTTGACTCAATCTTTGCATTGTGTGTCTGTGTGTGCCACATTAGGCATAGAGAACAAAATAAAGAGAACTGTCTGAGGCCTTGAGAACCAAAATTGTGGAAAAATATCAACAATCTCAAGGTTACAAGTCCATCTCCAGAGATCTTTACCTTCCTTTGTCCACGGTGCGCAACATAATCAAGAAATTTACAGCCAATGGCACTGTGCTAATGTCCCTGCATGTGGATGGAAGAGAAAAATTGATGAAAGGTTGCCATGCAGGACAGTCTGGATGGTGTATAGACAGCCCCAATCAAGTTATAAAAGAAATTCAAGCTGTCCTGCACGCTCAGAGTGCATCTGTGTCAGCGCAAACTATCCATCAACATTTGAATGCAATGAAACACTATGGTAGGAGACCCAGAAGGACCCACTGCTGTCAAAGACATATAAAAAAGCTAGACTGCAGTTTGCCAAAATGTACATGAGAAAGCCAAAATTGTTCTGGGAAAACGTCTTGTGGACAAATGAGACCAAGATAGCGCTTTTTGGTAAAGCACATCATTCTACTGTTTACCGAAAACGTAATGAGGCCTACAAAGAAAAGAACACAGTAACAACAGTCAAATATGGTGGAGGTTCAAAGATGTTTTGGGGTTGTTTTGTTGCCTCTGGCACTGGATGACTTAACTGTGTGCAAGTCATCATGAAATCTGCAGATTACCAAAGGATTTTGAGTCGCAATGTAGGTCCCAGTGTGAGAAAGCTGTGTTTGCGTCCTAGGTCATGGGTCTTCCAGCAGGACAATGACCCCAAACATACTTCAAAAAGCACCCAGAAATGGATGGAAACAAAGTATTGGAGAGTTCGGAAGTGGCCAGTAATGAGTCCGGATCTAAATCCCATTGAACACCTGTGGAGAGATCTTAAAATTGCTGTTGGGGGAAGGCACCCTTCAAATATGAGAGACCTGGAGCAATTTGCAAAAGAAGAGTGATCCAAAATTCCAGTTGAGAAGTGTAAGAAGCTTGTTGATGGTTATAGGAAGCAAATGATTTCAGTTATTTATTCCAAAAGGTGTGCAGCCAATTATTAAGTTGAGGGTGCAATGTGGCAAAAAGCGTTGCATTTTACAGTACCTGCAAAGCAGAAGGGATTCTGGTTAATCCCACCCACACATTGCAGAAAACAATCCAGAAATAATGAGCAATTGCAGCAATGAAAGGCAATAAAAACTATAGTAAAATTCAAACACATGACACAGAATCATCTGGCAGATGAAGTCCCATAGGTTGCTTAGCAGTAAAAACATGCCTGGAAGGTGCTTCAGGATAAAGTCAATCATAAGGTGTTTGTCAGGAAAAAGCACATAGAAAAATGGAAATGAGGGGAGAGCAAGTTTTGAGTATAATAGGTCTACACACAAGATCAAAGCTACTTTGTCACTGTGAATCTTGGATAAATTCAACTCTTTTACTGTCAGAAGCTTCTAATACATTTGACACCTCTTCTGGCCGAGACATTTTACACAGTTCAGATGATATTAGTTAAGAAATCGAATACTTACACCATGTAACTCAAAAAGAACTGCGTGCAGTTTTTATTTGCAGTATTACCTAGCACATGTTACTACTGTATACTTCTCACCTGTAAACTGAAAACCTTGGGTTTACTGGCTGTTAGGCCCGTTGCAAACAACCGTTGGAAAGATCTGTGTGCTATCCTTGTTTTTTGCGGATTGCACACTCACCCATTCATTTCTATGGTTACATGCAAACGACCATATTTTTCACTGATCAGTGTGTGAGCTGTGATTCTGCATCGCATCAGATAGAACATGTCCTATTCTGTTCAATTTTTGCGGAACAGACTCGCCCATAGAAGCCTATTGGAGACTAAAAACCTAGGACGGCACACTGATGTACTCAGTGTGTCATCAGTGTGCCATCCGTTTTCGCGGACAAGCTAGGGATATAATTAGATGTCACCTGTGTTTATTATGGTGGATCCGCAAACTAGGATCACACACTGATCGCACACTGAAGACACTCTGTCTGTTTTTGCGGACATAAATCACTGATGCTGAAGGAACAGTGAACACACACTGAAGACACTCTGTGCGCAAAAACTGAAGACTAATTACTAGTTTGCAGACTGCAAAATACCCACGGTCGTCTGCAACTAGCCTTAGATACAGGTGACATGCATAGTAAACGTGCTAGGAAATACTGCAATTAAAAACCACATGAAGTTCTTCAGTAAAAGAGTGATGTGTAAACCCAGCCCAAAGGTCTGCTTACCTGAATCTGTGGTTAGGTGAAGGTCAGAGCTGAAAATCAAAAGCCTGATGGTCTTGTCAAACTTTTGCAAATACTTACAGTATCATTATTTGTTATTGGAAAAACAGACCAGACTCCAACACATTGTTTTTGTTTTTTTTGGGGGGGTTTATGTCATTTTACGGTACTTTTTATGTCAATAGTTTTTATTGAAATTTTTGCATAGATATCATACAAAAGGTCAACATAAGGAGTGTAAAATGCAAAATACAGTCATGGCATTAAAGGTCGCCAGTACACAAGGAGTACAAAATACTCTATATACATACAGCATACACACAAATATATAGTAAATTACATCCTAGTATTCTGTAAAATAAAACATAAACACATGTAGATAAATAGCTAGACTTGGCAGAGCATTGTGCACAAACAGTACGCACACCATGAGGGGGAGGGGAGAGGTCAGAACAAGCGGGAAAAGTAAAGTATAGTAATGCGAAGTCAAGTCTACCAAATAGGTTAACGCAAACTCGACTCAACACCACACAACACAACAGGCCTGAAGAACAAAGGGAGAGGGAGCGCACCACTCTGTAGCAACCGGTAGAAAACACTGGAGGCCTGTCCCGTAAACACGCGAACAGACCCACCTGTGCCAGCTGTAGACAAGAATTGCCGAAGCATAGAGATAGTCCAACAAATACCCTAGAAATAATCTAGTGTAGTGTACCATAGGTGAATGGAAGGAAGACAACGTATATCCCGGGGTTGGGGGAAAGCTGTCGACCATATCTCCCAATTTCTCCTAAACGTATCTAAGCTCCCACCATTGCATGCATAGATTTGTTCAAATTGATAGTTCAACGATACGACTGATATCAATTCTGACAGTGATGGACAAGAGGTGGATTTCCTTCTGCGCGCAATAAGTAGGCGAGCGGCTCCCAGTACCTGGCACATGACAGTTCTATACCTGCGCGGCACCTCGTGGATGCCCAGCAGGAGCAACACCATCTCGGGCATTGATCTCACCCCACCTCCGCACAATGTGTTGATCAGGGAAAACACGGATACCCAGAAAGGTCGAATGAGTGGGCAGTGCCAAAACACATGGAACAAAGAGCCAATCCCTCCGCAACCTCTCCAACAACATGAAGAGCATGAAGGAAAGAACCAGCGTAAGAGCAATTTGCTGTATTGCTCCCAGTGCGAGGCACATACTGTGGATTGCTTAGCCCACCTAACCGCCTCCCGCCAACAGTGAACCTCAAAGCCTCAGCCCAAATCTTCCTCCCAGAGAAGCATGTGTTTTGTTTTTTGAAAGGTACAGTCCATGTTCAGCGTACAATACAAAGTTTTAGTGGCATATGTAGCCGGGGTGGTCCGAGAGTGCAAAAGGTCAGCGGCCGGCTGTGGCAGGCTTATTTGAACCAAGGGGGCGGCGGATAAATAGGAAGCTAATCTAACATAAGTAAATGTCTCTTTTGTAGGTAGGTTATATTTCTCCTCTAGCGTGGAGAAGGGTACCATAGTTTCACCTATGTATAAATCAGAGATATACTTTATCCCACAGCTGCTCCAAGTGTCTAGGGACAAATGCGGAATCTTATGAGGGAGCACTGTGAGAGGCAAATTCAGGGTGACCCCAGGGATGTTGCTATCTGAGATGTCACAGAAAGCGTGCCACGCCTTAACTGTAGCTAGTACAGCCGGTGGTACAGAAGGTGGTAAGCGCCCGGCGGGCACGGATGCTAACAAGAATCCTTCCCAGTCGGTAATCTGAACCATTTTAGTCTCCACATCTGGCCATAGTTTATCATGGTTCGATGTAAGCCAGAATTTAAGTTGCCCTAAAGTTATAGCTAAGTGGTAATGGTACAGATTAGGTATTCCCATACCACCATTTTCTCTAGATTTAAAGAGCGTATGTAATGCTACTCTGGGTTTGCAGCCGCTCCAAATGAAAGCCACCATCTGCTTTTGGAAGCTCTGAAAAACAGACCTAGGTATCGGAACAACTAGGGTTCTCAAAAAATAGAGTATTCTAGGAAGAATCAACATTTTATATAACACTATCCTCCCCATCCATCCGTGTTCAAATTTAGTCATCACATCCAGCTCTTTCTGAAGGGAAAGTAACAAACCTGGGAAGTTGGCTTTAAAAAGATCTTTTGGGTCCGGAGTCAGCTGAATTCCGAGATAGGGTAACGATAGTGGGCACCATTGATACGATGAAGAGTCTTTAATATAACATATCTGACTTTGTGTCAGACCAAGTCCCAAAATCTGGGACTTGGATTCGTTGACTTTATTGTATGACAACGCTCCAAAGTCCGGGCAACCGTGCAGAGTGTGTTGTCGGAATAAGAGAGGGAAAGAATTACATCATATGCGAATAAATTAATTCTATGGTCCACATCGCCCAAATTAATACCAGTAAGACCAGGGTGCGACCTAATTTTTTTCCGCTAAAGGCTCCATCATTAAGGAAAATATTAGGGGGGGACAGCAGGCATCCCTGTCTCGTGCCGTTAGTGATAGGGAAGGGGCGGGAAAGAACCCCATTCACCAGCACCCATGCGGACGGGTCAGAATAGAGTGCGGAGATCGCAGTAGCTATGGGGCCCGAAAAGCCAAACCTACCTAGAACTTCAAAAAGATAACCCCAATGAACCCTATCGAACGCCTTCTCCGCATCCAAGGACAGGAGCAGAGAAGGAGTCCGCTGGGCCCGGGCCGCCACAACCAGCGCGATCACACGTCTCTTGCCGTCTGGGGCTTGTCTCCCTTTGGTGAAGCCCACCTGGTCGCGGCCAATCAGTTGGGGAATTATGTCCAAAGCCGATTCGCTAGAACCTTGGCAAATAGCTTGATATCTGCATTTAATAATGATATAGGCCTGTAATTGGAAGGGAGAGAGGCATCCTTGCCCAGTTTAGGTAACGTCACGATCGTAGCAGTTAGCATCTCCTGGGGAAATCTGCCAGTAGACATTGCCAAGTTAAACACCACTGTAAGATGAGGTAGGATATGCGACTTGTATAATTTGTAATATTCCCCCGAGAACCCATCTGGACCAGGAGATTTATTGGGCTTTAAGCCATCTATCGCTTTAGCCACTTCCTGAGTAGATATAGGAGCGTTTAAAGATTGGAGCTGCATTTGGGAGATGGAGGGAAGTTGCAAGGAGTTGAGAAACTGAATGATATCTAATCTAGAAGGCTGCACGGTGTCCGCGTCCTCCCTTAAATTGTACAAGTCCTGATAGTATTTACTGAATTCATCAGCAATATGCTGCGGATGAAACAGTTTTGCATTAGTCGATTTGAAGAGAATAAACGGAATTTTAGACTTAATTCTAGCCGCCTTGACTCGTTGTGCCATCAATTTACTTGCTTTATTAAACGACCGATAGTAGGACGCCTTCATTTGTTTAGAGTGTTTCTCAAAATCCACCAATAAGTGTGCCCTCAAGTCGTCTCTAGCTTTTTGCAAGGTAGCCAGTAAAGTGGGATTAGGGGCTGTCTTATGTTGTTTCTCTATAGACGCAATGGAAGCAAGTAGTTCCTTCATTGCATGTGATCTCATGCGCTTAAAGCGTGATGTATGCTGAATCAATAAGCCCCTGACAAAGGCCTTATGGGAATTCCAGAGGCAAAATTTGTCATTTACTGATGGAGTACTAATATCAAAGAATTCGACAATGTCCGTGGATAATTTTTCAGACACTGATTTCAGGGACATGACATATGTATTATTGCGCCATGACACAGGGGGGGGCTGTTGTGGCACCAGAACGGATTGTAAGAGTAACAGGCGCGTGGTCGGACCACTTGATATTGCCTATCTCACAGCATTGTACTCTAAAGAGCATATCAGTCTGGACCAGAAACATGTCTATTCTGGAATAGGAATGATGTCTGGCTGAGTAATAGGTATAGTCTTTCTCGGAGGCATGAAAACACCTCCAGACATCATGAAGCTCTTCTTGCCGAAGCCAGGGCCCTAGTTGTTGAGGCATGTGCTTGCCGCGATAAGTAGAATCAGCGGCAGCATCATGCACTATATTAAGATCGCCACACAAAATAACCTGACCCTGTGCATGTTTCCTAACCTTCCTCAGTACCCGATTTAAAAAGGAGATTTGAGATGTGTTAGGACAGTACGCATTCAAGATAGTAAAAGGGGAGTTATCAATGAAACATATGAGAGCTACATAGCGGCCCTTGGGGTCAGTGATGACATGTACGAGCTGAAAGGAGACCGTATTTTTAACTGCTATAAGGACACCTGCAACCTTCCTAGAGGCATTTGAGCAGTAGACGTATGGGAAAAGTCTATGAGAAAACCTTGGTGGACGAGGGCCACAGAAGTGTGTTTCTTGCAAACATATTACATCCGCCGCAGATCTGAGAGCCTCCTTCCACAACAGTGAACGGTTAAGTGACAAAATTTTTACTCCCATGAAAACATTTAAAAATGAAGTACACAAACTGACAGTAGGATGACTGAAGTACTAGAGTGTTCCCAAGAATAAGTCCATCAGGCCTAAGAGGGTAAAATTGTTTAAGAAAAGTGTTAAACCTAGAACTAGTTAACAATAAAAAGAGTAGTTGTACAAAACCGTGCAGTATAATACTGCGCAAACTTGGGGGAAAGTTTGCCATAGAGTACAAACACAGAAGGTATCACAAGTGACTCACAGAGTGTCCATTGCAGGTTATTCACTCGGCAGAGCTATTGGATTTCCACAGAGGATCTGTGGGACTCAGTTCTGGATGGCTTCTGGACATCAGGGTCAGGTGGTGGTAGGTTCCATTGTAGCAGTAGATTCTTGCCAGTGTCGAGGGAGTTAAATGTATGGGTTGCTCCATTCTTTACGACAATAATTTTTGTAGGGAATCCCCACTTATAGGGAATACTGTGTTGACGAAGGACCGCCGTAATGGGAGCGAGCTTTCTTCAGGCGGCAATGGTGGCCTGAGATAGATCTGCAAATAGTTGAATAGCTTTGAAAGGCTCAGGCAGAGAAGATCTTTTCCTGGATTCGTACATGAGACAATCTTTGACATGGTAAAAATTTATGCGAGCAAGAGTATCCCTAGGTATATGGTCAGTCATTCCTTTCGGCTTTGGAAGGCGGTGTGCCTTCAGGTCCGCATCGGAGCAATGTGGTAGGGTCGCTTTCATTAGCCGTTGCAAAAAAGGAATCAGTTCCCTGGCAGCGACTGACTCTGGTATGCCACGAAACTTAACATTGTTCCGTCGATTTCTATCCTCCATGTTGGCTAATTTAAGTTTAACTGCCGCCAATTCTTCCTCGAGATCGTTATGGGCATCTACTATGGTATTATGTGCAGAAGCGAACTCGCCTATTTTATTTTCAACATGGTTAAGTCTATCGCCAAGAGAGTCAACCGTGGAGGAAACCGATGTAATTGCTTTAGTGATATTTTTCTGAATAGATCTATGTAAAGCTAGCATCATAACTTTCAAGAAGGACTCAGAAGCTGATTGGGTGCCTGCTGGGATAGACTGAAGCACATCCGACTCGTAATGTTGGGGTTCTTCTATAGAGGTCCCCGGGTGCGAATCAAAACAAAAAGTGGTATCCCATTTCATTCGTTGTTTCACTGGGCTATGTGTGGGGGTAGTGTCCCCTGCTGGTGGAGATGTAGGTGCAGGGGAAGCAGCAAGCTGGCAAGCTGCAGCTAAAATGGATGCTGAGGAGGGTTGGAGGCCCCTCTTAGAAGCCTGCTGTGGGCCTGCCTGGCTGCTGGAATGACTCCCTTGGGAGTCTGTACTATCGCCCGTAGAGCCCAGGTGTGGGGGGGTCGAGTGCTGCGAAAGCTCATCTGGGTATGTGTCGTCCCGGCAGATAAGCAGTCGGCTGCGCGCTGGTGCGGAGGGAGTAGGGACGCATCGGAGCCAACTTGCCCAGAGACCTGCGCTACAAAAAAGTCAGTGAGCCGTTTTGGGGGGCCCTTTTTCCCCTGTTTCGCCATCCTGCGATGTCCCCTGATGTTGCTGGACCCCTATCAGGGTAATAAGTCGCCGTATGTCAGCACCGAGCGGAGCGATGAGCCGCTAGTTGTCTGTGAAGCCGCGGAGCTCTCTCAAGCTGCGGCCATATACTTCGGCAGTCAAGCCACGCCCCCACTCCAACACATTGTTAAAGAAGAAGAAACAGGAATTTAAGATGTGCATAGAGATTCAAATGTGTATTCAAAAGGGCCCCACATTGCGAAAATGCAGCATTTGGCTGCGGTGGAAACGCCTAGGAAAAAAAGATTTGTTTTACAGTACCTGCAAAGTAGATGGTAAGCAAAAGACTTCACACTCAACTTATTGAGAAAATTGCAGTAATGTGTTTATTCACCACAAGTGACAATGACCAACATAGAGTAAATTTTGAGTAAATATAACGTTTCAGTCGTGTGACTTTCCTCAAACTCTGAAGTTACTCAAAATTTACTCTATGTTGGGCATTGTCACGTATGGTGAATATACACATCACTGCAATTTTCTCAACAAGTTGAGTGTGAAGTCTTTTGTTTACTATAACTGACGGCTTGGTACCCTACTTCTACACTGATGATTAAGAGCAGTACAGCCTACACTACTTTCAATTGCAAAGTGGATGGGATTCTGGCTAATCCCATCCACACATTGCAGAAAAAAATCCGCAGCAGAAAAAAAAGCATTTTGCAAAATGCTTGCATTTTTGAAAATCGCAGCATGTCAATTATACCTACGTGCAGCCTTAACCTTATGGTAAAATAAGGATGTGTATAAAGAAGAATGAAACAAATATATGGCTGAAGCCCCATATAGTGTAAATGTTGTGGTTTGTTTACAGTCCCTGCAAAGTGGACTAGCGAATTCCATCCATGCATTACAGAAAAATGCCACAGTGAAAATGCTGAAATTTCCAAAACCGTTGCATTTTGAAAATCTCAGCATGTCAATTATACCTACGGAAAAGCTGATGGTTTCTGTATAGGTATAACTGAAGCAGAAAGTTCACAGAGGAAAAGCGCTATGGGAAAAACCGCGATGCGTTTCCATCGCAGTTTTTCCTACACTGCTTTTTGGCTTTGGCCCGCTAAGGTAGTATTGCTGCTGAGGTGGTGTCAAGAGGTGTGTTGGATTCTTCTGAGTATCTGTGGCATCACGTATGGTTAGGAAAATATAGTGAATGGATACTATAGGTAGGTGTACCTCAATAAACTCCTCAAGAAAAATAAAACAGTACACTAAAAAGCAATTTTTATTAATTGAATTAAAAATATAGATATATCTCCAATAATAAGCCTAAAATATGTTTCTCGGCTGACTGCTAGAATGGTATATGTGTGGCTAGCAGTAGGAGTGTAAATACATACACCTTTAGGTCAGTCGCCCATGAGTGTTAATGGGCTAAAAAACAACCTGAGCAAGACCCAAATACATTGGTCTACAATGCTACTCATACACAAGGAGACTCAATATAAAGCACTTTACTCCATTAAATCCAAAAAGTCAGTCGCCTAAGGGTGTGAGCTTGTAACTCTATTGTATAGGAAATAAAGGGCTAAATAACAGCCTAAGTAGGACCCAAATAAATCCGTCTATAATGCTACTCAGTCTATGAACTGCCCATACACAGGGAGACTCAATGTAAAGCAATTAACTCCCCACCCCACAGGTCTCATTCAGCTTCCACACCCAATCACACACATAGGGCTAAACTGACCAGTAAAAGACTGGTCTAGGTCTGACTGCCAAACTAACTAGAGAGCTTACATTAAACTCTCAATGATTCTAGCTAGCCACACACACACAAGCACATTGCCCCATCAGCCGATGCGTTTCTGCTGTATCTTCTATACAGCTCATCAGAGGCAAACATCCATAGGTAATGCAATAGAACAGCCTTTTTGTTTTTGGCAAATTCAAACTAGCGCTCTCACGACCATTGGTGTTCCCTGCTCAGTCAGCCATGATATACAATAGAGTTACAAGCTCACACCCTTGGGCGACTGACTTATTGGATTTAATGGAGTAAAGTGCTCTATATTGAGTCTCCTTGTGTATGGGCAATGTATAGACTGAGTAGCATTGTAGACCGATGTATTTGGGTCTTACTCAGGTTGTTTTTTAGCCCATTAACACTCATGGGCGACTGACCTAAAGGTGTATGTATTTACACTCCTACTGCTAGCCACACATATACCATTCTAGCGGTCAGCCGAGAAACATATTTTAGGCTTATTATTGAAGATATATCTATACTTTTAATTTTATTAATAAAAGTTACTTTTTAGTGTACTATTTTTCTTGAGGATCACATATGGTTAGGAAACAATTTGGAATGTTGAAGTTGGGTCAGGTGGGACCAGATTGAATTGTGCCAATGGTATTGACGGTTTATGCAGATCAATTATGTGAAATCCTTTCTTACTTATTTCATTGGAGTCTTAGGTCTTTTTTCATAGATATGATTGTAACAAGTAGGTATGCATTCAGTCATGCCTTGCAACTTATATTTCAAAATTTTAATTTATTGTAAAAAAATAAAAAAAAATATATGTGGGTTTGTGTTTTTTATGGTAATTTTTGAAACCTATTTTTTTTTTAAATACACCAATTGTGTGCCTTAACCACTTCCACCCCAGATGCTTTACCCCCCTTTCAGACCAGGCACATTTTAAAATTTTTTGTATGTGCGGTTTTGAGGGCTGTAACATTTTTATCATTTCATAATTTTATTTAACAAACACAAAGTGCTACTAAAAAACTTTGTAAAATTGTTTTTCCTCTCCGTTACGGTAATTTTTATTTTGTATGGTGTTGTCAGGGGTGGGGGGCGTGTTATTGGCGTATTATTTTATTTATTTTTTTAATTATTTTATTTACATTTTTTTTTTTTTTTTTTTTTTTTTTTTTACTTTTCTATACATTTTTTTTAACATTGTGTCCCCATAAGGTCATAATAGACCTTTGGGGACATCTGATCACTTTTTTGGGGGGAAGGGGGGGGAGGCTGATTTTCCCTGTAGCTGGGGCTGGTACATTTAGCCCCAGTTGCAGGAGGAATACAGCCTCCTGCACGTTACTTACACATAACTATAGAGCTGATCTGGGTCCTGTAGGAGCCGCAAGATGGCGGCACCCATAGCGCTGTATACAGTGCTCATTGAGCGCTATATACACAGCGATCGGGAAGGCAGGGAAGGTAATAAACCTTTCCTGTCTTCGCTCTGAGAGCTCCGGCTGAAGTTACAGCAGCTGCACGATTTTGTGCAGCTGCTGATTTCTGCTTGGACGTACCGGTACGTCCTTGCAGAAATAGACAACCACCTTCCGGACGTATATAGTCTATGGGCAGTACGGAAGTGGTTAAGGACCCAGTAATTTTTTTTTATAGTTGTATACTAGGAGCCATAATTTTTAGATGTATCGGAGCACATTTTTTGCACAAAAAGATAGTATTTTTAAATGGTACCATTTTGCAGTATATATGACATATTGTTTAACTTTTTTGGAGAATGTAAAAAACAATTGGTTTTTTCAGCTTCAGATTTAGCTGCGTTTTTTTTTTTTTTTTTTTTTTTTAGACAGTCAGTAGTGGATTTAGCAGGAAAAAAAAAGTTCTTTCTTTATATTTTCCATCCCTTTTGACTGAAAATCAAGTACAGCAATGCTAATCTGTGATCTTTGATTGATGGTCAATCCAAAAGAGAGGTCATCAATCTTATAAGCCCAGAAACCCTTTAAGGCTAAGGCCATACGTAGCCAGCCGCAGCCAAAAAGTGCTACGGGAAAAACTGCAGCGGAAAAGCATCGCGGTTTTTCTCTGCGGACTTTCTGCTCCTATTATACCTATACGGAAAACGCCAGAGTTGACATGCTGCAATATAAAAAACGTGAGCGTTTTTTTCCTGCAATGTGTGGATGGAATAAGCCAGAATCCCATCCACTTTGCAGGTACTGTAAAATGCTGTATTGATTAGCTTTTAGTAATCTTTTTGGGGGGGAGGGGAGGAAGAATGCAAACAAAAACAGCAATGAGTTGTGCAATATAAAATATAATTTATCGTTACTATATGGGTTATTTTAGGACCACTAAATAGATGCCACAGCACTAAACTAAACAATCTCCAACAGTCTCACAGAGTTGACTGGAAGAGTGAAGAAATCAGGCGATACCTTTTAGAGGCTAACTGAGTATATTTATAAGTAAGCTTTCAGGAGTACTTGCTCCCTTCATCAGACATGGTGTGATACAAGAACTGAAAATCAACAGATTTTTATACACATGGTTTTCAAAGCATTTTAGAGTCCTTAAAAAAAATTGCAATCTAAGTAGAGAAGTTATTTACAACAGGTCAAAAAAACAGTCTGGAAACTTGTGGTGCATGACGGAGGGATCAGTAATTCTTGCTGTTATCTGTTTGCTATCAGGAGGTGATTTGTGACCCTCACAGGTCATACATAGTGTGATTTGAAGCAGGCATGAATATTGAGTTCAGTTCATGGTTCAAACATAGTGTGACATGAAGCTGGCATGAATATTAAGTCCAAAGTGTCTTAAAATGTCCCATTAAAACCACAACCCGCAAATCTTCAATAGAGTGGTTTTCTCCGGAGAAATGTGCGGCCACTGGGAGATCGGTTCTGCTGTTATTAATATTGGATCTGTGTGAGTTCATTCGTTGACTGAGTCTCTGCCCTGTTTCCCCCAAATAGAGGCCTGTGGTGGGACATTGCACACACATTATGAGGTACACCACATTGGAAGACCTGCAGGAAAATGTCCCCCTAATTCTGTGCACCTGTTGTGACTGTGGGATAGATACACTGTCAGCGGTGTGGATGTGCTTGCAAGTCATGCACCTTTTATGTAGGCAAGGTGAGGTGCCATTTTCAGTTGGGGCCTTCAGGGCACTCTGGACGATAATGCGCCTCAGGTTTGGTGGTTGTCGAAAGGAGAGGAGAGGGGGGACTGGAAATATGTCCTTGAGTCTGTTGTCCCTATGTAGTACAGGTTGGAGCTCCTTGGCAATCCTTCGTAGGATCTCCAGCTGTGGGTTGTAGGTGACAACTAGGGGCACTCGGGCTTCTTTCTGGGTCTCTCTATATGTGAGCAGACTGTCTCTGTTAATGGCTGCTGCTTTGTTTAATTGGTTGTCTGTCACTTTTGGTTTGTATCCCGATCTGAGAAATTTCATCCTCAGATCCAGGAGGTGCTTGTCCAGGTCTGTTTTGTCGGAGCAAATACGATTATATCGTATAGCCTGGCTGTAGATTATAGATTGTCTTGTGTGCTTGGGGTGGAAGCTGTCGTTTCTCAGGTAGGCCGTTCTGTCTGTGGGTTTGTGGTATATTGATGTGAGTAGCCGGTGGTCTTTAATGTATATTGTGGTATCCAGAAAGTGAATTTCTACTTTCTACTTTCAATGGCTAACACGGTACAACATTATACTACTATCGACTTGATAGAGTTGACTGGAGCAGCAGTGCTACAATCAGACACTTGTTATCTATCCTATGGATAGGTGATACATTGTAAATATGGCACAACCCGATTAAATACAGATCTAAGCCCAAAAGTGATTGCATGGCTGCTAGAACACAATTGTCTGTCACTGAGCACCATCACAAGAATCAAGAGCAGTAAAAAAGTCAAAATAGTATTTTGCCATTGTGTGTAGCTAGAGATGAGAGAAGTATTCAAAAATTCGATTTGGCAACTTTGCCGAATTTCGGGATATGATTCTATTCGATCCGAATTAAATCACGGTGAATTGCGTACCAAAAACAGCTATTTTATTGGCTGCAGAGAGCCGGGGTGGGCAGCAAAATGGCGGCACCCCTTGGATGCCGTGGTCATGTTTGACCACGGTATCCAAGTTGTTAAAACCCTGAATCGGTTATAGAGCACGGTGTTAGCTGGCAGTTACAGCTAACACCCTGCTCCATAACCGATCGGGGGGATTTAACACCTTGGATGCAGCGGTCAAACATGCCGTGTGCGCTCATGAAGGGGTTAAAGGGATGTGACATCACAGGGCTGGCTGCTGATTGGCTGCACGCATAGCATTGTGGGTAGTCTCACATTCCCAGAGTTCCTTGCCCCATGTAGAGCAGCCATTTTGAACTAAATGCGAATCGTTACCACGAAGTGTGAGAAAATTCGGATTCGATGTGAATCGAATATTTCCTGAAATTCGGATCAAATTCCACTTCTGCATCTTCGATTCGCACATCTCTATGCATAGCCTTGGACACTTTCTAAGTTGCAAAGCAAAAACATATTAGATAATTCAGGAAAAAATGTATGCCAAACATTCTGAAACTGTTCCAGGATCACTTGCATAGGTAGCAACCTGATATTCTTCTGACTGTGAAGTCTGGTTCCACATCTAGGGGTTAAAGGGTGAATACAGGGGAGGCTACTTAGACAGTGCCCTTGGGAGTAGCCAAGCATCAAACCAGGTAGGTTGGACAGTGGGTCTACAACCCGCCGCTTGGTACAGGTTGCTCATTCCATAGACCCACTGACATTCTGAAACCACCTGTACAAGTTCTGTATGATGCTATAGATAATCTGATAGAATAACAAGATCAGATGATGCAACTCATCAATATGATTAGAGATCACATGGATAACAAAAACCCTACCAGAAACCATGGCTCCTAACAGAAAACTCCACAAGTTTTGTGCTGTTTTTTCAGAACCTGGGCATATTTCTTTTGTTTCTTCTGCTCTGCTCCACCTACATCAGGAAATATGTCTGTAAAGCTGAAGCTCCACATGGCAGAAACACTGCAGCAAAAACTGAGGCGTTTTACATTCCCTGCAAAGTGGATTGCAGAAAAATAACCGCAGCGGAAATGCTGCGATTTCTAAAATGGTCTCATTTTTTGGAAATCGCATGTCAGTTATGCCTACAGAAACATTGATGGTTTCCTTATAGGTATACTGTAATTGAAGCAGAAAGTCCGAAGAGGAAAACTGTGAAAAGCACTGTGGTCTTAGCCTAAGGCAGTATTTGATATAGTTTTGCATGCTAGCATCTGTACTTGTCTGGAATAATGAGACCTAGGTAGAAGTATTCTGGGAATTCTTTTCTCGTTGCATTAAAATTGACACTCTTGATACCCTGATCGTCTTGGCTACTCGTACAGACCAGCGTTTTAGAGAACATCTTACAGAGACCTATTATGAAAGGAGAAATCCACGGGTGACACACTTGACTAGTCTTAGTTCCTGTTATTGTCTCTTTATTTTTTATTACTTCACTCATGCAAGTGGAAGAGGTAAAGCTTTCTGATGCTGAATGCTTTTGTAGACGCACTACCAATCTATGTCTTTACTGTGGTCGCAAGGAACATTATATCCGTAACTATCCCTTCAAGCTGGGATCTGAACAACTTGGGACAGTGGGAGTCTCGACTCTAGGTGAAGGAGATCCTTCTTCAAAGCTGTCAGTCTGGTTTGTGGTGAAATCCATGATTCGGCAAAAACTTTGCTAGTTTCTGGTTCTTTTTAGGCTAAGGCCACAAGTAGCGGGCCGCAGCAAATAAAAAAAAAACGCATTGCGGTTTTTACTACAGCGCTTTTTTCACAGAAAGACTTTCTGCTTCAGCGCTTCCAGCGCCAGCGTTTCCATAAGTATAACTGACATGCTGCGATTTCCATCCACTTTGCTGGGGCTGTAAAACTCTGCAGGTTTTGCCACGGCCAAACTGCGGCATTTACGCCACATCGGCCTTCAGCCTTAATTTAATTCACCAAGCCTTAGTTATCCCTCACAAGATCCCAACTAGGCATTTAAAGAAATCTCTGATGGTTGTCAACCACTCCCAGAATCAGTCAGATTTGCCACAGCATTCCTGAAGCTCCAAGTGCAGGCCACATATCTGGAAAGGATATCTTTGTTTGTCCTGTCTGATTCCATTTACCCTTTGCTCTTGGGGTTACCCTGGCTACATATTTACTCCACACTTATTGACTGGGACACAGGACAAATTCTCAGTGGGAATCTCATTGCCAGTCCAGATACCTCATTAAGGCTCATTCTACATGTCTGCCAATCTCTATCCCCTCTTCCTACTCTCATGTTGTTTCACTAATCCTGCTGCTGGTGAAGAGCACAGTTCCTGTGCACTTCCTTTTGTTGCTGACACAGTTGTGTCTGCCCATAGGAAGAGGGTTCCTGCAAGTCCATAGCTTTGCAAGTTCCTGCAAGGGTTAGTGCTGGTTTGTCCTGCTTATTGACAGTACTGTATTATGATGTATTGCCCTTACCTTCATCTGTCTGCTAATCCCAGTCTGATACCTGTTACTGACTTTGGCTAATCCTGTCTCTGTATCTCTCTGCTCAACCACATCTGCCTGATACCTATTACCGACTCCTTGACCTGTTCGGTCTGTTCCTTTGGTGCTGCACAGTAGTGTCTCTCTGGTCCTTGGCCACCTGCCACTAATAAAGGGACCACTGTGAGAGGAAGCTACCTATTCTCTCTGCAGTGAACTCCAGATAGCGGTAAAAGGGTGAATACCGGAGAGGCTACTTAGACAACGCCTTTGGGGAATGGCCCAACATCGCACTGGTTATGTGGCACACTAGGGCCACAACCCATTTTCTATTACAAGTAGTAACCTAGTAAAATACAGCATATCTAGAAATTGGATGAGGTTTAACATGAGGGCTTTACAGTCATTACAGTTTTTGCCATAAATTACCCTTTAATTTTCTTTTCCTCCCTATAAAAGGTATGACATAAAGCTAGAAACTCCTAGGGAAACTCCTTTGTTATTGAAAATTATACTTTAGTAGAAAGGAGACAGAAAGTCCAAATGTAAACAAGAGAGTAGGGAACAGGGAAAGATACTATACGGTAACAGAATTCCTGATTATTTTTATTCATTTATTTGATTGATTAAATTAATTAATTAATTAATTAATTAATTAAATAATTAAAGAACCTGGCCTGAGAGAAGTATTTGAAAATGGGTAAAATATACAAATTTAGTACACTCAAGTTCAAACAAAAGGAGCAAAAGAAAAAGCTAGTTTCATCTAGTTTCTCTCTGACAAGTTATTTTTCTGTAAGCCAACCTACTGCACCAACTGAGACAAATGTTGATTTTGCAGATTGTCAAAACCAACTCCACAGCAGCCTAGAAGTCACTACTAGCAGCATAGTGCATGGCAATTCCCCCACGAACACCCAGTTTCTCTCAAAGATATAACAAGAACATATTTTCTGCACCAGTGATGATGAATCAAAAGTACAGTTGAAACCAGAAGTTTACATACACTATATAAAAAGACACATATGCATGTTTTTCTCATCTGACATGAAATCAGAATAAACATTTTCCAGTTTTAGGTCAATTAGGATTACCATAATTATTTATACTTGCCAAATGCCAGAATAATGAGAGAGAGAATTTTTTAAGGCATTTTTATGACTTTCTGCAAAGTCAAAAGTTTATATACACTAAGATTACTATGCCTTTAAACAATTTGGGACAGCCCATACGATGATGTCATGTCTTTGGAAGTTTCTGATAGGTTTATTGGTATAATCTGAGTTAATTAGAGACACACCTGTGGATATATTTTAAGGCACACCTGATACACACTGCTTCTTTGTATAACATCATGGGAAGGTCTAAAAAAATTAGCCAAGATATCAGGAAGAGAATTGTGGACTTGCACAAGTCTGGTTCATCCTTGGGTGCAATTTCCAGATACCTGAAGGTGCCTCGTTCATCTGTACAATTACATGCAAGTACAAACAAGATGGGAATGTCCAGCCATCATACCGCTCAGGAAGGAGATGGGTTCTGTGTCCCAGAGATGAACGTGCTTTGGTACGAAATGTGCATATCAACCCAAGAACAAAAGCAAAAGATCTTGTGAAAATGCTGGCTGAAGCTGGTAAGAGTGTGTCATTATCCACAGTGAAACGAGTACTATATTGACATGGGCGGAAAGGCCACTCTGCCAGGAAGAAGCCATTGCTCCAAAAGAAACATAAAAAAGCCAAATTAATGTTTGCAAATGCACACAGGAACAAAGACCTTCATTTTTGGAGACATGTCCTGTGGTCTGACGAAACTAAAATTGAACTGTTTGGCCATAATGACCATTGTTACATTTGGAGGAAAAAGGGAGAAGCTTGCAAGCCTAAGAACACCATCCCAGCATCATGTTGTGGGGTTGTTTTGCTGCAGGAGGGACTGGTGCACTTCACAAAATAGATGGCATCATGAGGAAAGGACATTATGTGGCAATACTGAAGCAACATCTCAAGACATCAGCTAGGAAGTTAAAGCTTGGGTGCAAATGGGTCTTCCAAATGACCCGAAGCATACTGCCAAACTGGTTACAAAGTGGTTTAAGGATAACAAAGTCAATGTTTTGGAGTGGCCATCACAAAGCCCTGATCTCAATCCTATTGAAAATTTATAAGCAAAGCTGAAAAGGCAGTTGCGAGCAAGGCGGCCTACAAACATGGCTCAGTTACACCAGTTTTGTCAGGAGGAATGGGCCCAAATGCCTACCAACTATTGTGAGAAGCTTGTGGAAGGATATCCAAAATGTTTGACCCAAGTCATACAGCTTGAAGGCAATGGTACCAAATAATAATGAAATGCATGTAAACTTTAAACTTTGCAGAAAGTCTTTTTATATAGTGTATGTAAACTTCTGGTTTCAACTGTAAGCGATCCTATTAGAATTTCTAGCTGAAGCTTACCCAGTGGTCATACTAGTCACACTTACAAGCTTGAACACAATCTGGGTCCTAACTGCACCACCAGTGTCCTTCACAAATCCATCACTACATAGCCTTAGACTAGGTTGACATCTACGCATGGGTCTCCATCATTCGGGTCCGATAGGGGACCCGAACAACAGAGAGCCAGACAACTAAAACTGCGGTAAACCACAGACATCCACAGACCCCATAAACTAAAATGGGATCTGTTAGGCATCGGTGGGGTGTCTGCCATTTTCATACTGAAACCAGTGGACAGAAAAGTCCTCCATGCAGATCTTTTATCTCCACCGATGGTTTCTGCAGCTCAGATGTTAACCTAACCTTACCCCACCTATCTATCTCTCTTCACAATTCAGACTCTTACTACTGACATAATTGGAGTTCTACTGGAACATGACCCATATCAGCCAAGATTAAATGATGTTATGACAAGTGTACCTACAATATAGAAAAAAGACGATTTAGTCTGTCTTGGTTCAGTTGCAAAATAGGAAATTCAGCTGTTGAACAACAGTAGATAACTTACTTCCCTAAACCATACTGACTTTATTTTTTCTGATGCTGGCTATTTGATAACAGAAATGAAAAAGGTTAGACTCTGGGCAGACCCATTCATAGGCTTCTCTAACTTTAGGAAAGACAATGTCAATAGAACAACATGAGTGGCTTAATCCTCATCGAGAAACAGAGAAAACATTACTTATGACTAAATACCAATTCAGTCAGGACAACACAGTAATACCAGAACTCATTAAAAGCAAGAGGAAGCAGACAGAGATAAACATAAAAATCCTTCATGGTCTGATGGTCACTGTTACGTGAGTTCAGAATCACAAAATTAAGTGATTTTTGCACTTGCAAGTGAAACTGAGCATTATCGTACAAGACATGAAAGCAGTCACATTTTTCTCAGTAACTCTGGAACTGATACCACAAGAATAGATCAATTTTCCTAATTGTTAAGATATGTCAAAGCATTTTTTGTCTACAATTTTAAATTGGTAAGAGTCTGGCACCCTGGAATCACCTGTTCTCAGCAGCCACTATAAAAGGGCCACAGCGCCCACAGCGCTTTTCACAGACAGTCCGGAGAGTTTTCCTCTGTGGACTTTCTGCTTCAATTATACCTATATGGAAAACACCAGCGTTTTCGTTGGTACAGTGCTGGCCAAAAGTATTGGCACCCCTGCAATTCTGTCAGATAATACTCAATTTCTTCCAGAAAATGATTGCAATCACAAATGCTTTGGTAATAATATCTTCATTTAATTTGTCTTCAATGGAAAACCACAAAAAGAATTGTCAAAAAGCCAAATTGGATATAATTCCACACCAAACATAAAAAAGGGGGTGGACAAAAGTATTGGCACCCTTTGAAAAATCATGTGATGCTTCTCTAATTTGTGTAATTAACAGCACCTGTTACTTACCTGTGGCACATAACAGGTGGTGGCAATAACTAAATCACACTTGCAGCCAGTTGAAATGGATTAAAGTTGACTCAACCTCTGTCCTGTGTCCTTGTGTGTACCACATTGAGCATGGAGAAAAGAAAGAAGACCAAAGAACTGTCTGAGGACTTGAGAAGCAAAATTGTGAGGAAGCATGAGCAATCTCAAGGCTACAAGTCCATCTCCAAAGACCTGAATGTTCCTGTGTCTACCGTGCGCAGTGTCATCAAGAAGTTTAAAGCCCATGGCACTAACCTCCCTAGATGTGGACGGAAAAGAAAAATTGACAAGAGATTTCAACGAAAGATTGTGCGGATGGTGGCTAAAGAACCTCGACTAACATCCAAACAAGTTCTAGCTGCCCTGCAGTCCGAGGGTACAACAGTGTCAACCCGTACTATCCGTCGGCGTCTGAATGAAAAGGGACTCTATGGTAGGATACCCAGGAAGACCCCACTTCTGACCCAGAGACATAAAAAAGCCAGGCTGGAGTTTGCCAAAACTTACCTGAGAAAGCCAAAAACTTTTTGGAAGAATGTTCTCTGGTCAGATGAGACAAAAGTAGAGCTTTTTGGGAAAAGGCATCAACATAGAGTTTACAGGAAAAAAAAAGAGGCCTTCAAAGAAAAGAACACGGTCCCTACAGTCAAACTTGGCGGAGGTTCCCTGATGTTTTGGGGTTGCTTTGCTGCCTCTGGCACTGGACTGCTTGACCGTGTGCATGGCATTATGAAGTCTGAAGACTACCAAGAAATTTTGCAGCATAATGTAGGGCCCAGTGTGAGAAAGCTGGGTCTCCCTCAGAGGTCATGGGTCTTCCAGCAGGACAATGACCCAAAACACACTTCAAAAAGCACTAGAAAATGGTTTGAGAGAAAGCACTGGAGACTTCTAAAGTGGCCAGCAATGAGTCCAGACCTGAATCCCATAGAACACCTGTGGAGAGATCTCAAAATGGCAGTTTGGAGAAGGCACCCTTCAAATCTCAGGGACCTGGAGAAATTTGCCAAAGAAGAATGGTCTAAAATTCCAGCAGAGCATTGTAAGAAACTCATTGATGGTTACCGGAAGCGGTTGTTCGCAGTTATTTTGTCTAAAGGTTGTGCTACCAAGTATTAGGCTGAGGGTGCCAATACTTTTGTCCGGCCCATTTTTGGAGTTTTGTGTAAAATGATCAATGATTTGACTTTTTTTTTCATTCTCTTTTGTGTTTTTTCATTGCAAGCAAAATAAATGAAGATATTATTACCAAAGCATTTGTGATTGCAATCATTTTCTGGAAGAAATTGAGTATTATCTGACAGAATTGCAGGGGCGCCAATACTTTTGGCCAGCACTGTATAATTGACATCCTGCAATTTACAAATATGCAACGGTTTTTGAAATTGCAGCGTGTCTGTTGCGGATATTTTTCTGCAATGTGGCTAATCCCATGCACTCTGCAAGTACTGTAAAACGCTGCAGTTTTTGCCGCAGCGTTTCCACTACATGGGGCCCCGGCTTTAAAGAAATACATGTCCTTACAAACTACTACTGGAAATCAATGCAGTTGTAAATCTAATTGATACATGCATGGCACAAAGTAGAGAGCTGCATTAGATGAGTGAATTGAGGAATTCCTCAATTCACTCAACCAGAATGATCTCAACATATGACTTACCTGACATTATAGTCAAACACAAGTGGAATTTCTGGATATTTTGATTTCCACTGATGTTTTCAGGAAAAAAAAACAGCAGTTAATTTTCTTCTGCATGCCTCTTCTTCACACTACTACAAAGTTAAGGAAGCGATTCCAATTGGTCAATTCCGTTGTGTCAGACGGATCTGCTCTAATGATAGGAAATTTGAGCAGGAAGCTGAAGATCTTGCATCCTGGTTTCAAGAAAGAGGATACAATAGGAGGTCTATTAGAAATGGTTATCTTCGTGCCAAAAAATTCAGCTTGTGATATAAGTAAATAGAAAAAATATGTATCGAGCCATTCTTCTCAAACCAGATTTATTACTACGTATAACTTGAGATGGTGCAAAATACACAAAGTACTGTGTAAACATTGGCCTATCCTATTAACAGACAATGATATTGCCCCTTCTTGACAGAATCTCCTAGTATTACTTGAAGAAGATGAAAAAACCTCCGAGATATTTTGACTAGAAGTCACTACGTCCCAAAATCCACTGTGAATGTGTTTGGGCATAGAGGACCTAAGAGGGTTTTTTCCCATGTGGTTGATGCAGTATGTTGTTGCATGGTGAGATCCACACATTTTTGTGATTCCTCTGGGAAAAAGCAATTTAAGATTTTGCATAACATCACATGCAACACACAAGCTGTGATATACTATGCAACATGCCTTTGTGGGCTTATTTACATAAGGATGACTACTAGAACCTTTAAAGTTCGTATTTTGGAGCATATTAGTAAGATCCAAACAGCAGCCACAGCTCAAGATTTGGACAGACTACAAACTATCCCCCGCCATAACTACAATCCCAGGGGCTTTAACACATTTGGGAGTACAGTTAGGTACACGAGGGGCTGACATTAAAAAGGCTTTGTTACATAAGGAAGTTAGGTGGATTGTCACGTTAAATATGGCTTCTCCCTTAGGCCTCAATGAAGCGTCAGCTTTAAACCTTTTTTGTGAATCCTAGTGTTGTTGTTTTTTTTTTTTTTAATTTTCAGGTGGGTTATATATTTATTTTTTAATTGTTGTATGTGGTGGTGATTTTGTTTTCTCTTGTCATCATTGTTTAGTATATCTCGGGGAAGAAGCAATTTACTAATATCTTCGAATTATTATAAACTTTTTTTTTTCTTCTAAGTAATACTGTGTTGCTGGTAGTAATGTTAGTTTTTCCTTTTCTTCACTCATTACACTACTGTATTTCCTTATATTGCGGATCTGTATTTTATTTATTGATTTGAACTTTAATGTATTTTGTATTGTATACATGAATCAATACTCTGAATATTTAACTAAATTCACATATCATGTATTATCACTACACATATTTTTCATTCAATTGATTATTTATATAGTTTTATTAATATAATTTTTACTTTTTCAGTTCGTTGCTCCCTTATTATTATTTTTATTTATTTTATTTTAATTAATATATTTCTCTTTTTTGTTTCTTTATTTTTGATTAATTTTATATTTGCTTCCACTTTCTTTTGACTGATGGTTCTCCCGTGGAGTATTCAATACTGTGATCCTTATTATTTGTATATATTCCTCCTATGTATTAGGGTTAGTTATTCACTCTGAGACTGTCTTTTTATAAGATGGGAATCAGCATTTATTTGACTGCCACACAATTGGATGCATCTGCGCTTATCCCGTCTTGACAAGGTCTTCTATGTTGCAGTATAGAGCGATCCCTGGGTTAGAGTATGCATGGCACACATGCGCTGACTCTCGGGAAATCTGACTGTGCAGTAGCAGTCATGTGACGTTTTCACGTCATTCTTATGCGTAACGTCACATCTGAGCATGTGAAGCTCGATCGCCCCGGTGCCATTATGGCACCATTCGTTGTCATTTCCTTCCCAGATGAGCTACATAATTTATTCTACATAATATATAAAAATTCTAAATCCTATTTTATGCTGGTGTACATCTCCTGAAGAAGCCTGATTGGTGAAATGCGTTGAGGTGGTTCCTCAACATTGGGGCTCCTTGTTTGCTGGGAATTGCTATTAGAAGTCATCATGTCTACAGGTATTAACCTTTTATTCAGTAGTAGACTGGTGTAGTTTCTGTAGGTATCTGTGGTTATTTCAGCACTGGCTAGACTCTAACTGATCACTGTGAATGGGAAAATCACACTATGAGGGTTATTCCCAATAATTGTATTAGGATCTATTTACAGTGGGGAAAAAAAAGTATTTAGTCAGCCACCAATTGTGCAAGTTCTCCCACTTAAAAAGATGAGAGAGGCCTGTAATTGACATCATAGGTAGACCTCAACTATGAGAGACAAAATGAGAAAACATTTCTAGAAAATCACATTGTCTGATTTTTTAAGAATTTATTTGCAAATTATGGTGTATTTGGTCACCTACAAACAAGCAAGATTTCTGGCTCTCACAGACCTGTAACTTCTTCTTTAAGAGGCTCCTCTGTCCTCCACTCATTACCTGTAGTAATGGCTCCTGTTTGAAATTATCAGTATAAAAGACACCTGTCCACAACCTCAAACAGTCACACTCCAAACTCCACAATTGGTGAAGACCAAAGAGCTGTGGAAGGACACCAGAAACAAAATTGTAGACCTGCACCAGGCTGGGAAGACTGAATCTGCAATAGGCAAGCAGCTTGGTGTGAAGAAGTCAACTGTGGGAGCAATAATTAGAAAATGGAAGACATACAAGACCACTGATAATCTCCCTCTTATCAGGGGCTCCACGCAAGATCTCACCCCGTGGGGTCAAAATGATCACAAGAACGGTGAGCAAAAATCCCAGAACCACACGGGGGGACCTAGTGAATGACCTGCAGAAAGCTGGAACTAACGTAGCAAAGGCTACCGTCAGTAACACACTATGCCGCCAGGGACTCAGATCCTGCAGTGCCAGACGTGTTCCCCTGCTTAAGCCAGTACATATCCGGGCCCGCCTGAAGTTTGCTAGAGAGCATTTGGATGTTCCAGAAGAGTATTGGGAGAATGTCATATGGTCAAATGAAACCAAAGTAGAACTGTTTGGTAGAAACACAACTCGTCGTGTTTGGAGGAGAGTGAATGCTGAGTTGCATCCAAAGATCACCATACCTACTGTGAAGCATGGGGGTGGCAACATCATGCTTTGGGGCTGTTTCTCTGCAAAAGGACCAGGACGGCTGATCTGTGTACATGAAAAAATGAATGGGGCCATGTATTGTGAGATTTTGACTGCAAACCTCCTTACATCAGCAAGGGCATTGAAGATGAAATGTGGCTGGTTCTTTCAGCATGACAATGATCCCAAGCACACCACCAGGGCAACAAAGGAGTGGCTTCGTAAGAAGCATTTCAAGGTCCTGGAGTGGCCTAGCCAGTCTCCAGATCTCAACCCCATAGAAAACCTTTGGAGGGAATTGAAAGTCCATGTTGCCCAGCGACAGCCCCAAAACATCACTGCTCTAGAGGAGATCTGCATGGAGGAATGGGCCAACATAACAGCAACAGTGTGTGTCAACCTTGTGAAGACTTACAGAAAACGATTGACCTATGTCATTGCCAACAAAGGATATATAACAAAGTATTGAGATTAACTTTTTTTATTGACCAAATACTTATTTTCCACCATAATTTGCAAATAAATTCTTTAAAAATCAGACAATGTGATTTTCTGGATTTGTTTTCTCATTTTGTCTCTCATAGTTGAGGTCTACCTATGATGACAATTACAGGCCTCTGTCATCTTTTTAAGTGGGAGAACTTGCATAATTGGTGGCTGACTAAATACTTTTTTCCCCACTGTATATGCTATATACCCTTTAACTTGGTGACATTTACTTAGTGTATTTCCCTTGTTAATTGTGCCTGGTGTCTTCCTCTGGACATATATTCTCTGGTGATCATTTGTGCACTATAGCTAGCATTTTAGTGTGTATATAGTTCAACTAATTGTATTGTAGCTATCCCCAGTGTTTATGACCTGAGTTGGGGGATATTTTTTACATCTGGCCCATGTCTCTTCTTTTAACCACTCTGTATTTTTTGTGCATTATTGTATTTAATAAAATTTCTACATTTCTTATATATATTTTGAGTATGCATCTTTAATGGCCCATTTCTTTTGGGGTAATGTTGTGCTAGTTCATGTGGTCATTAGTTTAATATGAAGGTTTTTTTTGTATTGCTACTTACAAGATCATGACACAACATACTGATGAGAGGCTCATAACTCTGGTCCAGATATCTCAGATTTGTGGGGACAAGTCAGAGCTTTATCGGGCTTGCTACTGAAAAGATGAGTTGTGGGATGACATTGCAAAGGAGCTGTTCAAAACTGAGGGAGAAAAGCTGAACATATACAAATTGGTAAGTGCAGCCATAGTGGTGCTATGTTACCAAAATGCAAAAGTAATTGCCTTATTTACCCACTGCTGCCATGTTACCAAGATAAAGCTGGTGCTAGGATACAGTGCCTTGCGAAAGTATTCGGCCCCCTTGAACTTTTCAACCTTTTGCCACATTTCAGGCTTCAAACATAAAGATATAAAATTTTAATTTTTTGGTGAAGAATCAACAAGTGGGACACAATCGTGAAGTGAAACGAAATTTATTGGATATTTTAAACTTTTGTAAAAAAATAAAAAACTGAAAAGTGGGGCGTGCCAAATTATTCGGCCCCCTTAAGTTAATACTTTGTAGCGCCACCTTTTGCTGTGATTACAGCTGCAAGTCGCTTGGGGTATGTTTCTATCAGTTTTGCACATCGAGAGACTGAAATTCTTGCCCATTCTTCCTTGGAAAACAGCTCGAGCTCAGTGAGGTTGGATGGAGAGCGTTTGTGAACAGCAGTTTTCAGATGTTTCCACAGATTCTCGATTGGATTCAGGTCTGGACTTTGACTTGGCCATTCTAACACCTGGATACGTTTATTTGTGGACCATTCCATTGTAGATTTTGCTTTATGTTTCGGATCATTGTCTTGTTGGAAGATAAATCTCCGTCCCAGTCTCAGGTCTTTTGCAGACTCCAACAGGTTTTCTTCCAGAATGGTCCTGTCTTTGGCTCCATACATCTTCCCATCAATTTTAACCATCTTCCCTGTCCCTGCTGAAGAAAAGCAGGCCCAAACCATGATGCTGCCATCACCATGTTTGACAGTGGGGATGGTGTGTTCAGGGTGATGAGCTGTGTTGCTTTTACGCCAAACATATCTTTTTGCATTGTGGCCAAAAAGTTCTATTTTGGTTTCATCTGACCAGAGCACCTTCTTCCACATGTTTGGTGTGTTTCCCAGGTGGCTTGTGGCAAACTTTAAAGGAGACTTTTTATGGATATCTTTGAGAAATGGCTTTCTTCTTGCCACTCTTCCATAAAGGCCAGATTTGTGCAGTGTACAACTGATTGTTGTCCTATGGACAGACTCTTCCACCTCAGCTGTAGATCTCTGCAGTTCATCCAGAGTGATCATGGGCCTCTTGGTTGCATCTCTGATCAGTCTTCTACTTGTTTGAGATGAAAGTTTAGAGGGAAGGCCGGGTCTTGGTAGATTTGCAGTGGTCTGATACTCCTTCCATTTCAATATGATCGCTTGCACAGTGCTCCTTGGGATGTTTAAAGTTTGGCAAATCTTTTTGTATCCAAATCCAGCTTTAAAGTTCTCCACAACAGTATCACAGACCTGCCTGGTTTGTTCCTTGGTCTTCATGATGCTCTCTGCACTTTAAACAGAACCCTGAGACTATCACAGAGCAGGTGCATTTATACGGAGACTTGATTACACACACAGGTGGATTATATTTATCATCATCAGTCATTTAGGACAACATTGGATCATTCAGAGATCCTCACTGAACTTCTGGAGTGAGTTTGCTGCACTGAAAGTAAAGAGGCCGAACAATATAAATAAATAAAGAATTGAGTATTGAAAAAAGCCACCAAAATAACCCCTATATGGATGCACATGGCACCAAGTAGTGACAATTTACGGAATTTCAAGAAAAATTTGTGGTCTAACGTCAGTGTGCCTAGCCTGCAGCTAAAAATTCTGGACTATCTTCCAAAAGTGATCATGAGGTAGAAGTTGTTGTTCTTTCTATCACAGTTAACACCATTGTTTCTTTGGTTTGCTGCATGCAGTAATCATTTATCATGTGCTGCTGCTGAAACTGACGCTTCAGCATGTACTACAGTGCCACTCAATGTGCGCTTCACCTTACATACAGCCATGAAATGAAGGAAGGGGAGTGTAAGTAATGACTTTCCCTGGTGAAGTTGGGGGCAAGAAATTGCTGTTCCAAAGGGATACAATTGCTGCTCCAAGAGTTTACGGTGGAACGCACATTTACCCACATGGACATTTACAAGGAGTGGCCCACATGGCGATATAGTTTCACTCAATAAGTAGGAATTATAAAACTTAACTTTTGTTAAAAATTTCGATAAAATAAATTATTACTCATAAACACCAAATTGTGAGTCACCAAAAGAAATGTGATCAAAAAATGAAAAAAAATATTAAAAGTATGTTGTATAGCATGTGGATGCTACTGTGCTACATTGCATCACAATGTTATCCCATACAACAGGGGAGCAATGTATTCAGAGCACACCAGTGAACTGTCTATTGATGTCTAAGATGTATAGAAATTCAGACCTCAGTCCTCTGTACTCCCCAGGTTTATGCTTTTTGCACTGGTTCCTGTTCTCATTCCCCCACTATACACTAACCCTATGCATTTCTATTATAATAATTTCATCAGGGGTTGATAAAGTAAGGTAAAAACATTGCTGCCAATATTAAAGCACACACACGACGCGTGTATGGCGCTCTGATAATAGCAATACCCCACCCCACAAATGTCAAGATTAAAACGGTTAGGCTCTGCCCATCTTGGGAGACTCTATGAATTGGAGCACGGCATAGCGGTCATGTTATTGATGACATGGCCAACATGCCCACCTGCCCCGAACCGCCTCCTCACCGAGCCACAACCGACAGAACAGAGCTGAATGTTGCTAAGGAACAAAAGACGCTACACAGCTCAACATTTCAGCAGGTCACTGAATAGAAATAGTAACATTGCACATAGAGACTAGTACTGCCAGAAAGGTTGCAAGTATGCTACAATAAGCTCAGATGAATGATTTAACCATGCAAATGGACTTGTATCTAGGCAGAGAGACCCCTGCTCCAATGAGCAGAACAAACCCATGCATTGTCAGGAAAGTTATCGATATGCTCAGAGGCGTAGCTAGGGGTTCAGCACAGGGGGGCTGAACATGTCCAAGTGGGCCCCCAACTTAGGTATACCCATTATTATCAATATACGGTGACCATATAGTAGTATATACAGTTGAAACCAGAAGTTTATATACACTATATAAAAAGACACATATGCATGCTTTTCTCACTATTTGACATGAAATCAGAATAAACCTTTCCCGTTTTAGGTCAATTAGGATTACCACAATTATTTAGATTTGCCAAATACCAGAATAATGGGAGAGAGAAAATTTTTTAAGGCATTTTTATGACTTTCTGCAAAGTCAAAAGTTTACATACATTTCATTAGTATTTGGTATCATTGACCTTAAACTGTATGACTTGGGTCAAACATTTTGGATATCCTTCCATAAGCTTCTGACAATAGCTGGTAGGAATTTGGGCCAATCCTCCTGACAGAACTGGTGTAACTGAGCCATGTTTGTAGGCCGCTTTACTCGCACCTGCCTTTTCATCTTTGTCCATAAATTTTCAATAGGATTGAGATCAGGGCTTTGTGATGGCCACTTCAAAACATTGACTTTGTTATCCTTAAGCCACTTTGTAACCAGTTTAGCAGTATGCTTCGGGTCATTGTCCATTTGGAAGACCCATTTGCACCCAACCTTTAACTTCCTGGCTAATACCTTGAGATGTTGCTTCAGTATTGCCACATAATGTTCTTTCCTCATGATGCCATCTATTTTGGGAAGTGCACCAATCCCTCGTGCAGCAAAACAACCCCAAGACATTAGGCATTTCCTAATTAAAAGGTAAACAAAAGGGAAAAAAATTTGTGGGGTTCCAATACCCGGGACCCCCAGGATCAGCTGTGTGAATGAACCGTGGTACCTGTGTAAGCGCCGTGACCCCTTCTCAGTTTACATAGTGTCATTCATTTCATAGCGGCCATGTAATGTAACTATAGCCTCGTCCTATACACATCTATGTGATAAGACTGGAATTACATTACACGGTCACTATAAACAGACAGCGTGTGATAAAAACAGGCGCCATAGTCCCTTCATACAGCTGATCCGTGGGGAATCACTTATCTCTTTATTGATGATCTATTTTGAGGATAGGTCATTAATGAAAACGAGCTGGAAAACTCCTTAAGGCTAAGGCCTCACGTGGCGTCCCACAGCAAAAAGCGCTGCGAGAAAAACCACGGTGACGACGCATCGCGTTTCTTCCCGCAGCGCTTTGCACAGAAAGTTTGCAGAGGTTTCCTCTGCGGACTTTCTGCTTCAATTATATCTAAACTACCGGCGTTTACGTAGGTATGCTGATATTTCCAAAACCGAGACTGTTTTGGAAATCGCAGCGTGTCCGCTGCACGTATTTTACCGCAAAGTGGGGATAGGATTAAGCCCCATGTGGTGAAAACGCCATAGGAAAAAACCCCGGCATTTTACAGTTCCTGCAAAGTAGATGGGATTCTAGCAAATCCCACCCACACATTGCAGAAAAATACGTGCAGCAGACACGCTGTGATTTCAAAAACCACTGCAGTTTTGGAAATCACAGCATGTGAATTCCAGTCTGTAAATCCATTGTGCCTCTTTTTTGAGAATCAAATTATTCCAGTCTCCACCTCTTAATGGTGGTCTGACCCATTCAATGGCTTGAAACCTCATCACTTCAACATTGCCGGAATGACATTCCTGAATGTGTCTGGCCACCGATGTAATTCCTTTTGTTCCGGACATCTCCTACATGTTCCTACATAATGGCAGCTAGGTAGTCTTTAACCCCCGTGAAGATGAAAACTTTGGGGCTAAAGTGACATTTTATTGTAAAAAAAAAAAAAGTAATTTTTAATTTTCATGTCTCAATAGTAAAAAATTTGTGAAACATCTGTAGGGGTCAAAGTGCTCACTATATCCCTTGATAAATTCCTTGAGGGGTCTAATTTACAAAATGGGGTCACATTTTGGGGGTTTTCACTGTTTTGGCACCTTGAGGGCTCTGCAAATGGGACATGGTGCCTGAAAATTATTCCAGCTAAATCTGTCCTCTAAAAGCAAATTAGCACTCTTTCCGTTCCTAGCACTGCCATATGTCCGTACATCAGTGTACCAACACATATGGGGTATAGTTGTGTTCAGGAGAAATTATGCAACAAAATGTGGGGTGCAATTTCTCCTTTAGCCCCTTGCGAAAATAAAAAATTTGAGGCTAAAGTAATTTTTCAGGGAGAGGCTAGCTGGCACAGCGTGAGGATGTGTGATTTGGTGCTCTGCTACCTGCCACATTTAATCAACACTGAATTAGTACAATCAGTGCACTCCTCAACTTTTATAAACCCTGTGGTTCTCCCCCAGACCCCTGTACATCCTTTTGGGTTTTCTTTTTGTGCCCAGAGCGCATTTTGCCAGTCTTTATATTTGCAGCCTACTGCAGCCTCTCCAGAGGACGGCCATCTTGTACCACTGGACCCTGCTCCGATCCAGTTGCCTCTCGTCCATCCCCAGCAGAGAGACCTCTTGCTCACTTACTCGCTCCACTTATTTGGATTTCATTTCTTTCTGTGGCCTATTATGACCACAGAAGAGCCCAGGGCCCACCGCATACTTCTCCTCCAACTGCCAGGAAACGCCATCCGTCATCTTGTGGAGGCCGACCTGTCTTTCCAACTCAGACCGGCGGCCGCTGCTCCATACCTACCCAGTGGTGAGCTGAGTGCCTCCGCAACCTGTTACTTGGCCTTCTATCCGACTGGTACGAAACTCCGAAGTGAGTAGCCTCTCGCAGTGGACACCTCCTTAGAAAACTTCGGAGATGCTTCACCCTGCGCTCCCTACTGCCTCCATTTACTTCGATCTGCATCTGCCATCGCCACCTTGTGAAGATCGTGCCATCCGTGCATCATGGAACCGTGACCACTGACCTTCACAGGACGCCAGGTAGGCTCAGCAACATCCCCAGTGCCTGTGGCCCATCACCCCTCCAACACATGGCCCAGCCTCTGTACAAGCTGACTACATCCACATCCCTCTTATAAGCATCTGCTTTAGGCCACCACAAATAAAGGTGTTTGTACTCACACAATGGGGAAAACTAAGATGAAGAAAGCTCCTAAGGAAACCATGATGCCTCAGATGACAGCACTCCCTATCTTTAACTACTTTCAACCACTAGTGGAAGGCTCCTTACCTGCAAATAGCGACAAATCGCAGCCACCATCCTCCCTGGAGTTGAAGTCACCATCTCCAGAACAGTCAACGATCATCCTGTCCGATGAAAACTCGACATTCATTTCCCATTCCTCACCTGGGACCCAGTCTCAGACTGCTCAGCCCGACCTACCGGTTTCTCCAGAACGCATCATTCCTTTTGTGGATCCTTCAGATGGTTCAGCACCGTCATTTTCATCTGCACGCACAAAGACCATGGACCACACATCTACCCAGTCACTACAAGGGTTACACCCATCTCCTATGAAAATCTCATGGGTCGTTTCTACTCTTTTATTGACACCTCAGCAACCTACTAGCCTCTGATCACGTGTGGGAACTCAATCAAGGGAATCGGACTGGGGCACCAATCCGCCCCCCCCCCCATCAAGAAGTGTCTCTTCCGCTCTTCATCTCCCACCTTGAACCCACAAAGTCTCTCTACCAAGCATCTCCCTGATTATTCCTCCTCTTCCGAGGAACATTTTCCTCTGCAAACAGGCAGACCTATCAGATGCAGGTCTCTGGACATCTCTAAACTTCAAGGTGGTTTTTCCCACTACCTGCCACCTCTGAAAGAGGCTGCACAGACACCTGGAGCTTCAAGCCCTCCTTGCATTAATCCCCAGCAAAATGGACATGGATAACCTTGCCACAACCGTAAAGAAAGCCTGGCGCCATGACCTCAAAGTGGTCAAAAACGAGGTCTCCAACCTTCAGAGCATGGTGGAAAAATTGGAGTCTTTTAAGTCTTCTGTTACATCCGCCATACAAGACTTACAACGTGCCTGAACATCTTACTCCTCCCAACACAGCCACCAGCTTCTTCACGTAGATGACGCTGAAAATAGAAATCAAGAGAAATAACATGCGAATCAGAGGCCTTCCTGAAGCCACCTGTACGCATGATTTAGTACCTACCTCACCGGCATCTTTAACTCACTACTTGATAGACGCATTGATACCCACATTGATATCGATATGGCACATAGGGCTCTTCGTGCCCGGAGTACAGATCCCCTGAAGCCTAGCAATGTCATTTGCACAATGCATTATTATGCTATCAAAGAGGAGATTATGCAAAAAGCCAGATAGCGGAGAGAGATAGATTTTGATGGAGCTAAGCTCACATTGTTCCCTGCCGCGCCTTACCCTCAGACAGAGAGCTGCCTTGAAACCCCTCCTCGCTGTTATCCAACAACGTGGAATACTATACCACTGCGGCTTTCCTTTTTTTCCTCCAGGTTTGCTCTGGAAACAGCCCCATCATTTTATCGACCCCTGAGGATTTTCCCACATTCCTTCAAGTACTGGATCTGCCCCCGCTACAACTGCCTGCCTGCCTGGGATGCCATCTTCAACGGTTCCGTCAACGCAGACCATCATCCTCCACCTGGAGAGACTGATGACAGCACATGTCCCAGCTCTCCTCAACTGTAACGACTCAGTCGTCGCCAATGGAATACTCCATGGCATACTAGAGTTTCCTGACCTATTTTGGATCACTAGACAGTTTTGTTACCTGCATGTAGCTTTTTTTTTAAGTTCTCCAATATTACTACATGCTTAATATTACCGTTACAACTCTATTGCATATTTGATTTTCTTGATTCATATTAATCCTACGCCTATTGCAGCCTTTACTTCGAAACATTTATTGTCTTTTTGTTATCTGCCTTTTTGGGATGTCTTCCATCATCCCCTAATAGCTCTCCATGTGGACCAATCCCATAGGCCCATAAGTTTTGGTGTCTACGACCTCCTTTTTGAGTTCTCGCTTCCACTCATGTTCTCTCCTTTAAAAATCGCTACTATCCTAGAAAGCTAAGGGAGTTGCAATCTTCTTTCATAAAAACCTATCCCACAAGATCATAGACTCTTACATAGACCCCAATGCTAGGTTCTTATTCCTTAAATGTTAAATTCAGAATTCTATTTATACCATTGCCAATATCTATGCTCCTAGTACGGATCAAACCTCCTTCCTTCTTCATACCCTCAGTAAACTACAGGACTTCACTCAGGGAAATCTCATTCTCTGTAGGGATTTCAATCTCTCCATGAACTCCGTCATTGACTCTTCCACGGGAAAATCCTATGTGGCATACAACAAACTGAATAAAGTCCGTAAATTACTGCACACCATGCAACTTTGTGACGCATAGCGTATCCTGCAGCCAGACCTTAGGGATTATTCATTTTACTTGCATGTAAGTCGTTCATAGAGCAAACTAGACTAGGTGGTATCCTGGGACTATCTACTTATAGGCTCACACTCCGATGTCCCGTTCGCTTCAAACACAACCCATGGTTCCTAAACAATTTTGCTGGAGGCTTAACGAGCCACTTCTGCTGGATGAGAGCTGCATGTCGAGCTTAAACAAAACTTCGTCCACTTTTAACAGGATCACTTGCTCAACCGGACCTCCCCCTCCAACCAATTGGAAACCCTCAAATGTATTCTTAAACTGACTCTAATCAAACATGGCTACCGTAGGAAAAAAGAAGCTAGTGCTAAACTACGTAAAAGACCTTCTTTCCAAACTTGATATACTTGAAATGCAACACAAACACAAGCTCTCTACACTGTCTGAACTCACTGTTATATGCAATGAGATTTGTACCCTATTAGATCGGAAGCAACAAAGGTTGTGCCAAATTGGTGCCTGAGTATTCTTCGAATGGGGTAACAAGTCAGGTCGATATCTCACACAGGCATTATGTGAGCGTAAAGAACAATCTTATATTGCATCTATCAAAAGCCCAGACAGGACGTCATATGACTAATGAAATAACCAAAGCTTTTCATGATTACTTTGACTAGCTCTGTTACCTCCCATCCCCACATTCCACAAATCCAAACACCTCTCAAGTGACGTTTTATTTGTAAAAGAGGTAAAACGTAATAACAACCATTATAAATATGGTATCACCATAATTGTAATGACTTGCAGGACAAAGCTGCCATGTCTTTTTTAATGCCGAGTGAACGCCGTAAAAATGAAATGCAAAAAATGATGATAGAATTGTGGGTTATTTCACATGGATCCCAAAAAACTTAAATAAAAGCTAATCAAAACATTACATGTACCCCAAAATGGTGGCAAATGAAAGTACAACTTGTCACACAAAGAATAAGCCCTCACATAGCTACATTGACAGAAAAATAAAAAAGTTATGAATTTTGGAAGACGGGAGGGAACTACTACAAACTACCCTGCGTCCTTAAGGGTCCTTAACGACATTGGACGTACTATTACGTCCTGTGCGCTTGGTACTTAGCGCAACAGGGCGTAATAATACGCCCTGGGGCGGCCGCCCGCTCACTATCTGAGCAGGCGGCATCGGAACCGGATGTTAGCTGTAACTGACAGCTAACACCCTGCTCCATATCCCCCGGTCGGAACTGAGTGCCGATCGAAGGTTTTAACCCCTTGGATGCCGCAGTCAAACATGACCGCGGCATCCAAGGGGTTCCGCCATGTTGCCGCTCCGATCGGCACCCCCCCGCGGCGAGATCGGGGGGTGCCGATATCGATAATCTGCAGCCCGGGGTCTGCCCAGTGACCCCAGGCTGCCTGGAGATCCCACTACCTGGTTGATCCTGCCGAGACCTGCGGAAGTGAGCGCTATGCGTCTGCATAGCCTCACTTCCTGTATAGACTGCAAGACACTTGTATGCTCGTGTCTTGCAGTCTATAGTGCTGAGCCAGCAATCAAAGCATTGCTGGCTCAGGTGTCCTAATGGGACACATGAAAAAGTAAAAAAAAAGTGAAAAAAAATAAAATAAAGTGTTTGAAAAAAATTAATAAAAGAATAAAGCCCCAAAAATTCCCTTTTCCTATATAAAATGAATTATATAAAAAAAAAAACTAAAAATTAATAAAAACAATGCATATTTGGTATTGCCGCGTCCGTAACAACCTGTACAATAAAACTGAAACAATATTTAATCTACACAGTGAATGTGGAAAAAAAAACGGAAAAAACTCGCCAAAAGTAATGATTTTTTGCCATCTCACCTTACAAAATATGCCATAAAAAGTGATCAAAAAGTCATATGTACCCCAAAACAGTACAAATAAAAAGCACAGGTTGTCCCACAAAAAATAAGCCCAAACCAACTCTGTAAACCGTAAAATAAAAATGTTACGCATCTCAGAAGATGGCGATGCAAAAACAATTAATTTATGTCCCCAAATGGGTTTTTGTTATGCAAAATTAGTATCGCATAAAAAAAAAACAGTATAAATGAGGTATCACCGTAATCGTACCGACCCGTAGAATAAAGGTAACATGTTACTTATGCTTTATGCTGCATGGTGAAAAATTTCAAAGGTAAAACGCAGTGCCAGAATTGATGTTTTTTTTTTTTAATCCAACAAGAAAGAGTTAATAAAATTTATTCAATAAGTTATAGGCGCACAAAGATGATGTCATTACAAAATACATCTCACCCCGCAAACAACAAGCCCTCATATGACTACATCACCAGAGAAATAAAGAAAATATAGCTTGTACAATGTGAAGACAAAAACCCCAAAAATCGCCAAATCATTAGAACATAACTGGCTGCGTCAGGAAGGGAATGTATAAGCTGTGCGAGCGTATATCAGGGGACACCCCAGATTTACAGCTTATGATGGAAAATAAACCAGAAGTGACCCCCAAAGTGACCTCCCCAATAATAGGAACTACTGGGGAAATAGTAGGGAATTTGGTGTTCCCAATGTACCCTGCACAGCTTACCTATTCACTTTTCCCCACCTGCTGTGTATTCACGTCTGGGATACTAATGCTTACTACACCCCTTGATAAATTCTTTGAGGGGTGCAGTTTTCAAAATGGGGTCACTCCTTTGGGGAATCCACTGTTATGGTACCTTACAGGCTCTGCAAACATGACATGGCGTCCAGATACCAAACATCTGAATCTGCACTCCATAAGCCACATAGCGCTCCTTCTCTTCTGCGCCCTGCTGTGTGCCCAAACTGCAGTTTATGCCCACATGTATGACACTGGTGTACCCAGGGTAACGTACTTAATGTCATATGTGGGTATAAACTGCTGTTTGGGGACAGCCGGGCACAGAGTGGAAGGAGCGCTATTTGGTTTTTGGAGCACAGACTTGGACGGTTTGGTTTTTGGACGCCATTGCACTTTTGCAGAGCTGAAATGCCAGTACAGTGGAATCCCCTGACATGTCACCTCATTTTGGAAACTACACCCCTGAAGGAATTTATCCAGGGGTACAGTGAGCATTTTTAACCCCCAAGTGTTGCTATAATTTATTATCATAAATGAATACACAGCTGATTGTGAACGGTGAAAATGACAATTTTTCCAGGAATACGTCATTTCAGTGCGTAATATGTTGTGCCCGGCTTGTATCAGAGATGAACGCTCCAAAAGCTGTTGTGCCCGGGATCCCCGCTTAACAGTTTTTGGAGTGTGTGTCTCTGCAGACATAAGCTGGGCACAACATATCAGGCACTGAAATAGCGTATCTCTGGAAAAATGTTATTTTTAACTTTTCATTATCATCTGCGCATTCATTTCTGGAAATTAAAAGAATGCAACACTTAAGGGTTAATACTGCTCGCTACACCACTTCATAAATCCCTTGAAGGGTGTAGTTTCCAAAATGGGGTCACAAGTCTGTGGATTCCACTTTACTGGCAATTCTTGGGCTCTGCAAAAGTGACATGGTGTCCATAAACCAAACTGTGCTCTAAAAACCAAACTAGCGCTCCTTCCCTTCTGTGCCCGGCTGTTCCCAAACAGCAGTTTATACCCACATATAGCATTAAGTACGTTATCCTGGGTACACCAGTGTCATACATGTGGGCATAAACTGCCATTTGGGAACACAGCAGGGTGCAGATGTGAAGGAGCACTATGTACTTTTGGAGCGCAGATTTAGATTGTTGGTTTTTGGACACCATGTCACATTTGCAGAGACCCTAAAATCGCCCCTACAAAATGGGGGTCACTTCTTGGAGAATTCCAGTTTACTGGCACCTCCAGGGCTCTGCAAAAACAACATGGCGACCAGAAAGTCCTTCTAAATCTGTACTCCAAAAGCTAAAAAAACACAGTGCTCCTTCCCCTCTGAGCCCTGCTGTGTTCCCAAGCAGCAGTTTACACCCACATATATATATTTTTTTTTCCCCGGGATAGCCCACTTAATAGTTTTAGGAGTGTATGTCTCTGATGCCACAAAGTTGCCGCAACATATTCTGAAATTGGATATTTCTTCAAAAACTTCAATTTTCACTTTGTACATTAATTTTTGGGAAGCATTTTTAGGCTCAAAATGATAATACCCCTTGATACATTCCTTGGGGGGGGGGGGTGTAGTTTCTAAAATGGGGACCCTTTTGAGGGGTTTCCATTGTATTGGTACTTTAGGGGCTCTGCAAATGCAACATGGCACCTGAAAACTATTCTAGCCACATCTGCCCTCCTAAAGCTAAATAGCGCTCTTTTCATTCTGAGCCCCACCATGTACCCATAAAGCAGATTATAATCAAATATGGGGCATTTCTGTGTTCAGAAGAAATTGTGTAACAAACCTTAGGGAGCTTTTTCTTCTTTAACCACTTGCAAAAATTAAAAATATGTCGCTAAATGGACGGTTTATTGGAAAAAAAAGTAATTTTTCATGTTTACGTCCCAATGATGATAAAATCTGTGAAACAGCTGTGAGGTCAAAATGCTCACTATTCCCCTAGATAAATTCTATGAGGGGTGTAATTTCCAAAATGGGGTCTCTTTTGAGGGGTTTCCATTGTATTGGTACTTTAGGGGCTCTGCAAATGTGACATGGCACCCGAAAAGTATTCCAGCAAAATCTGCCCTCCAAAAGCTAAATAGCGCTCTTTCCATTCTGAGCCCCACCTTGTACCCCTACAGAAATTTACGACCACGTATGTGGCATTTCTGTGTTCAGGAGAAATTGTGTAACAAACTTTGGGGAGCTTTTTCTCCTTTGTCCTCTTGTGAAAATGAAAAATTTGGGGCTAAATTGACAGTTTATTGGAAAAAAAAGAAATTTTTCATTTTCATGTCCCAATGTTAATAAAATCTGTGAAACAGCTGTGGGTTCAAAATGCTCACTATACCCCTTGACATGTTCTGTGAGGGGTGTGGTTTCCAAAATGGGGTCACTTTTAGGGGGTTTCCACTGTTTTGGTACTTTGGGGGCTCTGCAAATGCAACATGGCACCTGAAAACTATTCCTGCAAAATCTGCCCTCCAAAAGCTAAAATAGCGCTCTTTCCATTCTGAGCCCCACCATGTACCCATTCAGCTGTTTAAGACCACATATGGGGCATTGCTGTGTTCAGGAGAAATTGTTTAACAAACTATGGGGTCCTTTTTCTCCTTTAACCCCTTGTGAAAATGAAAACTTTGGGGATAAAGTGACGTTTTAGTAATTTTTCATTAATTCATCCCAATGTTAGTAACATCTGTGAAACAGCTGTGGGGTCAAAATGCTCACTATACCCATTGATGAGTTCTGTAAGGGGTGTAGTTTCCAAAATGGGGTCACTTTTAGGGGGTTTCTGTTGTTTTGGTACTTTGGGGGCTCTGCATATGCAACATGGCACCTGAAAACTAGTCCAGCAAAATCTGCTTTTCAAACGTCCAGTGTCGCTCCTTCCCTTCTGTGCACTGCCGAATGCCCAATCATCAGTTCACACCCACATGTGGGGTATTTCTGTGCTCAGGATAAATTGTATAATAAACTGGGAGATGCATTTTCTCCTTTAACTATTTGTTAATGTGTTAAATTTAGGGCTAAATGAAGGGATTAGTGGAAAAAAATGAAATGTCTAAATTTCACCTCGATATCGTTTTAATTCTTGTGAAATGCTTAAAGGGTTAACAAACTTCCCAAATGCTGTTTTGAATTATTTCAGGGGAGCAGTTTTGAAAATGGGGTGATTTATGGGGGTTTCTAATATATAGGCCTTTATAATCCCCTTCAGAACTGAAGTGGTCCCTAAAAAATTAGTTTGGGAAATTTTCTTGTAAATCTGGAAAATCGCTGTTACACTTGTAAGCCTTCTAACATCCAAAATAAATTAAAGGACGATTAAAAGATGATGTCAATATAAAGCAGAGATATGGTAGATAATATTTATTAATATATTTGGGTGGTATGACTATCTGTCTGAAAAGCAGAGACTTTCACATTTTGAAAATTGCGATTTTTTTCCAAATTTCCATCAAATATCCTATTTTTTTATAAATAAGTACAAAAATATTGATTAGTGTTTACCACTAACATGAAGTACAATGTGTCACGAGAAAACAATCTCAAAATCACTTGTGTAAGTTAAAGCGTCTCAAAGTTCTTGCCACATAAAGTGACACATGTCAGTTTTGAAAAACAAGGCCTGGTCCTTAACGCACTTTTGGGCTGTGTCCTTAAGGGGTTAAAGAAGACCTTTCACGTCATCAGTTATATACCGCTAGAAAGCTGATGGTGTGCTGAGTCCGATATCTCCCTACTATCAAAAGGCGGAATCTGTGGTGGAGTCTACTACGGAGATTCCAACGTAGATGTGAACCTAGCCTTAGGCCCCACATAGCCGCTAAAAAAGCAGCAGAAAATAAAATTGAGCAATTTTGCTATAGATACTAGAGAGAAAAAAAAATAATTGTAGTGTTTTTTAAATTTATGTATTCCTCTACTGAATCTATAGCAAAACTGCTGGTAATTTCACAGCTCTTTTTTCCACATAATGATGATTATCACTTTGCTTGTACTATAAAATGTACCTCTGTGCAATAAGAAAAATGCTTATTTAAAAAAGCAATGTGTTATCAATCACTTTTTTCTACAGAATTTTCCCCTTTTTTTTCGCTGTTTGGGGCCTTAGCCTAAAACAAGCTCACACATATTTACTGCAGTGTTTATAATTTTTTCAAACCCTTTTAGATATAAATGGAAAATGTTTGCAGATCCCCAGTTAATCAGGCTGAGGTCCCACATTGTGAAAAAGCAGGTTTTTTTTTGTTGTTGCAGATTTTGCAGCATTTTTTGTGAGCCAAACCTAGTACTGACTACAAAAGAAATGCAAAAATAAAAAGGAAGCTCTTATACTTCTCCCTACTGCTCTATCCACTCCTTGCAAAACAAAAAAAAGCAGCAATTCCGCAATGGGGGCCCTAAGCCTAAAATTTTTTCCCCATTTATACTAAATGATTATTTAGAATAAGGTAAAATGCTGCAATTTACAGTGGGTACGGAAAGTATTCAAACCCCTTTAAATTTTTCACTCTTTGTTTCATTGCAGCCATTTGCTAAAAGCAAAAACGTTCATTTTATTTCTCATTAATGTACACTCAGCGCCCCATCTTGACAGAAAAAACCCCAGAAATGTAGATATTTTTGCAAATTTATTAAAAAAGAAAAACTGAAATATCACATGGTCATAAGTATTCAGACCCTTTGCTCAGTATTGAGTAGAAGCAGCCTTTTGAGCTAGTACAGCCATGAGTCTTCTTGGGAATGATGCAACAAGTTTTTCACATCTGGATTTGGGGATCCTCTGCCATTCTTCCTTGCAGTTCCTCTCCAGTTCCGTCAGGTTGGATGGTGAACGTTGGTGGACAGCCATTTTCAGGTCTCTCCAGAGATGCTCAATTGGGTTGAGGTCAGGGCTCTGGATGGGCCAGTCAAGAATGGTCACAGAGTTGTTCCGAAGCCAATCCTTTGTTATTTTAGCTGTGTGCTTAGGGTCATTGTCTTGTTGGAAGGTGAACCTTCGGCCCAGTCTGAGGTCCAGAGCACTCTGGAAGAGGTTTTCTTCCAGGATATCTCTGTACTTGGCCGCATTCATCTTTCCTTCAATTGCAACCAGTCGTCCTGTCCCTGCAGCTGAAAAACACCCCCATAGCATGATGCTGCCACCACCATGTTTCACTGTTGGGATTGTATAGGGCAGGTTATGAGCAGTGCCTGGTTTTCTCCACACATACTGCTTAGAATTAAAGCCAAAAAGTTCAATCTTCGTCTCATCAGACCAGAGAATCTTATTTCTTATAATCTGGGAGTCCTTCATGTGTTTTTTGGCAAACTCTATGCAGGCTTTTATATGTCTTGCACTGAGGAAAGGCTTCCTTCGGCCACTCTGCCATAAAGCCCCGACTGGTGGAGGGCTGCAGTGATAGTTGACTTTGTGGAACTTTCTCCCATCTCCCTACTGCATCTCTGGAGCGCAGCCACAGTGATCTTTGGGTTCTTTTTTACTTCTCTCAACAAGGCTCTTCTCCCACGATTGCTCAGTTTGGCTGGACGGCCAGGTCTAGGAAGAGTTCTGGTTGTCCCAAACTTCTTCCATTTAAGGATTATGGAGGCCACTGTGCTCTTAGGAACCTTGAGTGCTACAGAAATTCTTTTGTAACCTTGGCCAGATCTGTGCCTTGCCACAATTCTGTCTCTGAGCTCCTTGGGCAGTTCCTTCGACCTCATGATTCTCATTTGCTCTGACATGCACTGTGAGCTGTGAGGTCTTATATAGACGGGTGTGTGCCTTTCCTAATCAAGTCCAATCAGTTTAATTAACCACAGCTGGACTCCAATGAAGGAAATGAAGCATCTCAAGGAGGATCAGAAGGAAATGAACAGCATGTGAGTTAAATATTAGTGTCACAGCAAAGGGTCTGAATACTTATGACCATGTGATATTTCAGTTTTTCTTTTTTAATAAATTTGCAAAAATATCTACATTTCTGTTTTTTTTTTTCTGTCAAGATGGGGTGCTGAATGTACATTAATGAGAAATAAAATGAACTTTTTTGCTTTTAGCAAATGGCTGTAATGAAACAAAGAGTGAAAAATTTAAAGGATTCTGAATACTTTCCGTACCCACTGTATTTCTGTTGTGTTTCCAAAGCATACAAAAATGCTGTGTTTGTGCAACATGTGGCCTATGCCTCATTGTTCTTCCTACTTTGACTAGGGCCCCCTCCCTACAGCTTTTTCTTCATAGAAATGGTTATGGATGCTGCAGCTGGTTCACAGAAACTTGAAAGGGATATAGCTATAGTACCCACAACTGCAGTAATCAAGAATATGTTGAGTAAGCAGCAGAGCGCCCTCATGTAAACAATAATGTGAGTTGTGCGCTCTGGGAAACAACTTATCTGTAGGGGTCCTAACAGTGTAAGATATCAGTGCAACACCCAGGGCCCCTGCTGATCAGATGTTTGAAGGTACTGTGGTGCTTTTGCGAGCACTGTGGCTTCTTCACTATTTACATTGCACACCATCTGTTTTATAGTGACCATACAATGCAATTACAGCCTGTAACAACATCACAGAGCTGCTATAAAACAGATAACATGTGATGTAAATAATGAAGGGGCCCTACACAGTATAATATGCTCACTAGAGACCCCCTTCCCCCACTGTAGCTCTATAGAGTATAATATGCTCCCCAAAGCCCCCACACACAGTACAATACTACACAGTGGCCACACACATAGTATAATATACTCCACACAATATAATATACTCCACAGAGCCCACCCCCCACATTGTAATGCTCCACAGTGGCCCCCCCAGCATATGCTCCCCATAGTATATTGTTCCACAATAGCCCCACACAGTAAAATATGCTCCCCACCATGGCCCTACACAGTATAAAATGTTCCCAAGAGCCCCCCTGGAGTCACTTCAGGCGAACCCCATGAAAATCGTTTCAATGATTCATGAGGTTTGGCCCTCCAGTTAGTTTAGGTGCCATTATAGTACTCTGGGTTCTCCTCAGACCCCAGAGTATAATAAATAAGTGGAGGCCCATGGGAGGGGAGTTAAAGTAACAAACACACACTCACCTTGTCTTACCTCTCCTCCAGGACATCGTTGCTCGTTTGGCTCTCTACAGTACAGCAACCTCTTCGGGCCTCTCTCACCTGCGGCTGACGTCACGCGCCCCAGGGGTCCTATGGAGCGCTCTGGCGTAATGAGCCTCAGCAGTGTCCCTCTGGGTGTGTGACATCAGTCACAGTCAAGAAGAACCCCAAAGAGGATGCTGGGGACTGCTGAAAGAGTATTTATTGTATTTATTATTTTTACTCACCTCCCCAGGGCAGACTGCTATTGGAAAGGGATCCGGAAGTATGTACCTATATAACATAATGCTTTGTCCCTTTCAATTAATGAGATATATAGTTGTTGGGGAACCAGGCTTTCCCTGATTGATATCATGGTGCTGCAGGGCCCCAGCCATCTCCAGCTTGCCACTGGCCCGGTCACATCTCCATTGACTGCAATCGTTATGCTGCTTCTTAGCCTTACTCAATATAATGTCCACCAATATAGTCTTTATTGTTTCTGCAATGTGGGGCCAAGGGTATAACTAGCAAAGACTGGGCCACATAGCAAACTTTTGATTGGGGTCCCCTCCTGTTCTCACACAGTATAGCGCCTCCTTTCCTGGCCCCCACATGGTATAACTCCACTTTCCTTGCCCCCATATGATATAATGCCCCATTTACAGGTCCCTACACTGTATAACTCTCCGTTTACTGGCCCCCAACACGGTATAATGCACCCTTTACTGGCCCCCACATGGTATAAAGCCATGCCATTACCCTCAACACTGTATATTGCCTCCTTATTGGCCTGCATACAGTTTGTTGCCTGCTTTACTGGCATCCATGCAGTAAATCCCCCTTTACTGTCCCACTGTGAACTCTGTAATCCTCCTCCTCTGTAGATTGATGCAGCAGGTCTTCAGCAGGCATCACTAGCTGATGCCTGAGTAATAGAGCAAAAAAGTACTGCTATATTCAACTACATGGGCATCCTAAGGACACCAATGTAGTTAAAAGAAGGCATTTGGCCATTTCCCCACTGGATTGCCGTGGCACTTCTGAGGGGTCTCCACACCACCCCAGTTGGGAATCGCTGACCTAAATAATCATCAGTAATCGTAACCCAGGTAAAATGCCTGATTAATTTGGATTTTGGTCATAATCTCCCAGCTCTAATATCACCAGTACAGGTCATCAGTGTATGATCTGCTGGGGTCCAACACAGGACCCTGCCTAGATCACCTGTTCAAGCCTTTTCTTTGACATAAGAAGCTGCTGCAGTGGATAGGAAGTGAGAGCAGTCTGTTCCTATTCAAATAATCCCTGTCACTCCCTGTCCACTGCAGCAGCTTCCAGTACACAGATGTAGCCAGGTCAGGTAATTTGTGTAGGGTCCAGGTGTCATACCCCCAGATATTGATGACATATACAGTGGATAGGTCACTAGTATAAAACAAGCATAATCGGCCACAAAACCCCTTTAAAAACAAGTATCAAGTGACATATCAAGCTAAATGGCAAAACATACCAAACATTCACATTACGTTGTAAGATAACAGAATATTGGGGTTTCCAGGCAACTAAAATATCACAACTCCGACAAAGTGCAATGACTTCATCTGAAAAATAGAGAAGATAGCCTTTTTGAATATGGTTTAATGGCCAATTTATTGGCTCTTTTCAGTGATAAAGGCAAAGAAAAAATATGCAGTATCTGAATGGAACAAACAGCATTACTTTTTAAAGGAACACTAAACTAAATGATCGCCGGGGCACCCTGCACCTCCTTCACAAATGTTGGTGAATGGACTTGAATTGCAAACCCTAATGTGCGGCAACTTGACTATAAAACACTTACTTTTTTGCAACTTGAAGTCATTGGCTCAGCACACTAGGGGTCACAATGCAACTCCATTCACTAGAATGGCACATGGCAGACCCAGCAATTTTTTGTCGCAAGATGGAAGTTGCAGCCAAAGTCACTGTGCAGCCCTAGCCTAATAGGAAAGAAAAAATACAGTTGGGCTGGAGCGTGAGCATGAGGAGTGGGCCAAAGTACCTGTTGATAGGTGCAGAAGTCTCATTGACAGTTACAGGAATCGTTTGATTGCAGTGATTGCCTCAAAAGGTTGTGCAACAAAATATTAAGTTAAAGGAACCATCATTTCTGTCCAGGCCTGTTTCATGAGTTTTCTTTTTTAAAAAATTCTGTTGAAGCATGGTTGAAAAGCAATGTCTGACTTTCATTTGTTCATTTTCATAGAATTTTTATACATTATTACTTTCGTCAGATTCAAGTTATTTCTGTGACCATTGTGGGTTTTTCTTTCATTAAACGAGGGGTACCAACAATTTTGTCCACGTGTGTATAAAAATGAGCTTCTGTCTGTTCTTTATGCACGACCAAACTGGACAGATCCTCACCAAATTTGGCGGGAAAAAAAAAATCAAAAGTGCCGAACTGCCATTCTTTTCGCTGTTTCGCCTCTAATTTGAATAAAAAGTCATCAAAGCAATAGTCACTCCCCAAAATGGTATAACTAAAAAGTACACCTGGCACCGCAAAAAAAAGATACCCTATGCATCCCTGTACAGCTGCAAGGCCACCTGTCAATGTGGCCTTGCAGCTGTTGCAAAACTACAACTCCCATATGTTATTAAATATTTTACCACTTTTTTTTTTTGCTTCAAAATTTTTTTTTTCCCTATTTCCCTCCTCTAAAACCTAGGTGTGTCTTATGGTCTGAAAAAATACGGTATCTATTATTATTCTAGATTAATAAAGCAGAAACTAGAACAGCAACAAAACTTTAAAATGTTTTATAAAATAAATTGTTAAAAAAAAACAATTTCTATTTAAGTGGGTTGTTGCACTATGGACAATTGTACCATATCCACAGGATGGCGGATAATTGTTCGATTTCCGTGGGCCCAAACACAGGGTCCCTTAGTGATCAGGAAGACAAGGGTCCGAAATTCCCCCTAAAGTCTCCTTGAGAATAGAGTGCTAGTGCACTTGAGTGACCCATGTTCTATTCACTTTTATGGGGCTGCAGACACACTGTGCACTGCCTACATTACTAGAGGACATGGCGGTTGGGCCACAACCGATCGTTCATTTATTCCCTGTCTGTGGATGAGTGTCCAAATTGGCAGAACCCCTTTAAATAATTTTTTAAACACTGTGTTATTATAATAAATATACGGTTAATACATAAAGTTTTTTTAATATTTCTAAAATATATATTCATACACAACTAACCTAACTTACAAATTATGCTATTATAAGTCTGCTTATGAGATAACTCTGTTGATGCCTGACCCTTTAAAGGTGGCATAAATAATAATATAATATGTTTTATAGTGATATATACACATGTGGACAAAATGCTTCATTTTTCCGTCTATGAACATAGAGCTGATGTGCCTTGCCAAAAATTTCGATTTTTGTCTCATCTGTCCATAGGATATTCTCCCAGAAGCTTTGTGGCTTTTCAACATGCAGTATATATATTATTACTTTTGTCAGATTCAAGTTATTTCTGTGACCATTGTGGGTTTTTCTTTCATTAAACGAGGGGTACCAACAATTTTGTCCACGTGTGTATAAAAATGAGCTTCTGTCTGTCTGTCTGTTCTTTATGCACGACCAAACTGGACAGATCCTCACCAAATTTGGTGCACAGGTACATCAGGTGTCCGGGAAGATTTTAGACTGGGTCTCAGCTCTCTAGGATGTACCGTTTCTGAGTTACAGTATTCCTAAAAAATGACCTGCATTAGCTAATACAAGCTTGCAAGTCATTCACTCATATTCCAACTGCCATACACATGGTCACATGTCCCTTATCAGCCAATAGAAGCTCGCAGGTGCTTACTCTCCTCAGGCACACAGCTTTACTCCAGGTTTCCATAGCAACCAAGCTATGACTTGTATTAGTCAATAGCAGTTCGCAGGTTCTTAAATATTCAGTCATATCACGTGTATCAGCCAATGTAAGCTCACATTTAATTTATCAGGTTTCCATAACAACACAGCCATAAACAGACTGTACCTATACTGGACTGCCATACTGGATGTCAAGTGCAAAACTGGCCAATTCTTATAGGGCCACTATACAAACAAAAAATGAAATATACCCGTGTGAAGCCGGGTCCTTCTGCTAGTTATATTATAAAAGATTTTTATAAACCCAGATTTAATTTTAGAAAATATTATCAAATAATGTAATATAAAATTATATATGATTTTTAAAAAATTTTTTGCTAATAGGTATATTAAAATGCCTTCCTGTATAATAAAAGGACTGTGCAAACACTTGGAAGAATATAGACTGCACTATAATAATGCATGTCTTTCCAAAAGACCAGCAATTGATAACGCAAGTGATTAGAGCAGGCTCCACAACATTTCCCCAACATAGATGAAATGGTCCATAAAATCTATGAGGGAAAAACAACAGACCATTATTGACTATGCTCTAAACATTTTGATACTACTTCATACCACCATGAAGGGTTTAAAGGAAAACTACGCTTTGATGCGCTACCTTCAGTTTTCCATGATATTGAACTTTCAGAGGCTAGTCATAGCTCTGAAAATAAAAAACCACCATTAAAAAGAAAGAGAAGAACTATTACATTACCTGATTCTGTTGATACAAGGCTTGATTTATGTCCACCTTCCACTGTTCCTTTGCCAGCTAAAACATCTGAAAAGGGAATAAACACAGATGTGTTTTTATCTAAAAAGCATAGAGCTGTTTCAACAGATCCTTTTCATGCAAAAAAAAGCTCAGGTGCCCAAACAGAAAAACAAAAACAAAAAAACAAATCTTGTCAATGTAATTTATTAAAAGACAAAACAATTATTGGATTTTCTCAAAAAAATAAGAATATCGAAACAGCATCAACAGTCCTGGAACATGAAAATGGACATAATTTAAAACACACAGAAATGGAAGTGAATGACATATCTAACTTATCTGGAAGTCTGGAAGTTCAGAATTAGAAAATCCTGACAATATTAGAGATAACTCAGATGACTCCTCTTATATTCCACAAAATTCTGAGGAAGAAGATGAAAATATAAAGAATTACTTATCAAGCACAGAGGAAGAAGAAGAAATCTATAGCGAAGATATGACATCACAAGCTGAAACTCTGCAGATTACTGGATTTGATGATGATCCCGTAAAGGAGTCAAAATATGTAATTTTAGAAGCTGCCTAGAGAAACTAATAATGCTCATACCATGCCAATATCGAAGGACGGACATGCCAACGAAAACTAACACACATTCGCATAAGAGAATTGGGTTGTGTAGTAACGTAGATGTGAAATGTGAAAACGGACACATCCAATACATTTGGACAAGTCAACCAAGGATTAGTCGTGTGCCAACGGGCAATCTTTTATTGTCTAGTGCTATCATACTGAGTGAAACAACTTCCTGAAAATAAAACATTTTTTCGATATAGTGAACATCTGTATGGTTTCCAGATCAACCCATTATAGGAACCAACCTAAATATGTGTTTCCAATGATCCATGATCAGTGGGAGCAGGAAAGAAGCCATCTTATTTCTTCCATTGGTCAAAGTGCTGTCTGCTTGGCTGGTGATGGACAAGCAGACAGCTCAGGATTTTCTGCAAAGTATTGCATTTATACTATAATGGACACAAACACCAACAAAATTATTGATTTTAGGCTTGAACAGGTGATTCCACCAGCAACACACGTAAGCTTGGAAAAAGCTGCTTTCAAAAAAACCCTGGATTCCATTATTGATTCTAATGTAAGAGTCAGAATTGTAACAACTGACAGACATGTTGGAATACACAAGTGTCTAAAGGAAGATTATCCGAACATAATCCATCAGTTCGATGTGTGGCATATGGCAAAATCTATTGGACAAAAGGTGCTTGGAGCTTCCAAATTTAAACACTGCAACGAAATATCATCTTGGGTATCACCCATTAAAAATCATCTGTGGTGGGCGGCTCGTAACTGTGAGGATGACCCTGACAATTTGGTGGAGAAGTGGAAATCTCTTCTGTACCATGTACAAAATGTTCACAAATGGGACACCGATGGTACCTACTCACAATGCCAACACCCTCCCAATTTAAAGGACACCAAATGGCTATGAAAAACTCCAGGCTATAACTGAAAATCCAGCCCTGATTCGAGACATCAAGCACCTTTCTTACTTTTGTCATACTGGTGCTTTGGAGGTATTCCACTCCAGTGCACTGAAGTACAGACCTAAAAGAGTACACTTTTACTTTGACGCCATGGTGGCATGTACTACCTTAGCATTGCTAGACAATAATAATAATAATGTCGGTCAGGTTCAGGCAAAACTGCAAAGACTGGATTCTGAAGAGGCCACAGAAGATTTAGATTAGAATATTCAAAAGCACGCAAAGCTTTTATAAAAAATATTCTTCGTGAAATTGTGATGTTTTGCAGCAGGTGAAAGGGAAAGCAATTGGGTAATTACGTTACCCTCACTTCCTGCAAATATTGCTCCTGTTGAGAGACCAATACGTGAGGCGATGGGTCACAACTTTGTTTCCAGATTTTAAATTATAATATCAAATTTTATGATTCTGCTCCTTGTTATGTCCTATTTGATTATGGCTGGTTTCATTTAGTTTTATCATGTTTTATCATAATAATTTTGTAAATTCTATATTTTTTATGCTTTAATCATGCGCATTGGAAAGAATTGGAGGGGATATATAACTCAATCAAGTCTGAGATATGAAAATATAAAAAATATATAATTTTTTTATACAATTGGGGTAGATTTACTAATGATATCAGTATGACAGAAAAAAAGAGTTAGTAAACAAGCCACAGAAACTTACCATTGCTGGGCGTGGCTAACTGGAGAAAGGAGCGGACGCACATCCTTCAGCTCCTCTGCGAGATAAAAATTATCCAGCTCAAATCTTATCCATCCTGCCTACCATTGACCAAAAACACTCAGGGGTTCACCCCCAAACCCCAGTAAGCCAGCCGGGAGTGTTTTTAGAGGCCGCCGACACCTACGAAGGTCAGAACAAACTGAGGCCTGCTCTCGCTTCCCCTCTAGACCCGTCATCTTGGCTACATCTTGAGCGAGCCATTAAGAGACTACATACCCGCTGAATGCGGTCACATCACATGTACGCAGCGATCCTCCAGTGGAGACTCGTCCTGGTTCCGCAGAGCGGGTGAGGAGTACTGAGAAGCGGAGTCGGAAGCCCGGAGAGGAGGGCTGCCGTCGAAGCGGAGCGTTTGGCCGCCATCTTGGGGCTTACCTTGCCCGAGGAGCGGAGAGAGCGCTATGGCTGCACACCCTAGCGCTGATTCAGGGGAACCAACGGGAAACTACAGCGCCAGGTTTGCCATGGAGCAGGCATCCTCCGTGCCGGTGGTGGATACATTAGTGGAGTTTGGGGCCGAGAGGAGGGAAGAAGGCGGCCATCTTAGGACCGTAGTTCGGAGGGCTCTGTGACGCCAGGGTCGAGTGCCCCGAAAGACGGAGTCGACGCAGGGTAGGCCGCATCCAGCCACACACAGGGGGTGGATCACGGAGGTCGCGGAGGTAGTCCACTTTAGAGTTGAGGTCGCCAACGGAGGCCCTGGGATTTGTGGCAAGTGTTCACGGGGGTGAGCGGCTAAGACGCTGGTAGAGGCACCTTAAGAGACCCAAGGTCTGCAGAAAATCAGACTTTCCACCATTTTAGACCCGATAGGGTCTGTTGAGCAGTAAACACACTGCAGTTTTCATTACAACTACATATTGCCCAAGTGGCAAGTATGGGCCGATCATTCTAAGTGCGGTAGAGTGTGGCCTACATCTTACTTATCTCTGTCTATCCTTCTGCACCATTATGGTTAAAATAGGGAGAGACAAAAGCTGCAACCTCCCCAGCACACCTAAAGGTCCTAAACTGCAAGGGGACTTACAACGCTTCCTTATGAAAAAGCATCCTCACTCTCCAACAGGCTCCGTAGCGATGGCCTCTGATACTAGACAAGATCAAGAAATGGATGAAGATTCAGATGCTGACAGCATGAGAGATCACACAGAGACTTAAGTTCTTTGATAATCTCAAAGTCCTTTCTTCAGAAAGCCTTATCAAAAGCAGTAAGCCCGGTCTTATCAGAATTGGCTGACATCAAATCAGAGATTCAGTCGGTGGGGCATAGAGTCTCTAACTTAGAAGAAGCATATTCCTCGCTGAAGGAACACTCAAACGCAGTATCCGACCATCTTAAGCAACATAGAGAGCTTACTGATAAATCACTACTCTTAGTTGAGGACCAGGAAAACAGAAGCCGCAGGAAGAATATTCGCCTTAAAGGACTACCAGAAGCATATACCCCTGATGTCCTCCCTAGCACGGCAAATAAGCTATTTTCGGATCTCCTGGGGAAGGAAAGAGCGGCCAAAGTGATAATTGAAAGAATACATAGAGCTTTGAGACCCAAGCCCAAACTAGGGGAGCCTCCCAGAGACGTCATATGTGGGCTACTCTCCTTCCTAGATACAGAGGCTATCTTGTCGGCTGCCAGAAACAAATCAGTAATCACCATCGAGAATGCAGAAATAGCAATATACCAAGATGTTGCTCCCTCTATACAGGCAAAAAGACGGTTGTTGAAACCATTGCTGACAGAGTTACGTGCTAGAAATATACAATATGTGTGGCTTTATCCCTTCGGCTTGTCAGTAATACTTGGAAGCAGAAGATATCCTGTTCACACGCCAGAGGATCTGAGAAAGCTGTGGCCAATCCTGGAAATGGAACCCATCGATATCCCTTCTTGGATGCCCTCTGCAGGAATGCCAACCCCAGATCTTCCTGTTTTGCCATATAGGTCCCCAAGAATGAAGAAGCAGATGCCAAGATCCAAGATGGACATTGCTTGACTGATTGGACTAAAGCGATATAGTTCATAGTTTAGAGGCGAAAGCCGTGAGTACCACAATGCGTAGTTTGCAAATGTCTTGTTGTTGTTGGTAATTCTAAGTATAATTTGTCATGTCAATCTGTGCTATAGAGCAGAACATAGGCAATATGCTTATATAGTCAATATAGACTAAAACAAGCGGTTGGATGCAGGCCTTACACCGCACAGTTTAAACTTCTGAAACTTTAGAGGTTTTACTCAGTTTCTTACCACCTTCCTTGTTTGATAAGATTATTACATACTTATCCTGCACTTAAAAGATATAGCCTAGCGACCTAGTGATACCGCGCTAGAGTGAAAGTATCTTTTGGTCCTTTCTTTTACCCAGCCACCAAAGTATTTGGCACACTCATACACAGACTCCCCCCTGTCCCCCCCTATTCCTTACATATCTATAATTTTGACAGCAACCATAACATTAGAGATAGACAGCACACATTGAAATGGCGTCGGTGCGCTTTACCTCATTCAATGTGAAGGGAATTAATTCGCCAAATAAAAGACACTCCATTCTGCGACTAATGAAAAAAGCTACAGCAGATATTCTCTTCCTCCAGGAGACACACTTTAAATCAGACAAAATTCCGTCCATGTCCAAGAAACAGTTCGACCAATGGTTCTACAATTGTCACTCCCAGTCAGCCTCAAAAGGAGTAGCGATAGCAATACGTAAGACAATACCTTTCACCTGCAAACAGATACATGCCGATGCAGACGGCAGGTGCCTTTTTGTTAAAGGAGCCTTAGGTACAAGACCTCTGACCCTTGCAAGTCTCTACGCCCTGAACCACGGACAAGTGGAATGGTTGTGTTTAGCAATTCAAAACTTGATGGTATTTGCGGAGGGTGAGTTTGTGTTGGGGGGAGATTTTAATCTTCCACTAGACCCGCTCTTAGACACTTAGACGGGAAAGTCACCAATTTCCCAGAGAGGTTTGAGGAGAATCCACTCGTCTCTGCAGGATCTACATCTTGTTGACATGTGGAGACTCCAACACCCCAACTCGAAAGATTTCTCTTTTTACTCTGTGCCCTATAGATCTTACCAACGCTTAGACTACCTCCTCTGTTCAGCGTCCCTAGTGGAATACATTTCCAGTGCTGAGATAGCTTGCATAAGTATTTAGGACCATGCACATGTCTCCGCTGATTTAATTATCACGACACTTACTCCCAGGCAGTGGTCGTGGAGGTTAAATGAGTCTCTACTAGATAGACAGGAAGTAAGGGAAGAGCTTAATAGCTAACTAGAAACATTCTTTGAAATAAATGCTTCCGCAGAAGTGGCCCCAGCGACAGTCTGGGAGGCCCACAAGGCTTATATTAGGGGGGTTCCTGATCTCTAAAACTTCGGCAATCAAGAAACAGCAATAAAAGGAAATAGACTCACTACTAGCACAAATTTCAGCATTAGAAAGAATTCATAAACTTCAGAGCTTCATGCAAGCACATGACGAGCTGGTCGCACTTAGGGAAAAGCTTAAAAGAAAGCTAAATAGAGCAGCCGCAAAGCAGCTCTTATATTCCAAGGTCAAATTGGTGGCCCATGGGGATAGGGGAGCCAAGCTCTTATCAGCTATGATCAAAAAAGAAAGGGGTAAATCGTAAATTTCAGCCATCAAGAGAAAGGATGGCACCGTAACACAGGAGACTCCTCAGATGGCGGACAATTTCATAGATTTTTATTCCGAATTGTACAACTTAGCTAAACACAGAACGGAGGTAGATGGAGCAGATAGGCTAACTCGCATGAAAGACTTCTTGCGGGATCTCAGTCTCCCCACGCTGGAAGAGGGGGAAGCCGATGATCTCTTAGACCCAGTCACGACAGAGGAAATAGGTCAGGTGCTCAACAGCTTCCCGATAGGAAAAAGTCCTGGCCCAGATGGGTTTCCATTAGTATACTACAAAAGGTTTCAAAAAACACTCTCACCTCACCTGCTCACACTATATAACTCACTCCTAGATGGCCAAACTATGACCAAGCAGACCCAAGAAGCGCATATCACCTTAATAGCTAAGGAAGGGAAGGATCCACTTCTGTGTAGCAGCTACAGGCCTATTTCGCTACTAAATCTAGATCTAAAAATCTGGGCAAAGCTCTTGGCGCTGAGGTTGCAACCCCTGGTCCCTAAACTGCTGCATGAGGAGCAGACGGGTTTTGTGAAGGGCAGGGAGGGCTCTGATAACACCGTAAGGCTGCTTCACATTATCACATTAGCCAGACAAAAACGCTCTCCTCTAATACTCCTAGGCGTAGATGCCGAAAAGGCGTTTGACAGGGTAGATTGGGTTTTCATGAGAGAAGCACTAGCAGCCTATGGGATACCGGAAACCTTTATAACGGCCATAATGTCCCTGTACTCACAGCCTAATGCACGCTTAAAAATAAATGGTACCTTGTCACGGCCGTTTGACATCACAAACGGCACTAGGCAAGGCTGCCCACTGTCTCCGACCCTCTTTGTCCTCACGCTTGAGACCCTACTCCAGGCTGTTCGATTAAACCCACAGATCAAAGGATTCCATATAGGCACGCAGTCCCTACAATCAGTCGCGTTTGCGGACGACGTCTTATTCTTAATTACAAACCCACAGGAGGGTCTTCCTGCATTAATGTCCCTGATAACCAAATATGGCGAGCTATCAAATTATAAAGTCAACACATCCAAATCAGAGATTTTAACTATCTCGATCCCGTTGGAAATTGCTACTACTCTCAGGAAAGGTTCCCCCTTTATTTGGAAAACTGATTACATCAAATATTTAGGAGTAAACCTGCCAACCAATTTGGAGAAGGTGTTTCCCGCTAAATTATCAGACACTTCTCCAAGAGATGAAAGACCTCCTGAAATCATATGACTTACCATATTTATCTTGGTTTGGTCGCAAAAATCTGATACAAGCTTATGTAGTTCCTAAAATTACGTATATTATGCAAATGCTGCCTATCCATCTACCTGCTAGCTTCTTTAAGGCTGTCAGAAATCTATTCTCCACATATACGTGGAAATCTAAACCACCAAGACTGCCCTATAGCTTACTGATCAAAAAAAAAAAAAAGAGGGAGGAATATCACAACCGGATATATACTCTTGTTACAGAGCCATACAATTAAGAAATTGGTTATCACTTACCAGACCCACCAAATGTCACATCATTAGTGCCCTGGCAGAACAAAGAGCTGGCCCGTCCTTCCGCCAACTAATGTGGCTCCCAACTACCTCGCACATCTGAGAAAACGGTCTGTGCCCCCTGCTCAGGGGTCCTTGTGAGGCATGGAAAGAGATTGGGGATAAGCTTTCCCCAATGCCCTCCCCCTTGTTGCCAGCGGACCTCGCCCCTCACAGCCTGAGACCCAAAGAACACCCGTTCTCAGACTTATGGAGTAAACTGAGTAAATTCACCTTAAGGGACATTATCCAGGCGGGACTTCCACTGGATGAACGTCAGTTTAAAAACCTACTACCAGACACAACTCTCACCTTTTTACACTATACACAATACCGAAAGACAATCCTGGAACTAAGCAAACTGGGTTCACTCAAAAGACCTCTCACAGAATTTGAAAAAGGAGTTCGGAGTGGTATCCCTTCGTTTAGGAAAGTAAGAAGCTGTAAGCAATTTATTCAACAACCACTGGAATGCCATATCCCAACCTTTTTGCGATCTTGGGAAAGTGACTTAAAGGTCAAACTAGGGGACGACAAAACTAAATTCATATTGAAACACTCTCACGGTTTTCCCTCTTGTGTCAGACTCCAGGAAAGTCATTATAAGATCCTAGCCAGGTGGCATAGGTCGCCGGAATGACTGCATGCTCATAACCTGGCGCCCTCTAGTGAGTGCTGGAGATGCAAGAAAGACAAAGGCTCGCTGTCCCACATCTGGTGGTCCTGTGAGAAAATCCTTCCTTACTGGAGACTAATTCAGGAACATATTAGAAAGATATTGGGCTGTCGCATTGTACTCTCTCCTGAGGTCGTGTTACTATCCTGCCCTACACAGGAATTCCAACCCTCAAAACATAACTTAGCTACATTTCTGCTTGAGGCGGCAAAAATCCTCATACCGAGGTATTGGCTTCAGCAGGAGGCGCCATCCATCAAGGAATGGATTAACACTGTAAACGAGGTTATGAGATTTGAAGAACAACTTAGTTGGGTAAACAGAACTCATGATTCATTTAGAAGAACCTGGTCTGCCTGGCTTAGCCTGGACCTGGCCTCTGATCTGCTTAGTGACACTCAGGCAGGGTCCCCAGGAGATGCAGAAGCCCACATTCCAAAACAAGGACGGAGCTCTGTTTGAGTCTTCTGTACACAGTTGGGTAAGAAAAACTGCTGACAGGCTGGAGGTTCGGATAAAAAACTCAGCCCTTAGGTCTATCTAATGCTTATGAAATACTCCCTCCCCCCCCCCCCCCCTACATTCCTACTATTACTACATAGTGTTTCTCTCCTTTATTGATACCCCTGCCCACTGCATTCGTGTATGGATTCTAATCTAACTAGGAAGAGTTCTAATACTGTTAGTATTCTGCGACTATGATTTGAGATGAATGTTATTCAGATGATCTGTTTAAAATTTTTGAACAATGTCCATTGAATTACAGGAAAAACCTGTTACACTTCTCTTTGTACTTTGTAACTGTATCTTGCTTTATAAACAAACGAAAATAAATAAAAAGAGAGTTATAAAAAAAAAGAAACTTAACATTGCTCATGGCCCTGAGCACAGTATAGTTATTTTGCAGATTTTGCTGTGATTCAATGTACTGGGCTTGTTTACTAACTTTTTCTTGCTTATATAACTATAATATATTTTATATATATATATATATATATATATATATATATATATATATATATATACACACACACACACACACAGTGGGGGGAAAAAGTATTTAGTCAGCCACCAATTGTGCAAGTTCTCCCACTTAAAAAAATGAGAGAGGCCTGTAATTGACATCATAGGTAGACCTCAACTATGAGAGACAAAATGAGAAAACAAATCCAGAAAATCACATTGTCTGATTTTTTAAGAATTTATTTGCAAATTATGGTGGAAAATAAGTATTTGGTCAATAACAAAAGTTCATCTCAATACTTTGTTATATATCCTTTGTTGGCAATGACAGAGGTCAAACATTTCCTGTAAGTCTTCACAAGGTTGGCACACACTGTTGCTGGTATGTTGGTCCATTCCTCAATGCAGATCTCCTCTAGAGCAGTGATGTTTTGGGGCTGTCGCTGGGCAACACGGACTTTCAACTCCCTCCTAAGGTTTTCTATGGGGTTGAGATCTGGAGACTGGCTAGGCCACTTCAGGACCTTGAAATGCTTCTTACGAAGCCACTCCTTCGTTGCCCTGGCGGTGTGCTTGGGATCATTGTCATGCTGAAAGACACAGCCACGTTTCATCTTCAATGCCCTTGCTGATGGAAGGCGGTTTGCACTCAAAATCTCACAATACATGGCCCCATTCATTCTTTCATGTACACTGATCAGTTGTCCTGGTCCCTTTGCAGAGAAACAGCCCCAAAGCATGATGTTGCCACCCCCATGCTTCACAGTAGGTATGGTGTTCTTTGGATGCAACTCAGCATTCACTCTCCTCCAAACACGACAAGTTGTGTTTCTACCAAACAGTTCTACTTTGGTTTCATCTGACCATATGACATTCTCCCAATACTCTTCTGGAACATCCAAATGCTCTCTAGCAAACTTCAGATGGGCCCGGATATGTACTGGCTTAAGCAGGGGGACACGTCTGGCACTGCAAGATCTGAGTCACTGGCAGTGTAGTGTGTTACTGACGGTAGCCTTTGTTACATTAGTCCCAGCTTTCTGCAAGTCATTCTCTAGGTCCCCCTGTGTGGTTCTGGGATTTTTGCTCACCGTTCTTGTGATCATTTTGACCCCACGGTGTGAGATCTTGCGTGGAGCCCCTGATCGAGGGAGATTATCAGTAGTCTTGTATGTCTTCCATTTTCTAATTATTGCTCCCACAGTTGATTTCTTCAAACCAAGCTGCTTGCCTATTGCAGATTCCGTCTTCCCAGCCTGGTACAGGTCTACAATTTTGTTTCTGGTGTCCTTCCACAGCTCTTTGGTCTTCACCATAGTGGAGTTTGGAGTCTGACTGTTTGAGGTTGTGGACAGGTGTCTTTTATACTGATAACAATGTCAAACAGGAGCCATTACTACAGGTAATGAATGGAGGACAGAGAAGCCTCTTAAAGAAGAAGTTACAGGTCTGTGAGAGCCAGAAATCTTGCTTGTTTGTAGGTGACCAAATACTTATTTTCCACCATAATTTGCAAATAAATTCTTAAAAAAACAGATAATATGATTTTCTGGATTTGTTTTCTCATTTTGTCTCTCATAGTTGAGGTCTACCTATGATGACAATTACAGGCCGGCCTCATCTTTTTAAATGGGAGAACTTGCACAATTGGTGGCTGACTAAATACTTTTTCCCCCCACTGTATATATATATATATATATATATATATATATATATATATATATACACACACACACACATACATACACACTCACTATATTGTTCACCTTCCAACAAGACAATGACCCTAAGCACACAGCTAAAATAACAAAGGAGTGGCTTCGGAACAACTCTGTGACCATTCTTGACTGGCCCAGCCAGAGCCCTGACCTCAACCCAATTGAGCATCTCTGGAGAGACCTGAAAATGGCTGTCCACCAACGTTCACCATCCAACCTGACGGAACTGGAGAGGATCTGCAAGGAACAATGGCAGAGGATCCCCAAATCCAGATGTGAAAAATTTGTTGCATCATTCCCAAGAAGACTCACGGCTGTACAAGCTCAAAAGGGTGCTTCTACTCAATACTGAGCAAAGGGTCTGAATACTTATGACCATGTGATATGTCAGTTTTTCTTTTTTAATAAATTTGCAAAAGTATCTACATTTCTGTTTTTTTTCTGTCAAGATGGGGTGCTGAGTGTACATTAATGAGAAATAAAATGAACTTTTTTGCTTTTGGCAAATGGCTGCAATGAAACAAAGAGTGAACAATTTAAAGGGGTCTGAATACTTTCCGTACCCACTGTATATAATATTATATACGATAAATGTATAAATAAATTTCCAGCAACCATCACTCCAGTGTTCTAATGGTACATTGTGTTTGCTAACTGTGTAAGAAGGCTAATGGATGTTTGGAAAACCCTTGAAAACCCTTGTGCAAGTATGTTAGCACAGCTGAAAACAGTTTTGCTGGTTAGAAAAGCTATAAAAGTGATCTTCCTTTGAGCTAATTGAGAATCTGCAGCATTACATTTGTTGGTTCGATTAAACTCTCAAAATGGCCAGAAAAAGAGAACTTTCATGTGAAACTCGACAGTCTATTCTTGTTCTTAGAAATGAAGGCTATTCTATGCGAGAAATTGCCAAGAAACTGAAGATTTCCTACAACGGTGTGTACTACTCCCTTCAGAGGACAGCACAAACAGGACAAGACAAGTACATTAGAGTCTCTAGTTTGAGAAATTGACGCCTCACAAGTCCTCAATTGGCAGCTTCATTAAATAGTACCCGCAAAACGCCAGTGTCAACGTCTACAATGAAGAGGCGACTCAGGGATGCTGGCCTTCAGGGCAGATTGCCAAGAAAAAGCCATATCTGAGACTAGCTAATAAAACGAAAAGATTAATATGGGCAAAAGAACACAGACATTGGACAGAGGAAGTGTAAGGGTCTTGCCAGACGTAGAAATGCTCTCACACTACTGCAGGGGTCTGGAAGAAAGGACAGAGACAAGTGAGCCCTAATCTCACCACAGCCACTGTCCCTTCCTATTGCCTCAGTTTACCCTAAACGGTAAAAGGACAACCTGAAGACAAGCCCTATACTGAGTAAAGTGACACACAGAACAAGACACACAACAGAGAATAATGGTAAACAAGCCAGGGATCACAACCAGAGAAGCAAACGGGGGAACAAAACGAAAACCAAGAGAGAAGAGACAAGACAAAGGAGAGAGAAAAAAAAAAAGAAAAAAATTCAAAGGTACAGTCATGGCCAAAAGTTTTGAGAATGATACAAATATAAATTTTTACAAAGTCTACTGCTTCAGTTTTTCTAATGGCAATTTGCATATACTCCAGAATGTTATAAAGAGTGATCAGCTTAACAGCAATTACTTGCAAAGTCAATATTTGCCTAGAAAATGAACTTTATCCCCCAAAACACATTTCAACATCATTGCAGCCCTGCCTTAAAAGGACCACCTAACATCGTTTCAGTGATTGCTCCATTAACACATGTGTGGGTGTTGATGAGGACAGGGCTAGAGATCAGTCTGTCATGATTAAGTAAGAATGACACCACTGGACACTTTAAAAGGAGGCTGGTGCTTGCCATCATTGTTTCTCTTCTGTTAACCATGGTTATCTCTAAAGAAACACGTGCAGTCATCATTGCACTGCACAAAAATGGCCTAACTGGGAAGAGTATTGCAGCTAGAAAGATTGCACCTCAGTCAATAATCTATCGCATCATCAAGAACTTCAAGGAGAGAGGTTCCATTGGTGCCAAAAAGGCTCCAGGGCGCCCAAGAAAGACCAGCAAGCGGCAGGACCGTCTCTTAAAAGTGTTTCAGCTGCGGGATCGGGCTACCAGCAGTGCAGAGCTTGCTGAGGAATGGCAGCAGGCAGGTGTGAGTGCATCTGCACGCACTGTGAGGCGGAGACTCTTGGAGCAAGGCCTGGTCTCAAGGAGGGCAGCAAAGAAGCCACTTCTCTCCAGAAAAAACATCAGGGACAGACTGATATTCTGCAAAAGGTACAGGGAGTGGACTACTGAGGACTGGGGTAAAGTCATTTTTTCTGATGAATCCCCTTTTCGATTGTTTGGAACATCTGGAAAACAGCTTATTCGGAGAAGAAGAGGTGAGCGCTACCACCAGTCTTGTCTCATGTCAACTGTAAAGCATCCTGAAACCATTCATGTGTGGGGGTGGTTCTCAGCCAAGGGAAACGGGCCCCCCCCAGGCTTGCCCTAAAAACACAGCCATGAATAAAGAATGGTACCAGAATGTCCTCCAAGAGCAACTTATCCCAACTGTCCAAGAGCAGTTTGGCGCTCAACAATGCCTTTTCCAGCATGATGGAGCACCTTGCCATAAAGCAAAGGTGATAACTAAATGGCTCAGGGAACAAAACATAGAGATTTTGGGTCCATGGCCTGGAAACTCCCCAGATCTTAATCCCATTGAGAACTTGTGGTCAATCATCAAGAGACGGGTGGACAAACAAAAACCAACAAATTCAGACAAAATTAAAGCATTGATTCTGCAAGAATGGACTGCTATCAGTCAGGATTTGGTCCAGAAGTTGATTGAGAGCATGCCAGGGAGAATTGCAGAGGTCCTGAAGAAGAAGGGTCAACACTGCAAATATTGACTTGCTGCTTTAACTCATTCTAACTGTCAATATAAGCTTCTGTTACTCATAATATGAATGCAATTATATTTCTGTATGTGATAAAAACATCTGACAAACACACATAAAAACCAGAGGGCAGCAGATCATGTGAAAATATAATATTTGTGTCATTCTCAAAACTTTTGGCCATGACTGTACAATGAAAGCAGGCAAAGTCAGTGCAATAACCGGCAACTTGCTGTGAAAGTGACATCCCGTATATAGAAAGTCTGGGCCCAGCCCCAGACCTGATAGACACACAGGCAGTCACACAGGCAAGGAAAAGATTAACTCTATGCGGTCCAGAGAGAAATAATGCTCAGAACACGGGTGTGGCTGGAAATCCATTACACAGCAAGGGAACTAGGACCGTGTTCAGACTAAGCATCCAGAATCCTAAGCAAAGAATCAAACTGAGGACGCCTCCTACGCTGCAGCGTGCGAGCAGAGGGTGGCGCAAAGACCCAAACAGGCAGAGACATAACAGGAAGACATTGGAAAAAAGTGTTATTGACAGACAAATCAAAGTTTGAGGTGTTTGGATCACACAGAAGAACATTTGTGAGACGCAGAACAACTGAAAAGATGCTGGAAGAGTGCCTGATGCCATCTGTCAAGCATGGTGGAGGTAATGTGATGGTCTGGGGTTGCTTTGGTGCTGGTAAAGTGGGAGATTTGTACAAGGTAAAAGGGATTTTGAATAAGGAAGGCTATCACTCGATTTTGCAACGCCATGCCATACCCTGTGGACAACGCTTGATTGGAGCCAATTTCATCCTACAACAGGAGAATGACCCTAAGCACACCTCCAAATTATGCAAGAACTATTTAGGGAAGAAGCAGGCAGCTGGTATTCTATCTGTAATGGAGTGGCCAGCGCAGTCACCAGATCTCAACCCCACTGAGCTGTTGTGGGAGCAGCTTGACCGTATGGTACACAAAAAGTGCCCATCAAGCCAATCCAACTTGTGGGAGGGGCTTCTGGAAGCATGGGTTGAAATTTCTCCAGATTACTTCAGCAAATTAACAGCTAGAATGCCAAAGGTCTGCAATGCTGTAATTGCTGCAAATGGAGCATTCTTTGACGAAAGCAAAGTTTGAAGGAGAAAATTATTATTTCAATTAAAAATCATTATTTCTAACCTTGTCAATGTCTTGACTATATTTTCTATTCATTTTGCAACTCATTTGATAAATAAAAGTGTGAGTTTTCATGGAAAACACAAAATTGTCTGGGTAACCCCAAACTTTTGAACGGTAGTGTATATATTATATTTATATCTAAATGTGAAGCAGCACCATGTGTTACTCCTTCTAGAGTGGGTGCGAGCTCATAGGGTCAGGAAATAGATCCCAGTTGGAATATGAGTGAATGACTTGCAGGCTTGTATTAGCTAATACAAGTCATTTTTTGGGAATACTGTATCTCAGAAACGGTACTTCCAAAAATAAAAACCCACATAACTAAGATTTGTAGTAATGTGTTTGGCTTGTTTTTTATATATATATATATATATATATATATATATATATATATATATACACACACACACAATTGGACAAAATTGTTGGTACCCCTCGTTTAATGAAAGAAAAACCCACAATGGTCACAGAAAAAACTTGAATCTGACAAAAGTAATAATATATAAACTGCATGTTGAAAAGCCACAAAGCTTCTGGGAGAATATCCTATGGACAGATGAGACAAAAATCGAAATTTTTGGCAAGGCACATCAGCTCTATGTTCATAGACGGAAAAATGAAGCATTTTGTCCACATGTGTATATATCACTATAAAACATATTATATTATTATTTATGCCACCTTTAAAGGGTCAGGCATCAACAGAGTTATCTCATAAGCAGACTTATAATAGCATAATTTGTAAGTTAGGTTAGTTGTGTATGAATATATATTTTAGAAATATTAAAAAAACTTTATGTATTAACCGTATATTTATTATAATAACACAGTGTTTAAAAAATTATTTAAAGGGGTTCTGCCAATTTGGACACTCATCCACAGACAGGGAATAAATGAACGATCGGTTGTGGCCCAACCGCCATGTCCTCTAGTAATGTAGGCAGTGCACAGTGTGTCTGCAGCCCCATAAAAGTGAATAGAACATGGGTCACTCAAGTGCACTAGCACTCTATTCTCAAGGAGACTTTAGGGGGAATTTCGGACCCTTGTCTTCCTGATCACTAAGGGACCCTGTGTTTGGGCCCACGGAAATCAAACAATTATCCGCCATCCTGTGGATATGGTACAATTGTCCATAGTGCAACAACCCACTTAAATAGAAATTGTTTTTTTTTAACAATTTATTTTATAAAACATTTTAAAGTTTTGTTGCTGTTCTAGTTTCTGCTTTATTAATCTAGAATAATAATAGATACCGTATTTTTTCAGACCATAAGACACACCTAGGTTTTAGAGGAGGGAAATAGGGAAAAAAAAATTTTGAAGCAAAAAAAAAAAAGTGGTAAAATATTTAATAACATATGGGAGTTGTAGTTTTGCAACAGCTGCAAGGCCACATTGACAGGTGGCCTTGCAGCTGTACAGGGATGGATAGGGTATCTTTTTTTTGCGGTGCCAGGTGTACTTTTTAGTTATACCATTTTGGGGAATGACTATTGCTTTGATGACTTTTTATTCAAATCAGAGGCGAAACAGCGAAAAGAATGGCAGTTCGGCACTTTTGATTTTTTTTTTTCCCGCTACAACGTTCAGCCTACGGGAAAAATATTTTTATAAGTTTGCAGACCAGGCGTTTTCGGACACAGGGATACCTAATGTGTATGTGTTTCACAGTAATTTTCTACTTTTATATGTATTCTAGGGAAAGTGGGTGATTTAAAAGTTTTTTTATTATTATTATTTTTTTTAAACCTTTTTTTTTTTTTTTTTTTACTATTTTATTAGCCCCCCTAGGGTGCTTGAACCTGCAATAATTTGATTGCCAGTCCCATAGACTGCAATACAACTGTATTGCAGTCTATGAGAGATTCTGTACATTACTATTGAGGCTAGTAATAGACCAGCTGCCATAGTAATATTGCTATGATAAGCCAGGGAGCCTTCAATAGGCTCCTGGCTGTTGCAGGAACAGGTCAGCTCCCCGCTTCTCGTCGCACGGGAGCCGGCCTGCAGCTTGAAAAGCACACAGCAGGGCCAGGGGCAGCTTTTACACTTAAGGGGGTGGGGGGTCTTTGAAGTAGTAATACCCATGATCGGAGTGGACTCTGATCACAGGAATTAGCTCCGAGTCTAGTGGAAACCCGATTGCTATGGCGACCGCTCTGCAGCAGAGTGGCCGCCATCATCTTTACAGCCGTAATAGCACGGCAGATGCCGTGATGGGTTCTCACCGCCGGGACACCTTCTCCTCCAAGCTCAGGGCCCACAGCATCATCCCACTCTTCCCGCTGCAGGAAGCCCCGCAATAGGAAGCACCGCTGCAGAAAGCCGGCGGCGGCGGCAGCAGTGGGGCGATACTGCGACCCCGCTCCTCCGCCCCCCCCCCAACACTCACATTCAGACTATAAGACGCACCCCCCATTTTCTTCCCAAATTTGGGGGAAAAAAGTGCGTCTTATAGTCCGAAAAATACGGTAATACTCGTTAAAAAAAATTATATTCTGTTATACAAATATACTTATTTTGGTTCTTACATAAAATAAAAAAAAATTAAATTGTAGTTATTTTTTTTATACCGCTTTTGAAGAGTCAGACAACAACAGAGTGATCTCCTACGCAAGACTTATAATAACATAATTTGTAAATTATGTTAGTTGTGTGATTCTGCATGTCGGTCTGCAAATCACATAACAGAAAATTAGACAGATTTATTTAAAGATTTACTCAGAGAAATAAACATTATTAACAAATTTATATAGTACAAAACATGCATTAGAGTAAAAACATAGAAGTCATGACAAAAACAATACCCTAATGAATATCTAGATAAAAGAATAAAACAAAATTATAATTTCTCATTTTTAACCTCTCATATAATCTCATCTCTACTAGTTTTAAATAATTTAGAATGATGTGACCATGCACACTGACAAACTCTACAATCAGAAATTTAAATCCAAGTCCATATTTGACAGTAGAATATTTTCATAGTAATGAAATCCCATGTACCTACCTTTAGGATCTGAAAAATGTTCACAAATTTTTTTAATAACACAAGAAGGAATGACTATTCTATTGTATTTTCCTAGTATACCATATATCCACATTGTAAATGAACGATGTGCTGCAAGATGGAGAAATCTAAAAAAAATATATATAGAATTTAGCATTTTTCCAGTTTCTTTTTTGATTCCCCGCTTTCCGAACCCCCTAAATTTATAATTATTCCATTCACAGAGCCATATGAAGGTTTAATTTTTGTGTTACAAACTGTACTTTGTAATGGTACCATTTAATATTCAATGTATTGTGAAGCAGGATAAAATTTCACAATGGGGTTGAATTGGAGAAAAACTTTCTTACGGGCTTTGTTTTTACAGAGTTCACTGCACATTCAAAATGACATGTCACCTGTATTCTAAGGGTGGGAATAATTCTAGGGATACAAAATTTATATAGTTTTATTTACTTTTTAACCAATTTAAAAAAAATCCAAAACTTTGGAGGGCAAGATGTACTTTTATTTAAACCATTTTGGGGAATGTCTGTAGCTTTGATCACTTTTTATTCTAATTTTTATTTTCATAATTTTTTCCTGCTATAGTGTACACCATATAAAAATAATATTTTTACAAGTTTGTATACTGGGCATTTTCAGACACAGGTTTAGTTTATGTATTTGAGATTATTTTTTAACTTTTATGTGTGTTCTTGACAAATGGTGGGCGATTTTAATTTTAATATTTTTTTCCTTTTTATTTTCCTTTTCAATTGTTAGACACACTAGGGGTCTTGAACCCCAGGTGGTTCTGATCACCACAAATGTTCTTTGCAACTTACCAGCATACAACAGCCTGGTATACAAATCTATTCAGACAAGTCTAGGAACCTTCATTTCATAGCAATGGTTCACCAGCCCCAGATCTTGTTCCCATCTCCATTTCTCACAGATGTAACCAATCTCTATAATAAATTTATGATATACCCTGTGGTTATGCTATTAAAGGGGTTATCTGGTATCTAAAATTGATGACTTATGCTTAGGATAGGTCATAAATATTAGATTTGCGATGGTCCGACAACTGACACCCCCACAGATCACCGGTACTGAGATGGTCGAGGTTCGTGGTATTGTTTACATAATTTGTGAGAGCCAGAAATCTTGCTTGTTTGTAGGTGACCAAATACTTATTTTCCACCATAATTTGCAAATAAATTCTTTAAAAATCAGACAATGTGATTTTCTGGATTTGTTTTCTCATTTTGTCTCTCATAGTTGAGGTCTACCTATGATGACAATTACAGGCCTTTCTCATCTTTTTAAGTGGGAGAACTTGCACAATTTTTTTTCCCCACTGTACATTCGCCGCTACAGTTTGTACACCAAGTGAGCAGCGTGGCTCGCGGTATACAAACAATAACGCAAAACGCGCTATCTCGGTGATCTAATATTGATGGCCTATCCTAAGGAATTAGAAATCGTATAACCCCTTTAAAGTATTAAAAAAAAATTGGATCTAATCTTCGTCTTGTCCTGTTCGTTGTATTTATAAGCACCCATCTAAGACTTTCTGGTTCGGTGCAAGAACAAGCAAAAGAATAATGTTTTATTATGCAGAACATTGCTTTCCTTACCACAATCTATTTCTTCTATTTCAGTGCAGTACAAACTTTCTGAAACAGATTCCATACCCTAAAGCCTGTTTTCAGGATCTGGACGTACATCTCCAAGTGTCCATGTTGGGTCATTTGTAAAGCAATAGTCTGGCTCCTGATGTGCAATTTTGACTTTATTTTTTAGTTTATTAACTAACTCCCGTAGTTCCTTAAAAATACTATAACAATATAATTAAAATATATATTTAAAAAATACCTCATTTGAAAAATATATTTAAAACATCATGAATTACCTCATCTTCTTCTAACAAAGGATTCAGTCCATGTGAATCTTCAACATGATCTTCCATTTCTGAAGTCAAATTTTTTTTTTTTTAACTTTAAGAAGATGTCAGGTGCAGATATAGTAAAATTTTAAAGGGTCAATTATGTCAGCCTATTGAAGGCTTCATGGAATATAATGGAATAACACTACGTCACGCGCCCTTGAGGTCACCGCGGAGGCCTATTATATGGCCTCAGTGGATATGTGTCGTGTGCTATCATCATTATGCCAGTGCGCCCCTGCGGTGGCCACTTGGGCATATGTCGTCACTCGCAGGTCAGATAGGCCCAAAGAGGACACAGATGACAGCTGGACGGAGGGAGGATGCCCAGGTGAGATGAGACACGGTTAGTATAAGTATTTGTTATTTATAAATCCCCTCCACTGGGCTTCTACTTATTATACTCTGGGGTCTAAGGAGACCCCAGAGTACAATATTGGCAAAGAAAAGAAAAGGATGCCGAAGCTCACAAATATTCAGCTTCAAGAGCATATTGTACTGGGGGGGGGGGGGAAGAATCTAGAAAATATAGGAGGTCACTTTTTTAATTTAATTACTAAAAGAAAGAAATGTTTCAAAGATATTTTAATTTATTGAGATTATATATATATATATATATATATATATATATATACACACACAGTGCCTTTTCACATTTTGTCACCTTACAACCACAAACTTAAATGTATTTTCTTGACATTTCAAGTGATAGACCAACACAAAGTAGCAGATAATTGTGAAGTGGAACAAAAATGATACATGATTTTCAAAATTTTAATCAAACAAAAATCTGAAAAGTGTGACGTGCAAAAGTATTCAGCCCCCTGTACTCTGATACCCCTAAATAAAATCTAGCGCAATCAATTGCCTTAAGAAGTCACTTAATTAATTAACAGAGTCCAGCTGTGTGCAATTTTGTCCCAGTATAAATACATCTGTTCTGTGAAGGTCTCAGTGGTTTGTTAGAGAACACTAGTGAACAAATAGAATCATGAAGACCAATGAACCCACCAGAAAGGTCAGAGATAAAGTTGTGAAGTTTAAAGCAGGGTTAGATTATAAAAACATATCTCAAGCTTTGAGCATCCCAAGAAGTACTGTTCAATCCATCAGCCAAAAATGGAAAAAGTATTATACAACTGCAAACCTACCAAGACATGACCGTCCATCTAAACTGACAGATCAAGCAAGGAGAACACTGGTCAGAGAAGCAGCCAAGAGGCCCATGGTCACTCTGGAGTAGCTGCAGAAATATACAGCTCAGGTGGTAGAATCTGTCCACAGGACAACTATAAGTCGTGCACTCTACAAATCTGACCTTTATGGAAGAGTGGCAAGAAGAAAACCATTTTTGAAAGAAAGACATAAGAAGTGCTGTTTGCCACAAGCAAATGATAGCAGTATTTGTTGGGGTTCACTCGCCCACGGCCTCACTTACCGATCCCTGCTCACCGCCTCCTCCGCTTCCCGTGAGTAGGAGCGGGAATCGGTAAGTAAATAGGGTCCTGTGGCAGCTGCTACTGCTGCTACCTCAGAATTTACACCACTGGTCTCCGATCATTATACTCTGGGGTTTGTAGAGACCCTGGACTCTAATAGTAATTGCTGCAGGCCCGAGGCCCTACTTACCGACCCCTGCTCCTGCTCATGGACACCCTCGCTTCTCCTTCTGGCGGGGATCAGTAAGTAAATAGGGACGTTACCTGCCGACCACTCTGTTTGGTGTGCCTATGTAAGAGGAACGATCATTGCTTACCATGATAGCTCTTCTGTACTGTACCCGCCGGCAGCATATAAACACTCATCGGGAGCGCACATCTGCTGAAAGCATCGTCAGAGCATGTCACATGACTGAGTGATAATTGTCAGGGGTAGAGAATAAACATACCTGTTTTTAAATATCTATTAGTGTGTGAAATATGTTTATAGTATAAAGTTTGTTAAACGTCGAGATGGAAATACCCCTTTAACCATTTCCCGACATCTGCCATAATAGTATGTCAGATGACAAGTGTTTAAAGGTGGCGGCCACTCGTGAGTCATGCAGCCGCCATAGCCGCTGGGTCTCTGCTGTTTTATACAGCAAAGACCTGGCGCTAATGCCCGCGATCGGTGCCCGCATTGATCACAGGCATTAACCCCTCTGGCACCGCCATTTGGACGGGGATCGCCTGCACCCGGAGCAAGCTCCGGGGTTGGTGTCCCGTTGCTATGACAGCCGGGAGCCTTGTGAAGGCTCCCAGGCTTGTCTTTCATTAACTTCTATTGCAGGCTAATCTATGTATCCTGCAATAGAAGCGCCATTTTTTTGCAATGCATTGCATTAGTGATTAGACCCCTAGGTTTAATAAATGCAAAAAAAAAAAAGATATTAAAAGTTCAAATCACCCCCCATTCCGTAGAACACATATAAAAGTACTTAAATACTGTGAAACACATACACATTATGTATCCCTGTGTCCAAAAACGGCGGTCTACAAATCTATAAAAATATTTTTCCCATATGGTAAACGCCATAGGGAAAAAAAAATCAAAAGTGCCAAACCGCCATTTTTTCACTGTTTCGCCTTTGATAAAAATTTGAATAAAAAGTGATCAAAGCAATAGTAATTCCCCAAAATGGTATAACTAAAAAGTGCACCTGGTCCCGCAAAAAAAGACGCCCTATACATCCCCGTACACGGAAGTATAAAAAAAAGTTATGGGTGTCAGAATATGGCGACTTTTTAAAAAATATATCTTTTTGCACAGTTTTGGATTTTTGTTAAGGGGTTAAAATGTAAATAAAACCATATCCTTGGAATCGTACCGAAACATAGAATACAGATGACATGTCATTCTGGCTGTAGAGTGAACGCTGTAAAAACAAAGCCCGTAAGAAAGTCGCACAAATGCACTTTTTCTTCAAATCCACCCCATTCTGAATTCTTTTTCCAGCTTCCCAGTACATTGTGCAGAATAATAAATGGTTGCATCATGAAAAAAAAAAAATTGTCCCGCAAACATTAAGACCTCATATGGCTCTGAGAACGGAAAAATAAAAAAGTTATTTTTTTGGAGGGGGGGGGGGGGGGGGGGGAGTCAAAAACAAATCTTGGAATCAAAATCAAGATCGGTAAACTGGTACGCAAGCTGATTGGCTTTCTATTAATGGCGTCCAGATCCGTCATTCCGCAACTGTGGAAATCTACTTAGCCCCCCACTACATCTTCTTGGGTGCAAGAAGTTATGCATATTAAGCGTATGGAGGACCTTCTCGCTGAGTTAAAACCCAATTACGGTTTCCATTGACACGTATGGCTCCTATGGAATACCTTTTACTCTTCCACCACCTTCCAGACATCTATTCCTGACCCTCCTTCCTCACCTTCTCTCCCTCTCCAGGACTGATAACTTCCTCTTCCACCATTATCTCTCCTTCCCTCATTACTCATCTTTCCCTTATGCACTGCTTTATTCCTCTCAACTATCGATAACACATACTCATGAAACCCCTTGATTTTGCTTATAGTGTTAATGCACTGTTTGCTATTACTCTATTAATTATTGACTCAACTGCAACAGAGCTTTTGGTTCATATCCCTCTCCCTCCCCTCTTCACCTTCTCCTACCAGTTTCACGGTATTTTGTTTTATGCTCCCCTTCCTGCCCCTCGTTTGTATACCCTCCCTTTCTCATTTCCTTTTATCCCTGGTTCTCATCTGATGTCACTTATGATTGTTACTTACTTTGTTGAAAATTTTATAAAAACTTTTTAATGGAAATAAATATTTGGTTTAAAACGGCAAGCCAAGTGGACATGAATGTCCCCCAATTGAACTAGTGAGTCTACTTAAATTTTTTTTTTTGGCCTGGTCACATACATTTTTAGAACTTTTTCATGAGGAACCCTCTACCATGCTTCACTGAATAAACATTCTGGCTTGAAGCATTGTGTTTTGTTAATTTTTTTTTCTTCTTCTTTAATGCAGGTTTATTCACACCCATGCCTCTGGGGCAAAACAGAAGTGGCTTATGCAGACAAGCATGCCAGGCTGGATGTATGCCAAGGCCGGTATCCTGAATTGGATGACTCTGATGCATAGAAGGATCACACTGGTAAAACTTTTCAACACATTTTTGTAAATTACTTATTTATTTTTACACAGGCTTAATTTTTACAAATTGTAAACAATTTTGAATAACATTATATTGCTTTGACAGAGGATATTAAAAGCCTGTGGAACTGTGTACGAAACCGGTTCATGAAGGACATCCATAAGGATGAGAAGAGTGGGTCGTAAACGGAAGATTACCAGCTAAGGTGCGCTCCTGTTCTTCCTGCCCAGCAGAGGACAACAACCGCATTTATAATCTAAATTATTCCCATGTTTTTTTTTTATTGTATTGTTTTTATACTTTTATTTATTTATTTTTTTTGTGTTCCAAACAGAACCTCTGGAAACTTACAGGAACCAGAGGGGCAGTTCGAGTCCATTGCTCCACAAGACTCATAGGAGCAGGAGGAGAGTGATCCTACTCCATCGACATCTGCAGATGTCCTTCATAAACTGGAGGAGGAGTCTGAACAACCTGAACCGTCTGCATTACTGAGGGTGGCACCTGTGTCAGCACCACCTACATCACCAATAGCTGAGGCTGAATTTTCTCTACCATCCAGTCCTGCTGCTGGTTCCCTCCGACAGTCATCTGTCATAGACATTGGGCTCCTCCTCCAACCAGTACACCTTCCACCAGGGAACGGACTCGAAGGATCCACCCTGATAACGAACAGGCAACAGGAAGTTGAGTAGGAAGCCATGACTGTTATCCAGAGGGTCCATGGCGATGATGAAAAAGCCAAGGAATCTTTTTGTCTGTTCTCCATGTCGTGACGGCAGACTTCAGGTCTGTTTCCAATGAATTGACTCATTTCTGGCAGGCTATGGGTTCCATACCCACATCCAGAAAACCTCCACTGTTTCAACACAGACCCAATTTTGCAGCCTTTCCGTTAGAGAGATAGCCCTCCTCACGGGAGTATCCTCCCGGCGAAGATGCTCCGAGAGAATACCATCCACCTGATCGACAACCTCAACTGACATCCAGCAGAAATGAAAAATTGATTTTTTTGGAATCACAATTAATACAATGTTAACAGGGAGCAATATGCTGCATGCATCATCATACTATCATCCTCCTTGGTGGCCTGAAACTAGCTGAGAAATTGAGTGTAACATTCTACACTTAAGATATAATCTGCATATGATTTCAAAAAGAATCACTCTCAATTCCCAGTATAAATGTCCAAGCTAACTCCTTCTCCGCTGTAGGTTTATGGGGTGAATACACCTTGTCATCTGCTGGTGCCTTTCTTGCTCCTGTAATGAAGCAAATTTATAAAAATGACAACCTTTTCATACCTCTGGCAATTTTTGTTTTTGCATTTCTGTTTTCCCTCTCCCCATTCCAAGAGCCATCATTTTTCAGTTCACAGAATCACAGATGGCTTATTGTTTGCAGGACAAATTGTACTTTGTAATGGCACCATTCAATATCCTGTGCAATGTACTGGGTAGCTGGAAAAAAAATTCTGAATGAGGTGGAATTGAAAAAAAATGCATTTGTGCCAATTTCTTAAAGGTTTAATTTTTACAACATTCACTATGTGGTAAAAATGACATGTTACCTGTATTCTGCAGGTCAGTACGATCACGGCAATACCAAACTTACATAGTATTTGTAATGTTTTGATAACGTTTAAAAAATGTAAAACTTTGCAAAATAGAAAAAAAATTGTGTTGCCATGTTGTGACACCTGTAACTTTTTTTTTTATATCTGTGTGTATGGAGCTGGGTAATGTGTCTTTTTATGTGGGCCAAGATGGCGTTTTTATTGATACCATTTTGGGGAAGTTTTGATAGTTTGATCTCTTTTTATTTCATTTTTTACAGGAGGCAAAGTGTTGAAAAAAATTGCCAATTGGCCATTTTGATTTTTTTTCCCCGCTACACCGTATGGGATAAATATTTTTATAGTTTAGACATTTTGGAGCATGGGGATCCCTAAAAGTGTTTGTTTATTATTTATTTATATTTTTTGTGTATTTTTTTCTTTTATTCTCAGACCTCCTAGGGACCTTTAATCCTAGGGGGTCTGATTTTTCATATTATTCACTGCAATACAAATATATTGCAGTGAATAGTGAAATCTATTTACTTCTATTACATGCTGCCTATGGTAGCGTGTAATAGAAGTGATATAGTGACAAGCCTGGGAGCCTTCAATAGACTCCTGGCTGTCATCGCAATCGATCACCATCCTCCGATGACCATCCAAAGCGTGGTGACCGGTCAAAGATAGTGGCGCCAATGGCAGCTGCGCACTTTAGATGCTGCGGTCACGTTTAAGCACAGCATCTAAAATGTTAACAGCTGCGATCGGTGTCAGCATCCGGGTGCTGGCTGTATTATGTAGCCTAGGGCCCTAGAGCTGCCAGCATAAGCATGTGTCTTCCTAAGTGAGGTGTAAAATGGCCTCTGCAGAGACTTAGTGGAGTTTGCTTTACCTAGTGGGCTTGCCTAAATCCAGGTGAGAAATAATTATAAATTCTTCGCCAGATTCCGCTATGAAATTCTGCGTCATTCCACCACAGTTTTTGACAAGCAGAGTCTAGCTGAAATTCCAGAAGCAGAAACTTTCCACTGTGCAAATCCCGCAGCAAATTCACTGACACTTTCCTACATGTGAACCTAGCCTTACAGGGGTTTTAAAGGCAAAAGTAATGACCTATTCTTAGGGTAACAGATTAATGAAGATGTGACACCCAGCATTTGGATCCGCTCACTAACAAACGATGGCTCTTTCGGCTCATAACAGCTCCTTATAAGATAGTATACTGTCTACACTGTGTAGATAGTTAAGCACCCCCCTCCACTTTCTGCTGTCAGTCACAGAACATCATAATAGAAGGTTAAAAGGAGGATGAGTGACCCATTTGGAGGTGGGATTAACTAAATAACAGTCAGGGTTACACACATAGGGGGCTGGGTTAATCACGTAGTGGTTAGGGTTAAAAGAGCTCTTTGCTCCCAGCCTCAAACCATCTCCAATCCATCTCCAATCCATACATTCAGTTCAAACAACATTCTCGAATAGCACATCACTATTGCAGACTATGGATTTGGCAGTTTTCAATGAAGGACATATGCAATAAAACCTGCATGTAACTGATGCAGATGTTGCTTCAGATTTAATCAAAAATTCACAGATGGTCCAAATGTTGGTAGAGATGTAATAATTTATATTGTAATTTTTCTCTTTTCACTACAATTTTTTTTTAAATACTGACGAAAAATCACTTGCATGAATGAGAACGTGCGCATGTGCCAGGTTCTTGGTTAAACGGAACAGGCAGCACATGGATGATATCCATGTGATGCCCATGCTTCCTTGGACCCACAGACTTCCTTTAGTGAGCCCAGGACCTGTTCTGAGTTTTTCCCCAGGATAACACATAGACTTGTGCATGGAGCCAAAGAAAACAATGGATCAGTGTGCTAGCCTTAAAAAAAAACAAAAAGACCCAGAAAACATGGCTAGCACACTGGCACAGCTAACAGCCTAAGACCAGGGCCCTGGCATAAAAACAGCAGTATTTTACAGTCACTGTAAAATGCAAATCCCACCCACACATTCCAGAAAAATACGCTCAGCGCAGACGCTGCAATTTCCAAAACCGTTGTAAGACAATTATACTTACAGAAATGCCATCGGTTTCCCTATAGGTATTATGAAGCAGAAAGTCCGCAAAGGTTCTGCATACTTTCTGTCATAAACGCTGCGGGAAAAACAGCAATGTGTTTCCACTGCGTTTTTTCCTGTAGCGCTTTTTTGCTGTGGTCCACTACGTGGAGCCTTAGTTTAAGAGCTTATTTGCATGGCCGGTTTTTGTTTTTACTGTCTGTCAGTGGTGCGTTCACACACAGACAATAAAGAGAAAAAGATATATAGATATATCTATATTGGATTGTGCTACGTGTCCAGAATATTGTGCCTGAAAAGAACATGCTACAAGATTTTTATGAGAGGAGGAATCCATATCTAGCCCACGTAGACTCAGACTTGGCTCTTGCCAGGCCAAGTTCAGGCTTTATGTTGCGGATTTTGCTGTGAATTTACCACAACTGTTACCCTTTGAACAGTTACACAAAAGAGCACAACATGCCCTGCAAAATGTGAATTGGTTTTGAAACCCCCATATAAATGTAATATATCATACTTGGAATTGTTATAAACATTGTCAAGTAAAAATGTAGTCGCAAAGCGTTAATAGCATCAAGAAGCAACGCCCTGAAGGTTTTCTTAAACCAAAAGCCTAAGACTTGAAGAGAAAGAGCCATCAAGCCTTGCGTATTTATCATGGTGTAACAACGACTCCCTGGACATAGCTGCTGCAACTCCCTCATTCACCCTCCTGGCGCCATTGCCTTACATCCCGCCTCCTCCCTCCTAGGAAACCGTTATCTGCACCACCTCCTATTTTCTTGCCAGTCATGCTTGCGTCACACGTTGCAAGAAATGGCTTCACTTCCCGTAAAAGTTCCGCATCCTCAGCTCAGCCTGTCCCCACGTATCCCGCCTCAGTCACATAACAATGTCCCCACGTATCCCGCCTCAGTCACATAACAATGTCCCCTCACCCAATTAAGCTGTGGCTCCCCCCTCCCCCATGTGACAGTTACTCCCAAAGTCAGTCTATAGAAAGCACACCCACCCTCGTTACACAAGTGCTGGCTTTCTAACCCCGCCCGTCGCCTTGCCACGCCCACTACACCCTGCCTATTTACTGCTCTTGCGGCCGGTTTTTATCACTCTGCGATCTGCCTGTCTGCCCCAGGTTACCGGTACCATGGTCCGATGTATTGAAAGTATGGTAAGATGGGTAACGGCCATAGCAGGTCTGACACACTGACATCTTGTGCCATGTGACTGTGACCATGTGGGAGAAAGCAATGTGTGGCTGCTAAGTGTGTAAAACTCTCCTGACTGTGTCTTCGGTTGAAAGTTTTCTTTTGGGCTGGGGCATAGTGACAGTGACAACTGCTGTGCGCATGGATCACGGTTATATGATGGTTAGTGTGTAGCTTTGATGTGAATCCCTGTTTAGTATGGTGACTTGTTCTATAATGTGCTGATCAGCTGTATTACACCTGTATATACAGAAGATGGATATTGTTCCATGATCCATACAGTAGCAGTTCAGGCCTTTCTATACTAGAATGTAATAACGCTGTTCTGAGCCAGCACTATTACATTTTACGACCATAGGATTTGCTTCTGGACTCTCTAGTATGAGTTTGCGTTACTGCATCATTTGCAAGTCAAGAATGACTTAGCATATCTTGTCTCTTGGAGATGTCAACCATGTGCCATGTTCTTTGATCTGCTAGTCTGCAGACTGAAATGGGTTCTCTTTGGCTTCCAGCTCTGATAAGATGTAAGTAAATATCGTGAAACCCCCTTAAATATTTAGTATTTATGTATAATATAAATACGTATTCATTGCCTAGGTTTGAAATATTGTAGACCATGTGAGAAGCAAATGTTCCCACTAAATAGTAAGACCTTCCTCTACTGATACCTAATGTTGCTTGGTAATCTCTTAAGTAAAAGTTGTTAGGCAGTGACAGGCTACTTGGGCTACACTCACATCTGCGTCTGAGTTTGTCAGGCAGAGTGCGTCTAAAATTGCAGATGAAAAATCCTTCAAGCACAACTTTTTCATCCAGCAATGTGACTTTGAAAACAAAAGTGACCCGATGGACCCGATTATAGGTAATGGGATCCCTTGGGATCTGTTCTTATCCGTCATTAGAGGGATCCATCTTTATTGTTAAACTGTTCTTCTGATCCTGTGACAGACCAAAAGAGCAGATTAAACAACGCAGATATGAGCGAACCTTCAAATATGAGAAGATTGCAGATAACAGTGATCTGAGGTGTACTCTGGCCCCATTTGTTCTATCGGTAAGGATACAGGGCCCACTCTCTCACCAGTGGCATCTTCTGTTAGAAGGTGAAGATACATTTAAAAAGCAGTAGCACATTTCTGTGAGCATTGGCTACTTAGCTAATGAAATTTTCCTTGTCCAGATGGGATATTTTTTTTTTTTTTAATAAATAATTGCAAGTTTTAAAAAATAAATTTTATTACGAAGCAACTACTTTTTTTTTTTTTTTTTTCTCATCTCCTAATCCAGGATATCCTCATTTCTGGTCAGTAAACTGTGACCAAACTGGATTTTCCTTGTTTCCAGCTGTAATAAAGATACCTTTGTAAAAATGAGCGTGGATTGACAATACAGTAAGACATGTTGTTCAAAGGGCTTGCATTTATATGTATCAATAAGATTGAGTGAAAGAATGGTCATTTGACGTGTCCTCAAGTATTAATAAGGCTGCAGTTACACGACATAAGATTACAATGTTGCTCTACTACATTGCATCCAATGATAGTGAATGTGGTTGTGCTGCATTCCAGTGGGCAGAAACTCGGGTTTTTCATCAGTTTTTAAGTGTCAGTGAAAAAAATAAATGAATTTCACTGTGTTTTTTTTTTGTTTTTTTTTTTTTTAAACTTACTTACCCACTCATCCTTTTTTTAATGTTAGCAAAACTGATAAATTACCCAAAGTAATAATAAAAGATGACCCCATAGACTTGTATTGAGTCTGTTTACCTAACGTTATTCAACATCAGTTAAAAAAACTGATGTGTATGTACCCGTTGTTCTAAAAATGAATGTTAAAAAAAAAAAAAATGGCCATTTTTCTTTTTTTATGCATGGTGCCTTAATGTTTTGTGCCCAAATGCTGCCATATAGCCATTGTTTATGTAGTTTACGGGGAGGGGGGAGTGGATGCCCATGATTACTTTTCCTCCATGTTGAGGACACTTGTTGCAGAAAAGCTGTGCTTTTTGTTTTAGATTTTGCTGTAGGTTTTTTTTTAACCAAAGTGAAGAGTGACTTCAAGAGGAATGGGAAATATAAAGTAAGGACTTTTACTTCTTACTTCTGACTTTGGCTCAAAAATCTCCAAAAAAAAAAAAAAAAGGCAGCTTTGTCAACAACTTGTAGCATTAGTTTCAAAGGGTTTACCAAGACTAAGCCCCCTTGCACACGACCGTATGAATGGTCAGTGTGCTATACGTTTTTTTTTTCCCAGATACCACACTGACCCATTCATTTCTGTGGGTCCCTACACATAACCGTTAATTGCACAGTAACGTGTACGGGCCGCAAAATATGGAACAGGTCCTATTCCTGTCCGGGGCGGCACACAGGTGACATCCTTGTGTTGCCAGCACGCTGCCTGTGCCATACATTCCCTGGCAGGAAAAGAAATACCCTTAAAGCCCTTTTCAGTGAATTTGCATAAGAATAAAATTCTGGTTTTCATGAAAATGGAATGCAATACAAAATAAGACATACAACTTGGAAAGTGTAGAAGGTGCTGTTATTAGTCTGATACCCATTTTCCTGATGACATACTCCCTTTAGGGCTAAGGCCCCTCTTTGCAGAAAAGCAGATTATTATTTTTTTTTGATAGATTTTGGATGCCGTTTTTGAGCCAAAGCCAGGAATCGATTAGGCAGAAGGGAGGTTCCTATATATTTCCCATTCCTTTTGTAGGCACTCTTAGCTTTAGCTAAAAAAAAAAAAAAAAAAAAAAAATGCAGCAAAATCTACAAGGAAAAAAGCTGTTTTTCTGCAACATGGGGTCTGAGGCTGAGACCCCACGTTGCGGAAACACAGATTATTTTTTTTGTTGCAAATTTTGCTCCGTGTTTGGCTATTTTCACAGGTCCCTCCATAAACGAAGAATGGACGTTTTTCACGGCCATCTTGGATCTCGGTCATCTGAAAGTAGCCTTACAGTTTTAATATTGGTGACTTATCCTAAGGATAAGTATTAGAAAATGGATAACCTCTTTTAGAAAATGCACCAAAACTGCATACAGTTATTTCTTCACATGTAGTTGTGTTCAACTGCACTGTTTGAATGCAGCTGAATGGAAAAGATTTGATTCGTACTCCGTGGGGCATCCGTTTTTAACAAACTCCTCATACATTTTAGTGTATTGAAAAATCCATGAAAACGGGCAAAAATAGAACATGGCCTATTTTTTGATGGTCCATTAAAGCGGATCATCCAAAAATTGGATATGTGAATATTCCCCATTCACCTAATTTTACTTTAATGCAGGTGTGTGACGGTCATTAAAAAACAATTAAGGCTAAGGCCCCATGTAGCGAAACGCAGCTAAAAAAAACACAGCAGAAACGCATTGCATTTTTTTTTTCTGTTGAGTTTTTCTTCGCGGATTTTCATCCCTTATTAAACCTATAGGGAAAATGCGAGGGTTTGCGCAGGTATAATTGACATGCAAAACATTGGGGACAAGTTTACATCTGTGACAGAGACTCCTGCACAGATGTGAACTTAGCCTCGGTGTTTTGCATCAGTGTCTACAAATCAAATTCAGAAGTCCTTCTGCAAAAAGGACTTTTTTTCTCCGCAGCTTTACGGCACACACTGTTTCAGTGGTCCAGCTCTCCATCGTTTGGGCCTACGGCGCAAACGAACCTCGCTTTATTTGTAAATAAGGCTTACGAGTTGGATGTAGCTTTCTGCTGATCACCTTGCCTTATGGCAGCAGAATGCCACTGTGAGAGAGTTCACCCACTGCATATTGCTGAAACCATAGCAGCTAAATGGTGGATCATCAACTATGTCCTTTGTGTTTTTGTCTTGAGGACTACTGCAGGTCATTAAATCCTTGGCGGTTCAGGCTTAATGAATGTGGTGGTTTGTATTGATGCCATATTTTTAATTACATTACACCAGAAAACAATTACAGTATTACTCCAGGTCACTGAAAGCTGCCTTTACAATAGTGATGTAGTAATTCCTTGACATTTTCTTCTGTACGGTATGATATAATTAGCTGTTAGGTGTGTGTGTGTTTTTTTTTTTTTTTTTTTTTTTTTTATTCTTTTTCCTGTCCCCTGGGCATTTTATTAGATGTAGGTTAAACCCTAGAGCTGGCATGATCTTCAGCTGATCTGTACGCCAGACTGTAAAGCATTACATAAGAATTTATGTAGTTATGGGGCGGTGTTCCTATAATATATCAAGAAATTGAAAGGGATTTTTTTTTTTTTTTTAATGTTTTCCATTGCTCAAAAGATTTTGAAAACTTATCTGTATATTTCTGAAGGGTTTTATTCATATTTTTTTTTTTTTTTTTTTTTTTTTTAATACAGCATGTCCTATTCTTGTGCATTGAATTCTAGTGGATCGTTGAAGAATGCAGGACAAAGATGTTTAAACCCTTTCCAACATCCGCCATAATAGTAAATAAACAAAGTAAAACATAAATACATTAGGTGTCCCTGCGTCTGAAAATTACAAAACTACAAACTTCTAAAAATATTTTTCCTGCAGTTCTTTGAGCCAAAGCCAGTAGTGGATTTAATAGAAGGGGGAAGTATAAGTGCTTGGCTTTATGTTTCCCACTCCTTTTGAAGTTTTGCCTAAAAAATCTACAATAAAATGTGTAATGTATGACCTCAACTTCAAAGAGGTTTTCTGGCCCAAATTATATTGATAACCCAATTGCTAAGGACAGGTTATCAATCAGCAGTCCATACCACTCTATTCACTTATTTAAGTGAATAGAAGTCAGTAGTAACCCAGTTTGACCACTACACAAAAACATGGCTCTATTCCCCATATGTTGCCTATTGGGAAAATGCTGATCAGCAGGGGCGGGGGGGGGGGGGGGGAAACCGCGGCGGGAACACATTGTGGTTTTTCTCACTGTGCTTTCCACAGAAAGTCCACAGAGGTTTCCTCTGCTGACTTTCTGCTTCAATTATACCTATAGGGAAACCGGCAGCATTTCCATAGGTATAATTGGCATGCTGCAATGTGTCCGCTGTGTGTATTTTCCCGCAATGTATTGATGAGATTCGCCACTTTTCAGGAACTGTAAAACACAGCGTTTTCTTCCACCACGGGTAAACCGCGACGTTTACGCCACGCCGGGCCCCGGCCTTCGTGTGATCTGCAGTGGTTAATGACTGCATAACTGCTTTCAGGTGTGCTGCTGTTGGCCACTACAGGTGGGGTGGGTTTTGTGGCAAACAGTTGCTGGAACCTGTGTCTGTACCCTAACCTCTTCAGAATCGAACATCACATTTTTTCCTTAGTCTTAGAAAACTGTTCACTGTTCTGAGAACATCCACATACTTCTGAGAAAATACATATTTCTATAAAATATTAACCACTTCTCTGCTGTCTGAGCCATTCACCTTGCAGCTGTAGAGTAGTATTGTACGCTTTGAACAGATGTCCATATTTATTTGAGTGCCTCTTAAAATATCAATGCTACTACCCACTTTGCTAGTATATCCTAACACTAAAATGCTTTTTTATTTTTGGAATGGCAAATGCTCAGGTGACATCAGATGACGTATGTCATTGGATCTTTCAGATCTGGTGACAAATCCACTTAAGCAATAAGCTTAAAAACTGCACTACTGAGAAGCAAAACCACATTCTGATGTGGATGTTGGTTGCATTGTGACCACTATCTTTGGACTCGCCCTTAAGCAAATCTGATAGAGTTCCATGTTCCTGCTTAGCAGATATGCAGGTGCAGTTTCCAAAAACCTTTAATTACAGTGTATTCCTATTTCATAAAGTGATCAATGGGAGTCTGATCTTTTGGACCCCAACCAGTCCTGAGAAATAAAGGGACTGCAACGCTGACTCACTGTTGTTGCCCGTTCGGCCTCTTTTGAACAATTGCGAAACGTTATGATCTGCATTCTGATATACTTAAAAATTTGCTCATAATAAATCCTATGATTTAAGCATCCTAACAAGGAATAGTGTGTGCCGTGGTTTTCTACTATAAAATCTCCTTTAAACTATGGCCTCCCAGTCAAGTGAATAGGACTCCCTGCAGTCATCACTTGTTAAATTTTATTTTTAAAAACTCCATTTTATAAAGGCTAATATTTTTTGCAGGCTGGGTCTTACACTGTAATGTAGGGAGTTGTACTTTGTCAATAGTAACACAAATATATCTCTACTGCTTCCTTCTTACTTAGTTGTTTAAACAAAATATGCAACTAGGAATTTCCCATTGAGCAATGGATTAAGTAAATTTTTCTTCCTACATAAGAAGTGTTTATACAGCATGACTAAAAATTACTTTCAAGTTGCTTTATAGTGCAGCTGTACCTTAACTTTGGCTCTCTGGACAAAAACTGTCATCTTAAAAGTTTCCGTTAGGCTAAGGCCTCAGCAAAAAAGCGCTGTGGGAAAAACTGCGGCGGCAACGCATGAGGTTTTTTCTCGCAGCGCTTTTCACAGAAAGTCCGCAGAGGTTACCGCAGCACACTTTGTGCTCCCATTATACCTATAGGGAAACGGCCAGTGTTTCCATAGGTATAACTGACATACAGGTGCATCTCAATAAATTAGAATATCTTTGAAAAGTTTATTTCTTTCAGTAATTAAATTAAAAAAGTGACCTCCTATATTTTCTAGATTCTTTACACACAGAGTGTTCTATTTCAAGTTTTTTATTTCTGTAAATGTTGATTATGTATTACAGGTAATGAAAACCCAAATCTAAGACAATTAGAATATTGTAAATTCAGTGTGTCACCTGCCAAAGTTTCCTAAGCCTTTAAATGGTCCCTCAGTCTGGTTCAGTAGGACACACAATCATGGAAGACGCTAATTATGAATTGAATTACTAAAATGAATGAACGTTTCAAAGATATTCTAATTTATAGAGATGCACCTGTACTGCGATTTCCAAAACCGCAACGGTTTTGGAAATTGCAGTATTTCCACTGCGTGTATTTTTCTGCAATGTGTGGATGGGATTCGATAGTGATTGTATAGCGCTGCAGTTTGTTGCCCCGGCATTTACACCACATGGGCCCCCGGCCTTAAAGGGGTATTCCCATCTCAAGGATCCTATCTATACTGTTAGCTTATGTAAATTCAAGAGTTTTCCTAAATACATAGCTTTAGAAATGCTGCTTTGTTTGCCTGCTATGTGAAATTATTCCTTACATTGTTTACACATCGTTGTCAAGGCACCTGGCCTGTTATCTGATACTTATTGCTCTCTGGGGGGAATGAGTTCTCCAGATTGTGCTCACTCTCAAAGCTGTTAATTAATGCTTTTCCATCTAAGCAGTCAAGCAGTCAGGTCAGCTAATTGCAGTTGCTAATAAAGGCTCTGGCAGTGTCTTTTCTCTCTCAATGTAAACACAAAAATAACATTGAGTTTACTGCACTTCATTGTCTTGGAGCATGTAATTGTTCTCCAACCCTGTGTAATATGATATACATTTATTGTGCATATAATTTATCTGCATTTATAATTAGATTTCTAGTAATCATAATAATCTGTCAAGGTAAAGGCAATGTCTGTATCTATTGAGGTTGTTCATAGTGTCCTGTCTATCAAACAATCAAAGCCCGCCCACCAGCTTGCTAAAGAATACAGGAAGCGAAAAGAAATAAGGAGAAGGGAAAAATCTATTTTAAAAAGTACCTGTTTCTTTTTAAAACATTTAAGATGTCATAGTGACTGTTGGGGGTCAAGAAGTTTTGCTTGTAGCTTAGCACTTTCTGTCTGTGATGGCATTTCTGATTTCTGCACTTTTTAAGGGTGTTGTCCTGAATTGGATATTTTTTTCTTTAACTGGGTATTCTGCAGGTCGTAAGAATAACCAGCAAGGAGGGCCTGTACATTTTCCTCCTGTAGATTTAAAACGTCCTTGCAACATCCTGTGTAGTAGCCGTGATATGGTATTGTAGCTCTGTGGCATCCTCTCTGACTTCAAATAGCTGACCTTCCCTAAGTATAGGCCATCAGTAAATAGTCTTGGACAACCCTTTTAATTATGGGTAAACCCTTTTTAGTTACCATTAGTGTAGATCAGTGTTGGATATGTATTACACATATTAGTAGGCATTGTGGTACTTAAGCAGCCCATACGTATGAAATATATGTCAACTGAACCCTCCAATTTTTGACTGGTTTGGCCAACCATCTAGTGTGCATGTAGGCCTCCTGATTCACCAACAGTGACAGATGTCAGGGGAGATAAAGATCAGGTAATTGTATTTCAGCTGCCCAATACTTTAGTTCACTGGGGGTATGTGATGCTGAAATACACGATCATTGCTCAGCTAAGCAGAGCTTGCACATGTATAGGAAATCGAACAAAATGACTGTCAAACAAATGTTTTGTCAACAACTATCTCATGTATAGCCGCATTACTGTTTTAGTTGTGGGCGAGGCACTTTTCTGAATAGATTTTTGCTGCTGCCCGTGCTATTCTGTGTACCCATACTGAAAGGACTTTTCTTATGGGACTGCATTTTAGAATACTGTGGTACAGTACATGGCAGTATCATGTGTACTGCAATATAGCTTTGTAATGCACTCTGAACATAAGATAAGGCTACCCAACGTTTTTAGCTTTTTTTTTTTTTTTTTCCTTTAAAGGGCCTTCTATAGTCACAACTCAGAATATGGGAATTAATGATACTTGACATACACATATTTATATATAAGAAGGGTTCATAATGTCCAGTGTGGTCTCTTTACATTGCTGTATGCATTCAGATTTCTATGATCTCCAGAGTCAGTATATAGGTTCTACATCACTGGCGAAGTATTCAGTTACAGTGCTGAAGAAAAGCCTTGCATAACAATGCTGCTGAGTCACTATGTGTAATGTGAATTCCTCTTGTAATGTTTCTCCTGAGGTAAAGCGGATACGGAAATTAGTTTAACCCTTAACAGTAAATGGCAGAATCACAATGAATTGAAGTGAGATAATTTATCTTGATAAGCTATAAATGACAACTCTCTAATTTAAGTAGGGTTTTTTTTTTTTTTTAGCTAGAATGCAGGGCCACTAACTGCGTATTGCACTCTGGTGGACTTGAGCCATCCATATATTACGTGGAAGGCCATTTATCTGAATGGCTGCCATGTAGTACTGCATTTGTAGTAGACATTTGGAAATGTCATTTAGTGTAAGCTGAACAGCCTGGTCATTGCTGTGGCTCCCTTATGAAAAGGGAGATCTAATAGGAGTTGGTTTATTCATAATCACAATGCCTAGGTTTGATTTTCATTTACTTGTGCGATCTGTTATTAGATTAACAAAGTTGAGCTTTGCATGCACACAAACATCTTGTATAAATATACGCCTTTTTGTTAGGATAGGGTGGCAATAGGATGTTCATTCATCCACTAGGACAAATTGGGACCCCTTCAAATGGTTATTGACATCTGTTAATAGGTGCCATTCCACTGAATCCAGCCCATTTAGAATTTTTTCTGTAGCCCCCACTACTCCCAAGGAATCCGTGCTGTTAGTATTCATGCCTGATATGCTACTTAGGTTTTCTACTCTCAGGTGAGCAGTATCAGGCAGGAGCACGAAAAGGGACGTGATTTGGAGCTCCAATCAGAGGTGGACAGTATCAGAACTAAGAATCACACCCCTTACCTGCTCCTTCTTGAAATCACCCACCTGACAGTACAAAACCTAAATAGGTTATCCAAAAAAGGGAAAGAATGGGCACAGTCCCTAATAATATATAAGGAGTGCCTACTCGAGAGCTCAAAAGGATACCAATATAACCCAACAAGAAGAATTTAAAAAAAAATCCATATTGAGTAATACAGGGTGTTGTCTAACCTGAAAAACAACCTCTCTGTTGCTGCCCCGACAAATAACGTCAGAGAAAAGAAGTATATATGTATACACACAATAATGTAGTAAATCAACTGCTACAGTAAGTAGATAGCAACACATGCAAGTTGGAGAAGGCACACTTGAAAGAATTGTTAATGCAAACCAATCTGAAAAGTGATGTTTAAAGGGGTTGGCCACTTTCAGAATAATATTGAGAGATGAATGTTATTGTTTGTGTAATAAAAAGTTATACAATTTTCCAATATACTTTCTGTATCAATTCCTCACGGGTTTCTAGATCTCTGCTTGCTGTCATTCATTCTGTTACTTCTAGTGGATAAAATTCTGACCATGGTCATGTGATTTACGGTCCATGGTCATGTGGTGAGCACACAGGAGCAAGCAGCATAGTCAAATTCCCAACATTCGCCATATCTTTACAGTTGGTTTCAATAAGGAACTAAAGAGAACCAATTATACCTTTTTGACTTTTTGCATTTTATATACTGATCTAACACCGAATCCACAACTGTAATAATTTTTTTTTTGTGTACCTTGCATGGTTTTAAAGTTATTGGGGCCATTTACTTTTGACTACCTATAGAAGTTGGCTGTCAACCACTACTGAGTGATTGCACTGAGAGATGGAGACCGCCCACAACACAAAAGATTGAAAGTGTACTGTCAAGTGGGCGATCTTCCACTGCCCAGGAAAGACGCTGTGCAGCAGAGGGCCACCCTCTTGACAGTACACTTCTATTAGCTGAATGTATCTGCACCAATGTCTTTGGAACTTTGCAAGGTTTACATAACATTGACATCATCAATGCAGCGTTTTTGTCTATCAGTATTTAAAATGGATAAAGTTTTATGACAGGTCCTCTTGAACTCTAAATACTTTTTAATAGGAAATAGTGTTACTTTTATTTAATTTCTTTATTTCAGGCTGAATTTGACACTGCGCTGAGTGAGGCTGGTGATAAACTTGTAGTAATTGACTTCACTGCCACATGGTGTGGGCCATGTAAAATGATTGGACCTTTCTTTGAAGTAAGTATCTTGTCTGTGTGTTTAAGTTATGTAAAGGTGGCCATTTTCTTTAGCCTGCCCATCCACCAGCTATTAACCTCCACTGTTTCTTCCCATATATACAGTTGAAACCAGAAGTTTACATACACTATATAAAAAGTCACATATGCATGTTTTTCTCACTATCTGACATGAAATCCGAATAAACCTTTCCCGTTTTAAGTCTATTAGGGTTGTCAAAATTATTTCTATTTGCCAAATGCCAGAATTATATATGAGAGAGAGAATTTTTAAGGCATTTTTATGACTTTCTGCAAAGTCAAAAGTTTACATACATTTCATTAGTAGTTGGTACCATTGCCCTTTAAACTGTATGACTTGGGTCAAACGTTTTGGATATCCTTCCACAAGCTTCTCACAATAGTTGGTAGGAATTTGGCCCATTCCTCCTGACAGAACTGGTGTAACTGAGCCATGTTTGTAGGCCGCCTTGCTCGCACCTGCCTCTTCATCTTTGTCCATAAATTTTCAATAGGATTGAGATCAGGTCTTTGTGATGGCCACTCCAAAACATTGACTTTGTTATCCTTAAGCCACTTTGTAACCAGTTTGGCAGTATGCTCCGGGTCATTGTCCATTTGGAAGACCCATTTGCACCCAAGCTTTAACTTCCTGGCTGATGTCTTGAGATGTTGCTTCAGTATTGCCACATAATGTCCTTTCCTCATGATGCCATCTATTTTGTGAAGTGCACCAGTCCCTCCTGCAGCAAAACAACCCCACAACATGATGCTGCCACCCCCGTGTTTCACAGTTGGGATGGTGTTCTCAGGCTTGGCCATAATGACCATTGTTACATTTGGAGGAAACAGGGAGAAGCTTGCAAGCCTGAGAACACCATCCCAGCATCATGTTGTGGGGTTGTTTTGCTGCAGGGGGAATTGGTGCACTTCACAAAATAGACCCAAGTCATACAGTTTAAGGGCAATGGTACCAAATACTAATGAAATGTATGTAAACTTTTTGACTTTGCAGAAAGTAATAAAAATGCCTTAAAAATTCTCTCTCTCTCTCTCTCTCTCATTATTCTGGCATTTGGCAAATAGAAATAATTTTGGTAATCCTAATTGACCTAAAACGGGAAAGATTTATTCTGATTTCATGTCAGATACTGAGAAAAACATGTATATGTGTCTTTTTATATAGTGTATGTAAACTTCTGGTTTCAACTGTACACTTACTCAGCTGAGAATGCATGTGTTCTCAATAGGAACACCTCTGGCCGTGGCCTATTTTTCCTTAAGAACAAAATGATTAGGGATGTTCTAATCCAATATGCCCAGTCCTTCTATATCTATATATACACAATATAATTGGTATGCTGCAGATTTGCAAATATGCCGTGTGCCCTGAATTCCATGTAGTTTTTTTTTTTGCTACATGTGGAGGAAGTTTTGAAATACCAATTTACTTACATTGTAGTTATGTATATGATAGGTGGGAGTCCAGTGCCCAGTACCAAGACTCAACAATTGTGAGCTTCAGAAACAGATGAGCACTTGCACTTAGATGTTTCTGATGTTCCCATTATTTTCCAAGTTACTAGAGACTACCAACCCGGCTTTCTGGATCTGCTGCATACTCTGCACCACCCACCCTAACAATTTGTTTTACAGTTCTCATCCTAGTTTTGTCCCATATTGTGCAGCACAAAGAAGAAAAATTAATATATTGTTTCAATATAGTGGGACACCACTGCACTCTTGTATAACCCTATAGAATTTTTGCACAGATAAAAAAGTGGAGGACAGTTCAAAGTGTAAGGCTAAGGTCTCATGTAGCGATATGCAGCAGATAAACTCTCCGAAAAATTATAGTCGAAATGCATCACGTTTTTTTTCTCTCAGCGTTTTTCATTGCTTTTTTGGAAATCGCAGCATTGCAGTGACTGCAATGCAGAGTAAATTCCTGTATCTGTCCATATGAAAAATGCTGGCATTTGTAGGCCTATTCTAATGTTACATATCTAAATACTGAACACCGGTATTCCTGTACACTGTAGTATAGAAATTGCTGGAAAAACTTACATGACCAGGATTCCTATAAATATTGTTGCATTTTGTTCTTTTACACTTTAAATGAATTCAAGAAAGAGTGAGCTCATATTTTTACCACATTGAGGAAATGCTCACAATTCAGTTCAAAAGGGGAAGTTTCACATGAAGATCGGGCTTTGTTTCCGATGAACATAAGCTGTCTATAGGCAAGCATTTTGCTTGCTTTAAAACGTGTCTGTGGTTGAAATTAATATACACTGACTTGTTTTTTAGAAACCCACTTTCTATAACTCACATTTTAATTTCCTTCTCATACATAATGTAAACCCCCCCCCTCATAAGTCATAATAGAGAGTTGTCAGGAGCAAGTACCAGTACACCCAGCCATTTATTTGAAAAACAAGCATGTAACACTACATTTCCTCTGCGCTGCTACAAGGAAAATGTATGGCCAGCCACATTTTGCCTAGTGATCAGCTTAAAGGGTCAATCTTCCTGGTGGCTGCCTTTAGATAATGAGTTGTCTTCATGAGATGACCCTTGTTGATTCAACTTAAAAATTGCAGCTAAATATGTGTATGTATAGACTGAATAGTGTATGTATATTGTAGCTGCTGTTATATCCTTTTATGATCATAAGCACAGTTTTAACATCTTGGTCATTCATGTGTTTGTTTCTAGAGCTTGAGTGCAAAATACACTGATGTTGTATTTCTTAAAGTGGATGTGGATGATGCGCAGGTAAAATATATTTTACTTCAAATCTCTGGTTTTATTCTTGAAGTCATCATACTATATTTACTGAATTGGCTTTACAGCGGCAACATAAAACCTAGAAGAACATAACAGTAAACAATTCAATGGGGATCACAAAGAATATATAGATACTAGACTGCAGATCTGATACTGATCTGATATTTCAGTCTTACTAAATATAATCTGTTTGTTTTTGGGTTTTTTTGCAATGAAACCTTTTGTACTTATGTTTTATACTGAATTATTGCATAATATGAAGAAAAATCCATTACTTTGATTTCCGCCTAAGTGTTGACACATCGCATGTCTAACCCTTGAATAAAACACACTATTGAAGGAGTTGTTTAAGACCCAATGTGTTCTGGATACTAATGACCCATCAGCAGGATAGATCACCAATATCTGATTGGTGGGAGTCCAACATGGCTGGGAGCAGCTCTGCCCCTATTTAAGTGAATGGCAACAGAGCTGCCATTTCCCAGTGCCACCACTACAGAGCCACACACTGCATCAAAATTACGAGCTACTTCTGAACTGATTACTCATTGTCAGTTCACTGCCTAAATCAGTCTTCCGAGATGGTGGATTAGCAGTTCTGGTTAGATCTGACTATCATAAGCTGCTGCTTCCTGATTACTGTCTCCCCAATGTCCAATTTACATCTAAAGTGAAGTAAAGTGATGTATAATGTCCCCAATCTGCTACACATAGGGTAGCAGGAGCTTCTCTTTTCTGTCTATGTGTGAATTTAGTCTCTACTGACTAGCTGCTGGGAAAATTGAGCCTACAGAAGGGACAATGGTGAACAATACACCACATATGTTGTTATTCCTCTTGTACACACAACAGCTTATTCTGAGAAGTTACCTGAAATGACCAGCAAGCTTTAAGTTTCAAAACATCTTTTTCTCTCCTTGATTTTTCTTCTGTGTTCAGCCAAGAATACTGCATATATCAGAGCTAAAATGCTTGTCACTTTTGCAGGAATTTACACTGTTACATGTAGAAGGTTTTAGCAGCAGCATAGTTAGTTCCTTGGAAGAAAATAAACGTAATCTTGTCTTGAAGAAAAAGATAACACTTTACACTGATTAACTCCAATGAATGAGGCTAAATTAGAGCATGCCAACCTCCAGCAGTGCAAAACTGCATACTGGCAAGAACTTGAGCCTCCACAATGTGTATTATTGCTGTGTGAACATAGCCTTATACTTCTAGACCTGAGTTGTGTTTCCAAAGACAATAAAAGAATGATATTTCATCTGTTTTGTCTGATGCACTTTGCTCCAGTGCATGCCATAATGCAGCGTAATTTCATTTAGAAGGAAGTATTGTATGTGAGCTTACATACTGTATCTTTCTTATGTAAAATATGTTCTTTTTTTACAGGACGTTTCTACACACTGTGAAATCAAATGCATGCCAACCTTTCAGTTCTATAAAAATGGAAAACGGGTAGGTATTTGACATCTCTGAACACTTGTCTTGAACGCAGGGGGCATCATCTGCTCAGCACTACTGGTTACAGTGGTATTATTGGTCACAATAGAGAATATGAAGAACTGACTTTTGATATATTGGGCATCAACTGTTAACTAAAAGGATGCAGTGCAGAAGATTTACAAAAAAAATTATGTACACTCATTGGCAGAAAAAAAATAAATAACACACAGATAGAAATATCGGATTGCTGCAAAAGTTGGCATGCAGGTATGTAAATGGTTACAGGTGTGCTCGGATCAGAGCTTGCCACAGAGGGCTTAAATGCTTCCCCCACTGCCCTATAAAAAGGCTCTCAGAGGCTAATTGGGTAATGTACCTCTTGGTGAGAGGTCAATGACGGCTACACATGCCTCTAACAAAGAACTCCATGATATTTTACCCAGTTAATATACTTTGAGTGCGGGCACATCACTGAACTGAGAGAAGCAGGACGGTCTTCTCAACGAATACCCTGCCGTCTAGGCCATTTTGACCTATCTGTTAGGAGGTGTTAGAAGCGTTGGTTACCTTAGGACATGCACACACTGTGAACAGATTCTGGATGTTCCAGACATTCCACCAGTAGAGAGGATTGTTTGACCTGCTGACAAGCACGAGCACTTCCCAGTTTCTTTGTCCATCACCCAGACATAGCTGGAACATTAATTACACGCACCTGTTTCTGGCCAGGCCATTTACAGGAACTTAGAGGGAAATTTGGTGTCGTGGCGCTAATTACATGTCCTGCCATTGATAGCCTGTCATGCTGCTTCTGGTTGAAGTGGTGTTGTGGGTGAAATCTGGATTGCTGTGGACTGTGTTCGAGTATAGAAGCCTTGTAGTGAGCACTTCAATCCTGCCTCTGCCATGGAGTAACACTGCTTGTGTGGTGATCTGGGGAGCCCTTGCTCAGTCACTCATTCCTAGTAGAGATACAAGGGACACTTCACACAGCTGAAAATGAAGAAGAATTTGAGGCGACATCTGCCACAATTCACCTTCATTTTTTTTTGCCCTCCAGCTCCCAGTAGAGGAATGCCGGAGCAGATCTTCTAGATTCCAGCACAGTTTTCAGCTGCTGATTAGGCCAAGAAGAATGGGTCTAATCAGAGGGGTGTCTAACATCGCAAACCTGAGCAGGATACTTTTTTTTTTTTTTTTTTTTTGTGTCCTCTTCCGATCTCTGCCTCCCATTGCAAACTATGGGAGGCAGAATTAGTTGCTGATTTTTGGGGAGAATCTGCCTCAAAATCAGCACCAGATTCCACTGTGTGAACATACCCTAATAGCAGGACATCCTGCGGCCACATGTGTTGCCTCTCAGTAGGGTTTCCCAGGGTTGTCACTGACAGATTGCAACATTTCTTTGGCAAGTTCCTTAATCGCCAATCAAGCGTTTATGGGATCAGGTGGGCTGGTCCCACCTGGAAAATAAAATGGTCCCTACTACTAAAGTCTCTGTTTAGGCTTAAAGAACAAGACTTGCTGAACAGATTGATATAAAGTGGTAAAACTTTTAGTATAACTTTTCATTTATGTCTCTGCTAATTCCATGGCTAAGGAGTTGATAGGCCAAACCACTAACTCCAACTCTATTATTCCAAAGACTAACTCTGACTCCTGCTCTGATTTTGACTCATAAATGGCTAACAGTCATGGTTAAACAAACATAGTAAAGCTCCTTAAAGAGGACCTTTCATATCCTCATGAAAGTGCGGTTTTATATACCGCTAGAAAGCCAACTGCGCTGAATTCAGCACACTGTCAGCTATCCCAGTATGTGCCCCGGTGATGGCGATATCGGTGCCGTTAGTTTTGGCACCGATATCTCCCCACTGTCAGAAGGGTTTCCCTCATAGCTCGACTTCATTGCAGCATTCAGCGTACTGTTGGCTTTTTAGCGGTATATAAAACCACACTTTCATGAGGACATGAAAGGTCCTCTTTAAATTCAGGAAAAAAGCTAGTGATTTAATTTGTATGATTAACATAATATACATAATAATAATACATACAGTGGGGAAAAAAGTATTTAGTCATCCACCAATTGTGCAAGTTCTCCCACTTAGAAAGATGAGGCCGGCCTGTAATTGACATCATAGGTAGACCTCAACTATGAGAGACAAAATGAGAAAACAAATCCAGAAAATCACATTGTCTGATTTTTAAAAAAATTATTTACAAATTATGGTGGTGTGATGAACCGACCCTCAGTTTTATATCTTTCTTGGAAGTGTGTTTTACTTGCTTAGGTCAGTCCTTCCCCCACTTGGAATGCGGTGCTTTAGTTGAGTCCACATTGCTGGACGATAGGCTTCACTGGTTTTATGTGTGTTCATTGGAGATGGCTTGCTATAGCCAGGCACTTTTATTATCCCTGGCCAGATGGGATGGGGGATAGAAAGCCTTAACTTCACCCTTCTCTCCAAGGGTTCTGCAAAGGTGGGAGAAGGGGGGCTGCCTGGGTGCAAGGGGTGGGTGGAGCTCTAGCCATATGCTGTGGGCAGACCTGGATTCTGGGGTCATTCAGCATAGAGGCAGTAAGGAGCTCTGATCTGGGAGAAGATGAGAGGGCCTGCCCTACTGAGGAATGCTTTGAGGGCCTAGTTCTGGACAGCATGTAGAAGGATTGTTTTATGCAACTTGCTTAAGCTTGCGCCCTAGGCCCAAAACTCTGCTGTGGCCTAGAGAAACGGACTACGAGCCTATGCCGGTATTTTCTCTATCTTTTAATTCCCCTGTTTATTTTTGTGTATGGTATCATCGCTCTTTTGCTTGTATGTTTATGCTTGATCATATTAATATTGTATATTTCTGTATATGCTATTAATTCATACCGACCCACTTGGGTTATTAAACATATAAAATTTATATCGCTCATTTCATTTTATCCTATGACCCGGTCTACTCACAGTGTGTGAGTGGGAGGTTAAGAAAGAAGTTTGATCGCAGGCGTGCCAGGCGGCTGGGCGAGGCGATATTCTTCACAGGTGGAAAATAAGTATTTGGTCAATAACAAAAGTTCATCTCAATACTTTGTTATATATCCTTTGTTGGCAATGACAGAGGTTTTCTGTAAGTCTTCACAAGGTTGACACACACTGTTGCTGGTATGTTGGCCCATTGCTCCATGCAGATCTCCTCTAGAGCAGTGATGTTTTAGGGCTGTCGCTGGGCAACACAGACTTTCAACTCCCTCCAAAGGTTTTCTATAGGGTTGAGATCTGGAGACTGGCTAGGTCACTCCAGGACCTTGAAATGCTTCTTACAAAGCCACTCCTTTGTTGCCCTGGTGGTGTTTATGGGATCATTGTCATGCTGAAATACCCAGCCACATTTCATCTTCAATGCCCTTGCTGATGGAAGGAGGTTTGCACTCAAAATCTCACGATACATGGCCCCATTCATTCTTTCATGTACACGGATCAGTCGTACTGGTCCCTTTGCAGAGAAACAGCCCCAAAGCATGATGTTACCACCCCCATGCTTTCACAGTAGGTATGGTGTTCTTTGGATGCAACTCAGCATTCACTCTCCTCCAAACACGACGAGTTGTGTTTCTACCAAACAGTTCTACTTTAATTTCATCAAACCATATGACATTCTCCCAATACTCTTCTGGAACATCCAAATGCTCTCTAGCAAACTTCAGACGGGCCCGGATATGAACTGGCTTAAAGAAGGGGGACACGTCTGGCACTGCAGGATCTGAGTCCCTGGCGGCGTAGTGTGTTACTGACGGTAGCCTTTGCTACGTTAGTCCCAGCTTTCTGCAGGTCATTCACTAGGTCCCCCTGTGTGGTTCTGGGATTTTTGCTCACCATTCTTGTGATCATTTTGACCCGATGGGGTGAGATCTTGCGTGGAGCCCCTGATCGAGGGAGATTATCAGTGGTCTTGTATGTCTTCCATTTTCTAATTATTGCTCCCACAGTTGACTTCTTCACACCAAGCTGCTTGCCTATTGCAGATTCAGAATTCCCAGCCTGATGCAGGTCTACAATTTTGTTTCTGGTGTCCTTCCACAGCTCTTTGGTCTTCACCATAGTGGAGTTTGGAGTGCGACTGTTTGAGGTTGTGGACAGGTGTCTTTTATACTGATAACAATGTCAAACTGGTGCCATTACTACAGGTAATGAGTGGAGGACAGAGGAGCCTCTTAAAGAAGAAGTTACAGGTCTGTGAGAGCCAGAAATCTTGCTTGTTTGTAGGTGACCAAATACTTATTTTCTACCATAATTTGCAAATAAATTCTTTAAAAATCAGACAATGTGATTTTCTGGATTTGTTTTCTCATTTTGTCTCTCATAGTTGAGGTCTACCTATGATGTCAATTACAGGCCGGCCTCATCTTTTTAAGTGGGAGAACTTGCACAATTGGTGGCTAACTAAATACTTTTTTCCCCCACTGTATAATGTAAAGTAAATAATCATTTTATTTTGAATCCAAAGTCAATAAAAAAGTTTTCGCACTATAAGTCCACCCAAAACTGGTTCCACCTTCTCGACTCCAACTCCACTGCCCTGGTTCATTGTAAGCTTAAAAGTGGTCTTCCAGTAATGAGGGCAGCCCTAGTAGTGATTGAACACCTATCTCTGTATGCAGTCATACATGAAGGACTGTCAGCCACAAAACTGTAGTATATATTAATTTTCTTAGATCCTTTTGCTTCATAACTTGATGTATGGAGATTGAACTGTATTTGAATGGTGATAAGTTCACTTTAAATGGGCACTATTGTTTCAACAAACTTGGAATAAATAAATAGTACAGGGAATTATGAGAGATTTTGTAATATATCTTGTCAGAGGGAAATGCCTCTTTCTGCAGTTAAGCGGTTCCCAGCTCTTTCTCCTCTCTCTTAAACAGAATTTAACTGTGAAAAATCACTGTCCTGTCCGTCGCGAGATGGACTGCATGTCACATGACTCCGATGGCTTATCTTTATAAACGGCTGTGGAAAGGAGAGGGGGACAGAGTGAGCAGGAAGTGGAGCAGATAACAGAAGATAGGTTTAGTTAAACTGATGGCAGAGCTTTCTATCACAGTTAAAATTCTTTATTTACATTAGTACATATCAGTACTTCTGTATATATGTCCTGCATGGTCCTGGGGTTGTTTCTAAGTGTGACAGCTAGTCTCCACCCACCTGTTCAAAAATGAAAAATTCCAGTTACAGCAAGCAGAGGCGAATATTGCTAAAAACTGTAAAATGTAAGTGATATAATGACCAGATATGGTGTTTCTCCAGATGTACACACACATAACAGCTTATTCGAAAAAGTGAAATCAGGTACTTTTCAAGTAAAGAAATTTAATTTCCTTTTATTTTTTTTTTTCTTCTTCAGATACATGAATTTAGTGGAGCCAACCAGTCCAGTTTGGAGCAAAAAGTACAAGAATTAAAATAATCGTGCATAAATAAAGGGTGTCTTCCTATTTTTTAATTCTATTTTCTGTACATTTTGACCACATTTGAACCATGCTTCAAATACTTATATGAAGGAAACTGCAACCATTCCTGTTTGTTTAAGCTCTAAAGAAAATGCTACTATTTCCAATACTCCTTTATTGTACTGTTAAAGGAATGGACCCAATGATATGTGTTGAATAAAATGGCTGCTAGGCCCCACTATCCTTTTTCTATTGTGTTTTTATTCAAGTTGACCATGGGCATTTAGTTAACCAAGTAACCAACAAAGGTATAAAGTTATAAAAAAAACAAACTTAAATGGGTTATCTGGTGAGTTAAAATGACCTTAATTTGTCTGCCGAATTCTTGATGATGGAGGTGGGGGGTGGCCTGGCTACCTATAGTAAAGCCAGCCCCCACAGCACAGGTAATTACTCCTGTAAATCAGGAGAGGAGGCAATGGGCTGAGCGACACAGGGGTCATAACCAGTCCATTATGAAGAATATGGCAGATGAATTAAGGTCATTTTAGCTCTCTGAACAACCCCTTTAAGGCTGGGGCCCCACATGGTGGCAAAAACTGTGGCGTTTTAAAGTCACAGTAAATCTCATTCACACTTCGCAGAAAAATATGCACAGCAGAAAGTGTGATTTTCCAAAACCGCAACCGTTTTGGAAATCGCAGCATGTCAATTATACCTACGGAAATGCTGGCGGTTTCCCTATAGTTATAATGGAAACAGAAAGTTGGGCTGAGGAAACCTCTGCTGACTGTGAAAAGCTCTGCGGGAAAAAAATGCAATGGGTTTCCGCCGTAGTTTTTCCCACACTGCTTTTTTGCTGCGGCCCTCTATTTGGGGCCTTAGCCTAAAGGGGTTTTCCCAAAAGCAAATTATCACCTATCCATGGAATAGAGAATAACTTGCAGATCTGGAAGGTTCAACAGCTCAAACCCCTACTGATCTGGAGAACAGAGGACTGTTCTAAATGGAGCGGTGGTCAGACAGTGTGCGCACCGCACTATTTATTTCAGTGGGAGGACCAGAGGACCATTAATAATGCAATACACATTTTGACCATATGGTGCATGTGGACAACTAACCACACTTCTATGAGCTTGTCTGACACCATTTCAAAGCTATAGCTATAAATATGAAGTTTGACACTATAACAATTTCCAGTTTTCTTCTAGGGCTTTCCACAAGATTTTGAAGTGTCTGGAAATTTTCTGACCATTCTGCCCTACTCAGTTATGCTGAAAACATCCTAAATGCAGAACAGGAAAGCAGTGGATAGATGTTTACAGGTTTTAGCTAGGCTATGACTAAGTATCATGTGTTTTGCCTGAATTGTGTACAGTTGGTACGGAAAGTATTCAGACCCCTTTAAATTTTTCACTGTTTCATTGCAGCCATTTGCTAAAAGCAAAAAAGTTCATTTTATTTCTCATTAATGTACACTCATCACCCCATCTTGACAGAAAAAAACAGAAATGTAGATCTTTTTGCAAATGTATTAAAAAAGAAAAACTGAAATATCACTTGGTCATAAGTATTCAGACCCTTTACTGTGACACTCATATTTAACTCACATGCTGTTCATTTCCTTCTGATCCTCCTTGAGATGGTTCTACTCCTTCAATGCAGTCCAGCTGTGTTTAATTAAACTGATTGGACTTGATTAGGAAAGGCACACACCTGTCTATATAAGATGTCACAGCTCACAGTGCATGTCAGAGCAAATGAGAATCATGAGGTCAAAGGAACTGCCCAAGGAGCTCAGACAGAATTGTGGCAAGGCACAGATCTGGCCAAGGTTACAAAAGAATTTCTGCAGCACTCGAGGTTCCTAAGAGCACAGTGGCCTCCATAATCCTTAAATGGAAGAAGTTTGGGACGACCAGAACTCTTCCCAGACCTGGCTGTCCAGCCAAACTGAGCAATCATGGGAGAAGAGCCTTGGTGAAAGAGGTAAAGAAGAACCCAAAGATCACTGTGGCTGAGCTCCAGAGATGCAGTAGGGAGATGGGAGAAAGTTCCACAAAGTCAACTATCACTGCAGCCCTCCACCAGTCAGGGCTTTATGGCAGAGTGGCCCGAAGGAAGCCTCTCCTCAGTGCAAGACCTGAAAGCCTGCAGAGAGTTTACCAAAAAACACAAGAAGGGCTCTCAGACTATGAGAAATAAGATTCTCTGGTGTGATGAGACGAAGATTGAACTTTTTGGCGTTAATTCTAAGCGGTATGTGTGGAGAAAACCAGGCACTGCTCATCACCTGCCCAATACAATCCCAACAGTGAAACATGGTGGTGGCAGCATCATGCTATGGGGTGTTTTTCAGCTGCAGGGACAGGACGACTGGTTGCCATTGAAGGAAAGATGAATGTGGCCAAGTACAGAGATATCCTGGAAGAAAACCTCTTCCAGAATGCGCTGGACCTCAGACTCGGCTGAAGGTTCACCTTCCAACAAGACAATACCCTAAGCACACAGCTAAAATAACAAAGGAGTGGCTTCGGAACAACTCTGTGACCATTCTTGACTGGCCCAGCCAGAGCCCTGACCTCAACCCAATTGAGCATCTCTGGAGAGACCTGAAAATGGCTGTCCACCAACGTTCACCATCCAACCTGATGGAACTCGAGAGGATCTGCAAGGAAGAATGGCAGAGGATCCCCAAATCCAGATGTGAAAAACTTGTTGCATCATTCCCAAGAAGACTCATGGCTGTACTAGCTCAAAAGGGTGCTTATACTCAATACTGAGCAAAGGGTCTGAATACTTATGACCATGTGATATGTCAGTTTTTCTTTTTTAATAAATTTGCTCAAATATCTACATTTCTGTTTTTTTCTGTCAAGATGGGGTGCTGAGTGTACATTAATGAGAAATAAAATGAACTTTTTTGCTTTTAGCAAATGGCTGCAATGAAACAAAGAGTGAAAAATTTAAAGGGTCTGAATACTTTCCGTACCCACTGTATACACTTTCCCACAACTTTTCTATTTCAAGTGTCCTTTCCCTCATCTAGTAGGTGTAAATTTTAATGTCATACCTTACTGGGCAGGTATTGGCGGAATTTAAGCTTCCCTTTTGAAGTGGATCAGGGATTTGTCTATTACAATGCAATGTTAATGGGTGTATGCCTCTGCAAATTTAGTACTAAAATGATCCAGGGCTGGTCTGATTTTAAAGAGGCGGTGAAACATGAGGTCATTTTCAGCACTGTCATTATAAGATAGAAATTTCAGAATTACTTCAAAGTGTGTCCTGTTCATGGCTGCACCCAATGGCTGTACCTCAATACTGCTTAATTTCTGGCTTTTATATGTGCAATATGCAGCATCAGGCCCCAAAATGTCATTAATCTCTACTGAATTTATGAGGGTCCACCTAGCATATAATGACATGGAATTTTCTTCTAAAAACAGCTGGGTGTATAGATGAGGGAAAGGTCACCCACAAGGTGAGTAAAAGGACACCAGAATTGAGCCCCAGCATGCCCTCTAATCCTAGAAGTTAGTAGGAAAATAATGTGTGATTTGCTGCATCCACTGCTGGTTCGGGGTTATCACCTCTATGTGGATAACTTCTACACCAGCATCCCACTCTTTAAGTGCATCAATTACAAAGGAACTGTGGCTTGTGGGACAGTGCGCAAAAATCAGAGAAGCCTTAGATCACAGGTTGTGCAATCCCTCAGAAAGGTGAGAACATGTTGTTGGTCAGTTATAAAGACAAGAGGGATGTCCTTATACTGACCACAATTCATGGTAACAACAGCACCCCTGTCCCTGTACGAGATACGGATACCCCCACTCCCAAGATGGAGTGCATTCTGGCCTATAATAAGTACATGCAAGGGGTTGATTTATCTGACCAAGTGCTCAAACCATACAAAATGTTGGCCGTGCAGATTGTACAATTGGCTCTGTGCAATGCGTACATCCTATTAAGTATAGTCCAGATGGAGACATACCTTCATTTTCAAGAGGTAGTAATTAAGGCCCTAATATTTGGAAATCGGGAAGGGGAGGGCCCCAGGACTTCTAGAGGCGAGGGTTCCCGTATTGTACAACAACATTTCCCCAAATGAAATCTTCAAACTGCAAAGAAGGGAAGGACCCAAAAAAGGTGTAGAGTATGTTACAAAAGGAGAATGAGGAAAATACAATTTACCACTGTGAAATCTGCCACAAAAAACCTGACCTTTGCATATAGATTGCTTCATACCACACATACATGGATTACCGGTTTTATAGTTTACCACCTCTTTATACCCTAATGGATCCAGCACAGTTTACATATTTACTTTCAATCTCTGCTATGCATTAATTTCTGGAAAAATAAAATAAAACTGTGGGGTCCAATTGCTCATTACCTTCCTAGATAACTTTCTTTTAGGGGTGTAGTTTCCAAAATGGGATCACTATTTGGGGGTTTCCACTGTTTTGGAAAACTATTTCCACTATTCTGATATGTCAGGGACACTGCAATTGTCACATGGTGTCTGAATACTGTTTTACCAAACTCTGCCCTCCAGATAGTGTTCTGTCTTTTCTGAATTCCTTTGTACAGTGCCTTTCAAAAGTATTCATACCCCTTAAACTTTTTCACATTTTGTCACCTTACAACCACAAACTTAAATGTATTATCTTGAGATTTTAAGTGATAGACCAACACAAAGTAGCAGATAATTGTCAAGTGGAACGAAAATGATACATGGTTCTCAAATAAAAATCTGAAAAGTGTGACGTGCAAAAGTATTCAGTCCCCCTATAGCAATACTTTGTAGAGCCACCTTTCACTGTAATTACAGTTGCAAGTCTTTTGGGGTATGTCTCTACCAGCTTTGCTCACCTATAGACTGAGATTTTCTCCCATTCTCCTTTGCACAATAGCTCAAGCTCAGCCAGATTGGATTGAGTGCATCTGTGAACAGCAATTTTCATGTCTTTCCACAGATGCTCAATGGGATTTAGGTCTGGACTTTGACTGGGCCATTCTAACACATGGATATTCTTTGATCTAAACCATTACACTGTAGCTCTGGCTGTATGTTTAGGGTCATAATCTTGCTGGAAGTTGAATCTCTTTCCCAGTCTCAAGTCTTTTGCAGCCTCCAATAGGTTTTCTTCCAGGATTGCACTGTATTTAGCGCTATCCATCTTCCCATCAACTCTGACCAGTTTCCCTGTCCCTGCTGAAGAAAAGCCTCCCCACAGCATGATGCAACCACCACCATGTTTCACAGTGGGGATGGTGTGTTCAGGGTGATGAGCAGTGTTACTTTTGTGCCACACATAGCGCTTTGCATTTAGCCAAAAAGTTCAACTTTGGTCTCATCTGACCAGAGCACCTTCTCCCACATGTTTGCTGTGTCCTCTATATGGTTTGTGGCAAACTCCAAAGGCACTTCTTATGTCTTTCTTTCAACAATGGTTTTCTTCTTGACACTCTTCCATAAAGGCCATATTTGTGGAGTGCAGTGCACGACTTATAGTTGTCCTGTGGACACATTCTCCCACCTGAACTGTGGATTTCTGCAGCTCCTCCAGAGTGACCATAGGCCTCTTGGCTGCTTCTCTGACCAGTACTCTCCTTGCTCGATCTGTCAGTTTACGTGGATGGCCATGTCTTGGTAGGTTTGCAGTTGCAGAATACTTTTTCCATTTTTGTATGATGGATTGAACAGTGCTCCTTGGGATGCTAAAAGCTTAGGTTTTTATAACCTAACCCTGCTTTAAACTTCTCCACAACTTTATCTCTGACCTGTCTGCTGAGTTCCTTGGTCTTCATCATGCTGTTTGTTCACTAGTGTTCTCTAACAAACCACTGAGGCCTTCACAGAGCATGTGTATTTATACTGAGACTAAATTACACACAGCCGTACTCTTAACTAATTAAGTGACTTCTGTAGGCAATTAATTGCACTGGATTTTATTTAGGGGTATGAGAGTACAGGGAGCGGAATACTTTTGCACGTCACACTTTTCATTTTTATTTGATTAAACTTTTGAAAACCATGTGTCATTTTCGTTCCACTTTACAATTATGTGTTACTTTGTGTTGGTCTATCAATTAAAATTTCAATAAAATACATTTAAGTTTGTGGTTGTAAGGTGACAAAATGTGAAAAAGTTCAAGGAGTATGAATACTTCTGCAAGCCACTGTATGCTCATACAGCACTTTACAAACACATATGAGGTATTTCTCTGTTCAGGAGAAATTTTGTAACAAATTGTGGGGGTTCTTTAACCCATTGTGAAATTGTAAAATTTGAAACTAAAGTAACATTTTATAGGGATAAATGTAATATTTCATTTTTATGTCACAATTCTGTGAAATACCTGTAGGGTCAAAATACTCACTATATCCCTTGATAAATTCCTTGAGGGGTCTATTTTCTATAATGGGGTCATTTTGAGGGGGAAGAGTTCCATTGATCTAGCAACTCAGGGGCTCTGCAAAAGCAACATGGTGCCTGAAACCGATTACAGCAAAATCTGCTCTCCAAAACCTTAAAGGGGCATTCCCACGAAGATAACCATTTTTAAATTTGTAGATAATTAAAGGTTAAACATTTTTGCAAATATAAGTAAATCAACATTTTGCAGAGTTTTAAAGATTTTCTCTAAATATCTTTTGGTTACAAGTTGTTGTCTTGATTGGTTGCCAGTGGATATGACCATGAATGCAGGACCTTTCTAAGGTCATAAAATCAGCCATGATTTACTTATGGTGGCCGGGATATCTTCTGATACATGTAGTGTCCCTGCATGATAACCTGGCTTACAATAAGGACATCATGGCTGGGTTTCTGACAAGCCCCAGACCATAGAAAGTTTCTGCATTTGTGGTCATATCCATTGGCAGCACCGCTGCAGCACCGGTAACCGTCACTATCAACGATTCGCTGTAGGAAGGGGGTAGGGGGTCCTGGACAAAAGTTTGCCCACCAGACTTTAGCTACGCCACTGTATAACAAACAAATAATTTTAACCAAATTACCTATTTTTTAACCCTTTAAGGACGCAGGGTAATTTGTATATTAATGCTCGGTGACTTTTTCATATTTTCCCTCTCTGCCTTCCAAATTTCATAACTTTTTTATTTTTCTGTCTACATAGCTATGTGAGGGCTTATTCTTTGTGTGACGAGTTGTACTTTCATTTGCCACCATTTGTGGGGTACATATAATGTTTTGACTGGCTTTTATTTACGTTTTTGTGTGTAAAATAACATGTAAAATAACATACAATTCTATCATAATTTTTTGCATTTTGTTTTTTACGGTGTTCACTCTGCATTAAAAATTACATGGCAGCAGGTCATTACGATTACGATGATACCATTTTTCTATTGGTTTTTATTACGATTTTCCCCTTTTACAAATAAAACGTCACTTTTTGAAAATTATTTTCCTGGGGTCACCATATTCTGACGCCTATAACTTTTTTATTGTATTGTTGATGAAGATATGTCATAGCTCGTTATTTGCGGGGCAAGTTGTACTTTTTATTGGTACCAATGTTTGATATGTACTGTATGACTAAATAAATAACAATATTTTTGGATAGTGGGAACTTAAACGCACGGGATACCTAACATGTTTGTTTATTTATTTTGTTTACATTATGTAGTTTTTAAATATAAAGGTGTTTTTTTTTTTACTTTTTATTGTTTGTTTATTATTGTGTATTTTAATCTGTGTGTGTCTGTGTGTGTTTTTTTTTTTTTTTCCTTTTTACATGTCCCTCTCTTGTCTTCACTATTGCAATTCTCTTCTAATTGGGCTTCCTCTTGCTAAACTCTCCCCACTACAATCTGTCCTGAATGCAGCCGCCAGACTCATCTTTCTGTCAAAGCGGTACACAGACGCATCTACCTTGTGTCAGTCGCTGTATTGGTTGCCCATCCATCACAGAAAACAATATAAAATTACACTGGTCTACAAAAAAAATTTTTTTTTTTCTTTCACAGAAACAAAAATATGTGGATTTCAATTTTTTGTGCTGATTTCAAATATGTTTTCAGATTTTTTTCCATCAGGCAGGGTTTTTTTGTGACAGGCAACTTTAATGGAAATATTAATATTAACATAATACATACTCAATCAAGATTATTTAAAACACAGCTTATCTAAAATTTCTTTCATGATTTACAGGAATATTTTGTGTCTGGGATGTCTCTCTTTGTAGTCCAACAATAGTCAGCCAGCATGGTGGTGCTCCACTTGCCTTGGCACCTTCGTTCCATCGTAGAAATCTGCTGATGAAAACGCTCCCCATGCTGGTCACTGACAGCACCAAGATTTTCTGGGAATAAGTCCAGGTGGGAGTCCAAGAAATGAAGTTTTAAGGACATGTTGCATCCCATAACTTGGTATGATTTCACAAGATCACGCACTATATCACTGTAGTTTGCTGCTTTATGATTTCCAAGAAAAGAAGAGGAGACATTTTTGAAGGACAGCCAGGCTGCTTTTTGCAATGGATTTAACAGTTCCTGAAATTGTTTGTCATCCATGACCGATCTTATTTGTGGCTCTCTAAAAATGCCTTCTTTGAGTTTTGCTAACTTTTGGAAATTTTGATTTCAAATGCATAAATGCAGCAGAAGTTTTATCAATTGCTTTTACGAATTGTTTCATCAATCCGAGCTTAATATGCAGTGGAGGTAGATATACTTTTGTAGGATTCACTAAAGGTACATTTGACACATTTTTTTGTCCAGAAACAAGAGATTCACGTTTAGGCCATTCCTTCCTAATATAATGAGATTTCCTATCCCTGCTATCCCATTCACATAAGAAACAGCAGAATTTTGTGTATCCAAGTTGCAACCCAAGCAATAAAGCAATGACCTTCAAATCTCCACAGATATTCCAGTTATATTTTTCATACTGGATTTTATCTAACAGAAGTTTCATACTTTCATATGTCTCTTTCATATCAGCAGCATGTGCAACAGGTATTGACGGTAAGGAATTGCCATTATGCAAAAGAACGGCCTTTAAACTAACTTTTGATGAGTCTATGAACAACCGCCAATCATCTGCCTGGTGTTGAATACCAAGGGCCTCCATAAGTGAATAAACATCATTGCAATACACTACATCATTTTCTTCAGAGAAGTAGTGTTTTAAATCACTCTCTTGGTCACGATACCTGCATATTCTTACGTCTGCTCGGAGTAGATTCCATCCTTTGAGCCTAGAAGATAGAACCTCTGATTGCTGTTTAGACAAGTTTAATTCCCGAATGAGGTCGTTCAGATTCTCTTGCGATAAGAAGTGAGGTGGTTTTGAACTTGGTTGGAAAGTAGGATCGTTTCTCATATTGCTGTATGCTTCTTCTTCTGTGTAAGGTCAGAATCAGAGCAGTCGCTTACACTCACTAAATCTGGACACTTCGGTACAGGAAGCTCTTCGCTATGTAAGACAGGCCTCATTGCAGATTTTAAATTCGGGTATTTAACTGTGTATTTTGTTTTAGATGTGATTCCTTTAATGTTCGTTAAGCAGAAATAGCAATCTGTTATATGGTCCTTCGGGTCTCTCCAAACTATCAGAATAGCAAATGGTATATGATGTGTACCATTTTTCCAACCAGTAAGAAGCCTAACGCAAGACAAACAGCATATATGTGGTGCCCAGTTCCTTTCGAGATCACCAACTTTACACCCGAAATAAAGCTCATAACACTTTTTTACAAGTGGTGTAAAAAATCATCTCTGACTCTTGAACTTCACTTCACCACACACGTAACAAAAATTGTCCGGATGATTTATACACTTTCTTGGCATACTGGAATATTTATAGCAACTAATAGAACTTGAGAAACAAGCGAAACACTGATGATGACCAGAAGAACGAACACCTGTCCTAACAGACTTACTGACAATTCAGTACTGGCTCTCCACTTACAAAAGGTGCAATATCTAATCACGTTTGAATATGTCTGAACATGAATGAACCTGCGTATTGTTGCTGGTTTGTGTTGTAACATAACACAATACCTCATTCCTCTTATAAAACAATGGGTAGCACTAATTAATTTATGTTGAATCATCTAATGACAAATCATACAAAACTATCGGAACCAGTAAAATTACGCAATAACAAAATTCAGGTCCCAAAAAAACAGCCTGATGGAACAATTCTGACAACATATTCGAATTCAGGATGTGAAATACTACTATAATTGCTATTTAATGTTTTTGTGAAAAAAATCATTTTGACCAGTGTTATCACACTGACCCACAAATCCATCCATAGCGCTGTGCCCCCCTATATCTCTACTGCCCTAACCATCCTCTCTGTTCTGCCAATGACCTTAGACTTGCATCCCCTGTTATCCGATCATCCCATTCCTGTCTCCAAGACTTTTCTGGAGCTGCAGCAGTGCTCTGGAATGCTTTACCTAAGACAATCCGATTAATCCCCAACTACAGCAGCTTCAAAACTGCCCTAAAAATCACATCTGTATGGTCAGGCTTATCACTGCCCTGATCACAGTGTAATGTGCGGTGGTGTAGAACAATAACACCTTTTATCCTTCCTCTTCTGTTCCTCAGATCCTGGCCCCTCCATCTAGAAGTTACACTGCACTCCTTGCACTTAGTATCTGTTTATTCACAGATACTGGCTGATAACTGGTTCATACAGCTTCAGTTACACAACCTTTTCTATTAAAAGATGGCTGGACCATTGTAGCAAACAAGCCCTCTGACCTCTTGTGTCCCCCCTATCTCCTCATAGAATGTAAGCTCTTGCGAGCAGGGCCCTCACTATTATTGTTTGATATGTTTATTTCTTTGTCACATTGTAATGTCTCATATTGTCTGTTCATGTGTCCTCTAATTTGTAAAGTGCTACGGAATATATTAGTGCTATATAAATAAAGTTATTATTATTATTATTATTATTATTATTATTATTATTTATTGTCCCACAAGGGGACTTGAAGCTTGGATCTCAGATACCCAGTGCAATGTACTACAATACAGTATATACAGTATAATATATATAATGACAATTGGGGGTAATATAGCATCAAAGATAGCAGCTTCCTGGACTTAACACTTAACAGAGGTGTTGGTGGCGCTGGGTGCCAAATAAACAACATATCAGGTAATGGCAATCCAAAAGAAATGGCTTTATTCAGCTTGTAAATGGTAACGGGAATAAAAATAATAAAACAGCCCCACACAGGGCAATACCTCACTTCTTGAACCCTGACTGAGGGTAAGATGCTTTACTGAGGTTGCTTCTCAGCAGTCTGGCGTACACTGAGTTTAACCAAGTTCTTTCTGGAATCCAGTCCTCTTGGGATAGACCACCTGTCCGTCTCCAACTGGTCCACAGTCCACCTGCTCCCTGCAGGTCACCAGCAGCACTCTCCTACTGTGTGCTCTCTCTCTGGAGTTGGGCCCCCTGGGATGGGTATGGTCAAAGTCCTTTTCAGCTCTATTTTTGGGTCACTCTCCACTGCCCTCCAGGTTCACACCCTCACAATATATATATATATATATATATATATATATATATATATATATACAGTACAGACCAAAAGTTTGGACACACCTTCTCATTCCAAGAGTTTTCTGTATTTTCACACTGAAGGCAAAACTAAGAATTAACACATGTGGAATTATATACTTAACAAAAAAGTGTGAAACAACTAAAAATATGTCTTATATTCTAGGTTCTTCAAAGTAGCCACCTTTTGCTTTGATTACTGCTTTGCACACTCTTGGCATTCTCTTAATGAGCTTCAAGAGGTAGTCACCTGAAATGGTCTTCCAACAGTCTTGAAGGAGTTCCCAGAGATGCTTAGCACTTGTTGGCCCTTTTGCCTTCACTCTGCGGTCCAGCTCACCCCAAACCATCTCGATTGGGTTCAGGTCTGGTGACTGTGGAGGCCAGGTCATCTGGCGTAGCACCCCATCACTCTCCTTCTTGGTCAAATAGCCCTTACACAGTCTGGAGGTGTGTTTGGAGTCATTGTCCTGTTGAAAAATAAATGATGGTCCAACTAAACACAAACCGGATGGAATAGCATGCCGCTGCAAGATGCTGTGGTAACCATGCTGGTTCAGTATTCCTTCAATTTTGAATAAATCCCCAACAGTGTCACCAGCAAAGCACCCCCACACCATCACACCTCCTCCCCCATGCTTCACGGTGGGAACCAGGCATGTAGAGTCCATTCGTTCACCTTTTCTGCTTCGCAAAAAGACACGGTGGTTGGAACCAAAGATCTCAAATTTGGACTCATCAGACCAAAGCACAGATTTCCACAGGTCTAATGTCCATTCCTTGTGTTCTTTAGCCCAAACAAGTCTCTTCTGCTTGTTGCCTGTCCTTAGCAGTGGTTTCCTAGCAGCTATTTTACCATGAAGGCCTGCTGCACACAGTCTCCTCTTAACAGTTGTTGTAGAGATGTGTCTGCTGCTAGAACTCTGTGTGGCATTGACCTGGTCTCTAATCTGAGCTGCTGTTAACCTGCGATTTCTGAGGCTGGTGACTCGGATGAACTTATCCTCCGCAGCAGAGGTGACTCTTGGTCTTCCTTTCCTGGGGCGGTCCTCATGTGAGCCAGTTTCTTTGTAGCGCTTGAAGGTTTTGGCCACTGCACTTGGGGACACTTTCAAAGTTTTCCCAATTTTTCGGACTGACTGACCTTCATTTCTTAAAGTAATGATGGCCACTCGTTTTTCTTTACTTAGCTGCTTTTTTCTTGCCATAATACAAATTCTAACACTCCATTCAGTAGGACTATCAGCTGTGTATCCACCTGACTTCTGAACAACACAACTGATGGTTCCAACCCCATTTATAAGACAAGAAATCCCACTTATTAAACCTGACAGGGCACACAGAACAACATTATGGGTTATGGGTTTTAGATTTTAAGGGCACATTGATCCAGGGTTTTATACTGATTGCCAGATTGGAGTTGGGAAGGAATTTTTTCCCATGAAATGGGGCAATTGGCATAAGCCTCATGGGTTTTTTTGCCTTCCTCTGGATCAACACTGTAGGGGACTGTAGGGTTATAGGTTGGACTTGATGGACTGATGTCTTCATCCAACCTCATCTACTATGTAACTATGTAACCTGTGAAGTGAAAACCATTTCAGGTGACTACCTCTTGAAGCTCATCAAGAGAATGCCAAGAGTGTGCAAAGCATTAAACACTCCATTCAGTAGGACTATCAGCTGTGTATCCACCTGACTTCTGAACAACACAACTGATGGTCCCAACCCCATTTATAAGGCAAGAAATCCCACTTATTAAACCTGAAAGGGCACACCTGTGAAGTGAAAACCATTTCAAGTGACTACCTCTTGAAGCTCATCAAGAGAATGCCAAGAGTGTGCAAAGCAGTAATCAAAGCAAAAGGTGGCTACTTTGAAGAACCTAGAATATAAGACATGTTTTCAGTTGTTTCATACTTTTTTAAGTATATAATTCCACATGTGTTAATTCCTAGTTTTGATGCCTTCAGTGTGAAACTCTTGGAATGAGAAGGTGTGTCCAAACTTTTGGTCTGTACTGTTATATATATATATATATATATATATATATATATATATATATTTTAGATAGATTAAGGGCAAGTGGAGTGAACTATTACAAATGATGCAGAAAAAACAAAAAGATGTGTTGACTTGAGAATTTAATTCCAACTTTAAGCCACTTATCCACCGTGATAGCATAAAAGAAACTTTTGTTTCTTGCATAAAACAAGTATTAATAATGAGCTCTAATTTAGTGTACAGCATACTACTGTTTTCATAATTTCTACAACATTACATTCTTCATTGATTCTAAGAGAAAATGAATGTTCTACAAAATCATTTTCAGATTCAACAAATGTGTGCAATGGGGGTGATAAAAGGAAGATCATAAAATGAATTCACAAACAAATATAACATTTAGCTGCCCTGCAATAAAATTAAGAATTTCAAGTATCTCTTTTGTATTAAGCAAAGTGGGATCATTTGCAATCAAACTCCTTGCATAGCCATAAAATGGTTCCACACGAAGCCGTTCCAAAGCTGCAGGGATTATAGTTTAGTGCCTAATCAGCTGAGTAATTGAAAGAGTTAGAAGTGCAACTCAAATTGTCAATTAGTTGAGAAAGCGATTCTCATTATCCAAGAGAAAAATATCATTTAAAAATATGCACATAAACATGAGGTATACAGTAGATACAAAAGCACATCTACTCAGACTTCTTTATGAACTATAATGAGGAGCAATATGGAGGACTCTTCTTTGTTGGAAGGTACATTATTTGACAGTATACTGTTCCTGGACAATCCCCCTCAGCTCAGGGTTATTTAAGGTATCTTACCCCATTGGAACATGCCTGAGACATAAGGTTCCTGGTGTTCCTGTGAAGCTGTCTGCTGAGTTAGTTTGTCTGACCATTTTCTGACCTCTCCCTGTATTCCAGTATCTCACCCTTTTTCGTCTGTCCTGACTGCTGCCAGTTGAGTCGTACGATTATGAAAGAACTCCACGTACCCTTACATTGGATTATTCAATGATCATGTCACTGCATGTCTCTTCAATGGTTTATTCTTCTGTTAATATAAACTATCTCTAGGGTGATGTGGTTTGGCTGCCAAGGAAGTTGGCTAGCCAGAACCCTACTGTGCACTAACAAGAGGCAAAAACCTCAAAACAGTTGTCTGTGGATGGGAACCTCTTCCTTTCTAAGGAGTCAATACTGACTAGGCTATTATTCACAGATTATGCCGTTACTTTTCTTTGAAAACAAGGTATTAATCTATAGGGAGCTAGGAACAAATTCCTCTTTTTCACCAATGAGATACAGAAAACATATCACAGTGGTATTAAGAATATATAATGATTTAAACAAAATAAAAATAAATAAAATAAATAAAAAACTAATTTATATATTTATAATCAGGGGCTCCACACAAGATCTCACCCCATCGGGTCAAAATGATCACAAGAATGGTGAGCAAAAATCCCAGAACCACACAGGGGGACCTAGTGAATGATCTGCAGAAAGCTGGGACTAACGTAACAAAGGCTACCGTCAGTAACACACTACGCCGCCAGGGACTCAGATCCTGCAGTGCCAGACATGTCCCTCTGCTTAAGCCAGTACATATCCAGGCCCGTCTGAAGTTTGCTAGAGAGCATTTGGATGTTCCAGAAGAGTATTGGGAGAATGTCATATGGTCAGATGAAACCAAAGTAGAACTGTTTGGTAGAAACACAACTTGTCGTGTTTGGAGGAGAGTGAATGCTGAGTTGCATCCAAAGAAGACCACACCTACTGTGAAGCATGGGGGTGGCAACATCATGATTTGAGGCTGTTTCTATGCAAAGGGACCAGGACGACTGATCCGTGTACATGAAAGAATGAATGGGGCCATGTATTGTGAGATTTTGAGTGCAAACCTCCTTCCATCTGCAAGGGCATTGAAGATGAAATGTGGCTGGGTCTTTCAGCATGACAATGATCCCAAGCACACCGCCAGGGCAATGAAGGAGTGGCTTCGTAAGAAGCATTTCAAGGTCCTGGAGTGGCCTAGCCAGTCTCCAGATCTCAACCCCATAGAAAACCTTTGGAGGGAGTTGAAAGTCCGTGTTGCCCAACGACATCCCCAAAACATCACTCCTCTAGAGGAGATCTGCATGGAAGAATGGGCCAACATACCAGCAACAGTGTGTGCCAACCTTGTGAAGACTTACAGAAAACGTTTGACCTCTGTCATTGCCAACAAAGTATATACAGTATATCAAAGAATTGAGATGAACTTTTGTTATTGACCAAATACTTATTTTCCACCATAATTTGCAAATAATATTTTAAAAAATCAGACAATGTGATTTTCTGGATTTGTTTTCTCATTTTGTCTCTCATAGTTGAGGTCTACCTATGATGTCAATTACAGGCCTCTCTCATCTTTTTAAGTGGGAGAACTTGCACAATTGGTGGCTGACAAATATTTTTTTTCCCCCCAAATATATATATATATATATATATATATATATATATATAAAAATAGAAAAATATTTATATATATATATATATATATATATATATATATATATATATATATATATATATATATATATAATGGATAAAGTCAACAAATGAAAATCGTAGTGGAACATAGGCATATGGTGAAACAATTATATACTAACAAGTAAGGCTAAAGGTTCAATAGAGGTAAAGGAAAATAAAAAAATGCCTAGACATATGATACATTGTATAGGAGATTGAATGGAATAAAGTAAAGGTAAGCAAAGTAAAAATAAAAACAAAAATGAGAAATGGATAAAGAGAAGTAGTAGTTAGAGTCGAAAGTGCTAAACAACTGGGTGAAGGGAAGGGAGAGGCCAAAAGCAAGAGAAGGTAAGCATAATTAGAAAAAATTAGGAGGAAGAGGAAGAAAAACAAAGATGATGATAGAAAAAGCAAAGGTACTAGCAAAAGGTAGCCAAGGTAGGGAAAATCACTGAAGATAGGAAGAAAGTACCCAAGTAAATAAGTAATTGAGGATCGAAACACAAGGATCACAGGATGGAAAGCCTGTAAATATGTATAGAGCACAGGAAACTTATCAGAGTGGCCAAGAAGAGAGGGAGCCGTGTGATGCAAAGATGTCTTGGTATAAAAACCCGAGCTCAGTGCCTGGGGGCGTGACTTGAGTAGGAGCAGCCAGAACAAGTATTGGAAAAAGAACAGGATGCGCAGAATGAAGTCATCAAGAATCTCATTATATATGGTAAATTTGTGTTTTGATATTCTATCTTCGATTTTCATTATGGTCTTCTCTACGAAACCCACACTAAAGAGCCATTTGATAAGATACACCTCATGGTCTGTGTCACATGTGCAGTGGCCTTTTATATGAAACAATTTCCTGGTATGTGGGTGGGTAAATCAGTGAACTTTCTGTACGTGCACATCCCAGAATGGAAATGTGCCCGGATTTGCCTAGCATTCCCATTATATACACCCTACATTAAATTCACAAAAATCTGTGCAAGCCCCCTGGTTGCCCAGTCGTCTGAGGAATGACAAACTATTTAATTTAAATTGCGAATGGTCAAGATGTATCCTTGCAACAATGGATGCATCCAGCCTTTTCAAAGATAGAATATTGAAAAACAAATCTACCATACGTAATGAGATTTTGTTAGTGATGTCAGTACCGTGCCCACAATAATCTGATGTTAAAACTCCTGAATTTTGTACTCATCCGGAACTTTTTCTTGTTTAATTGTAAGCTTTACTATCAGCTCAAGGGCACGGCAATGGGCTGTGCCTGTGCGCTGACCTGTGTCGACCTGGATTGGTGGGAAGCCACAATTGTTTTCAGAGATCAGGGGACCATGGGGTCTGCAATAGAGATGTGGGCATGTTACATAGATGACATTTTTGTCATCTGGAAAGGCAGGAGACAACCTTTAAGTTGTTTGTTGAGGAACTGAACAAAAGCCCAATAGATCTCAGGATTACCAGTGAATGCCATGCTGCAATGTTATCAATTCTGGATGTTAAAATTACCAATAATAAGAATGTTGAACTCGACAAATAACTCTCTCTTGAGATGGAAAAGTAACCATCCAGGAATTCATTAGACAATTGATGGATCTGAGATGTAGATTTCGGAAATGTGGCTATCCTGATGCTTTATGGAAGCCCTTCAGAAGGACCATAATGAACCCCTTTAGAAATAACAGCACCCCTTCGGAAGAAGCTGGAGTTGTAAGGTTGATCACAATCTGTCATAATGGGGCTAATACAGCCTCGGGAGATACTATGAAAACACTGGGATATCCTGTTGATGGTTCCTGATCTGGAGAAGATAGTGGAGACCCTGATCTCTTAGGGACAGGCTGGTGCACAGCCACTTTTTGGGACCAAAGGCAGCCACGTGGCTTGATAGGCTGGTACTGAGTTGCTTAGATGACGTGGCTGCATCGCCTGCCCTTATATCCAAACAGGGAAGTATTTTACATTAAGGGTGACTCAAAAAACCTACGATATTACACATTTTATTAACTGCAGGTTACAAGGAGCGATATATAAGATGATTTGTCAATGTCTTGTGCAATATGTTGGTAAGAACAAACGTGAGTTTAGGAGGAATATAGAAGATCATTTAAGGGATATAACTCACAAAAGAGACACTTCGATAGCTAAATATGTCAATGGAGTGCATGGGGGAAACCGTAACTGGGTTAAATTCATGGGAATTGATAGGGTGTACCTGAAAAAAAGAGGAGTGATTGGGATAGGGCTATCCTTCAAAGAGAGACCAAGTGGATATTTAAGCTGGAAACTACCAGCTCATAAAGTTTGAAGGAGCAGCTCTATTATGGATGTTTTATATGAATGGTTATGTCCATTTCCTCTACTCAATCATGCTGTATGAAATATATACCTTTCTAGGTTAACTTGGAATCTCTCCAAATGGTTAATATAAGAGATGTTTCCATGCACCACTTTCCATGATGCATCATTAGGTAGATGTAATGCTTTTATCTGCACTTCAGGCTTACGTTACATGTTATATATGCTCTGATGATAGATTTCTGATGTCAGATACACTCTGATTATATTTTGTTGTATAAAGGCCTATATGTCCAGTGATGTGGACAGCAATTTTTCATCCCACCATCATGTACAGTGATGAGCAAAAGGGTAACAATGTTTTGAACTTTTGACTTTCATGCTTCATATCTCACCATCCACTACAGCTTTGAACGTGAGACTACCATCATTTTGGCTATCTCATACAAAAGTTTGACTTGCAACTATTTAGCATATGATTAGTTATGCAGATTCTTGTCATGTAACTGCATTGTTACTGTTTTGCTCCTAAAAATCTAAATTTTAATTTTTATTATTTTGTTAGTATTTTGTAAATCCTCCTTTGGCTTTCAACACTGCCTGAATCCTTCTGGGCATGCTCTCAGATTCAAGCATATCTTCACTGAAATCTGATCCCAGGTCTCTTCTAGATGTTCCCAATGTTGGTGCATACTGGTCGAATGACTTTTTCTTCAACTCTAACCACAAGTGTTGGATTGGGTTGAGGTCTTGGGACTGTGGAGGCTAACCCAGCACCTCTACTTCATTGTCTTTGAACCATTTCTTTGCTAATCTCTATGTATGCTTCGGTTCGTTGTTCTGCTGGAAAACTATGTCGTCCTTTTCATACCCATAGTACTTGAGTGTACAAAGTAACTTGTCTTGTAGGATACTCACATATACAGTGGGTACGGAAAGTAATCAGACCCCTTTAAATTTTTCACACTTTGTTTCATTGCAGCCATTTGCTAAAAGCAAAAAGTTCATTATATTTCTCATTAATGTACACTCAGCACCCCATCTTGACAGAAAAAAACAGAAATGTAGATATTTTTGCCAATTTATTAAAAAAGAAATACTGAAATATAATATGGTCATAAGTATTCAGACCCTTTGCTCTGACACTCATATTTAACTCACATGCTGTCCATTTCCTTCTGATCCTCCTTGAGATGGTTCTACTCCTTCATTGGAGTCCAGCTGTGTTTAATTAAACTGATTGGACTTGATTAGGAAAGGCACACACCTGTCTATATAAGACCTCACAGCTCACAGTGCATGTCAGAGCAAATGAGAATCATGAGGTCAAAGGAACAGCCCAAGGAGCTCAGTGTGGCAAGGCACAGATCTGGCCAAGATTACAAAAGAATTTCTGCAGCACTCAAGGTTCCTAAGCGTACAGTGGCCTCCATAATCCTTAAATGGAAGAAGTTTGGGACGACCAGAATTCTTCCTAGACCTGGCCATCCAGCCAAACTGAGCAATCGTGGGAGAAGAGCCTTGGTGAGAGAGGCAAAGAAAAACCCAAAGATCACTGTGGCTGCGCTTCAGAGATGCAGTAGGGAGATGGGAGAAAGTTCCACAAAGTCAACTAACACTGCAGCCCTCCACCAGTCGGGGCTTTATGGCAGAGTGGCCTGAAGGAAGCCTCTCCTCAGTGCAAGACATATGAAAGCCCGCATAGAGGTTTCCAAAAAACACATGAAGGACTCCCAGACTATGAGAAATAAGATTCTCTGGTCTGATGAGACGAAGATTGGTGTTAAATCTAAGCGGTATGTGTGGAGAAAACCAGGCACTGCTCATCACCTGCCCAATACAATCCCAACAGTGAAACATGGTGGTGGCAGCATCAGGTTATGGGGGTGTTTTTCAGCTGCAGGGACAGGATGACTGGTTGCAATTGAAGGAAAGATGAATGCGGCCAAGTACAGAGATATTGTAACGTCTCTGCTTGTTTGGGTCTCTGTGCCACCCTCCACTCGCATGCTGCGGCGAAAGAGGCGTATTCAGTTTGATTCCTTGCATAAGATTCTTGCTGCTCAGTCTGAACACTGTCCTAGACTATGTAATTGATTTTCTGCCACACCCGTCTCCAGTACCTTGTTTCTTTCGGGTACTGGAGTTAATAGTTAATCTCAGCCTTGCCTGTGTGATTGACAGCCTACCAGTCTACCAATCCAGTCTTAGGCAGGTCCTGACTTTCTATAAACAGGTTGTCAGCCCTCACATGGTCGGTGGCTATTGATTCTGTCTTGTGACTTGTCCCTGCTAGCTCCTTTTCTGCTATTCCCTGTATTCCTATTTCTGACCTGTGGCTCTGTTTTTGACTATTCTGTTGGATTGTGATTTTGTACTCCATTGCTCAACTGTTACTGAATCCTTGGCTAGCTGACCTCCCTTTTTGTTGTTTGTCCTGTCTGCATTCCGTGTTGTCACTTATATTAGGAAGGAACTGATCGACCGGTTGCTGGCTGTCGCCTAGGACAGATCAGGCAAGTTAGCCAGGAACAGCGGGGGGGGAGGGGAGGTCAGCTTTAGGGCTCACTGTCTTGTTGTGCCCCTCCCCCCAGGGTTCTGCAGCAGCACTGGGGAATTGCTCAACTGGCAATTCCCTTACAGATATCCTGGAAGAAAACCTCTTCCAAAGTGCTCTGGACCTCAGACTCGGCCGAAGGTTCACCTTCCAACAAGACAATGACCCTAAGCACACAGCTAAAATAACAAAGGATTGGCTTCGGAACAACTCTGTGACCATTCTTGACTGGCCCAGCCAGAGCCCTGACCTCAACCCAATTGAGCATCTCTGGAGAGACCTGAAAATGGCTGTCCACCAACGTTCACCATCCAACCTGACTGAACTGGAGAGGATCTGCAAGGAACAATGGCAGAGGAACCCCAAATCCAGAGGTGAAAAACTTGTTACATCATTCCCAAGAAGACTCATGGCTGTACTAGCTCAAAAGGGTGCTTCTACTCAATACTAAGCAAAGGGTCTGAATACTTATGACCATGTGATATTTCAGTTTTTTCTTTTTTAATAAATTTGCAAAAATATCTACATTTATGGGGGGTTTTTCTGTCAAGATGGGGTGCTGAGTGTACATTAATGAGAAATAAAATGAACTTTTTTGCTTTTAGCAAATGGCTGCAATGAAACAAAGGGTGAAAAATTTAAAGGGGTCGAATACTTTCCGTACCCACTGTAAAAGCTAGTGTAAGTGCAGTGTATGGTTAAAGCAGAGTTTGTATCCTCTGCTTAAAATTAGTTTTTCCATAGACATACATGTCACATTCACTTTGACGTAACTTCAGTTGTGTTTGCCTTAGAGAGCTAGAAATTGGATAGATAGGTTCCTAGGAGCCCTAAGAGTATTCTACACTATGTTTTAAGACAATTTAAAGTGTGTTTTTTACCGAACTTGTTCATCCTGAAAAGAACCTAGGACCTGAGCCGCTGAACCTGAACATGAAACAATTCTTGAGAGGTTTGCCAATCTCTAATAGTGACACCTCTCTAGATACTTCTGCTATACCTAGAACTGTTACCATAAACAAATTCCTGTGGCCTAATACCTTATTTGACGCTTGGAGACTATAACATATATGGACCAAAATTATTTTTTTTACTCTTGTAGATACAGAACCTATTCTAGGATTGACATGATCATCACAGATAGGTTTTAGATACAGTAACTACAGTGATGGCCAAAAGTATTGTCACCCCTGCAATTCTGTCAGATAATACTCAATTTCTTCCAGAAAATGATTGCAATCACAAATGCTTTGGTAATAATATCTTCATTTAATTTGTCTTCAATGGAAAACCACAAAAAGAATTGTCAAAAAGCCAAATTGGATATAATTCCACACCAAACATAAAAAAGGGGGTGGACAAAAGTATTGGCACCCTTTGAAAAATCAGGTGATGCTTCTCTAATTTGTGTAATTAACAGCACCTGTTACTTACCTGTGGCACATAACAGGTGGTGGCAATAACTAAATCACACTTGCAGCCAGTTGAAATGGATTAAAGTTGACTCAACCTCTGTCCTGTGTCCTTGTGTGTACCACATTGAGCATGGAGAAAAGAAAGAAGACCAAAGAACTGTCTGAGGACTTGAGAAGCAAAATTGTGAGGAAGCATGAGCAATCTCAAGGCTACAAGTCCATCTCCAAAGACCTGAATGTTCCTGTGTCTACCGTGCGCAGTGTCATCAAGAAGTTTAAAGCCCATGGCACTGTGGCTAACCTCCCTAGATGTGGACGGAAAAGAAAAATTGACGAGAGATTTCAACGAAAGATTGTGCGGATGGTGGCTAAAGAACCTCGACTAACATCCAAACAAGTTCTAGCTGCCCTGCAGTCCGAGGGTACAACAGTGTCAACCCGTACTATCCGTCGGCGTCTGATTGAAAAGGGACTCTATGGTAGGATACCCAGGAAGACCCCACTTCTGACCCAGAGACATAAAAAAGCCAGGCTAGAGTTTGCCAAAACTTACCTGAGAAAGCCAAAAACTTTTTGGAAGAATGTTCTCTGGTCAGATGAGACAAAAGTAGAGCTTTTTGTGAAAAGGCATCAACATAGAGTTTACAGGGAAAAAAAAAGAGGCCTTCAAAGAAATGAACACGGTCCCTACAGTCAAACATGGCAGAGGTTCCCTGATGTTTTGGGGTTGCTTTGCTGCCTCTGGCACTGGACTGCTTGACCGTGTGCATGGCATTATGAAGTCTGAAGACTACCAACAAATTTTGCAGCATAATGTAGGGCCCAGTGTGAGAAAGCTGGGTCTCCCTCAGAGGTCATGGGTCTTCCAGCAGGACAATGACCCAAAACACACTTCAAAAAGCACTAGAAAATGGTTTGAGAGAAAGCACTGGAGACTTCTAAAGTGGCCATAGAACACTTGTGGAGAGATCTCAAAATGGCAGTTTGGAGAAGGCACCCTTCAAATCTCAGGGACCTGGAGAAATTTGCCAAAGAAGAATGGTCTAAAATTCCAGCAGAGCATTGTAAGAAACTCATTGATGGTTACCGGAAGCGGTTGTTTGCAGTTATTTTGTCTAAAGGTTGTGCTACCAAGTATTAGGCTGAGGGTGCCAATACTTTTGTCCAGCCCATTTTTAGAGTTTTGTGTAAAATGATCAATGATTTGACTTTTTTTTCATTCTCTTTTGTGTTTTTTCATTGCAAGCAAAATAAATGAAGATATTATTACCAAAGCATTTGTGATTGCAATCATTTTCTGGAAGAAATTGAGTATTATCTGACAGAATTGCAGGGGTACCAATACTTTTGGCCAGCACTGTAAGACATGCCTATGATATATCCAATGGACAATGGACATTCTCAGAAATAATTACTTTATATAAAAGGACAATGAAAGGGAATTGCCAGAGGAGCGATTCCCCAGTAGCTGCTGGTGAACCCTGGGGGGAGGGGCACGACAAGACAGTGAGCCATAAACTGGACCTCCCCACTGTCCCTGCCTACTTGCCTGAACGGTCCTAGGTAACAGCCGGCAACTGGGCGGCAATCCCTTCTTGATGTAAGTGATAACACAGAATGCAGACCGGACAAACAACAACAAAAGGGAGGTCAGCTAGCCAAGGGGTTGGTAACAGTGGAGCAACGCAGTACAGAATCGAAATCCGAGAGAATAGTCAAAGGTAAAGCCAGAGGTCAGGAATATGAATACAGGTAACAAAACAGCAAGAGTAAACAGCCAGCACGCACGAGGCAATAGCAAGCACCAATGTGAATGTGAGCAAACAATAAATAGGAAGGAAGAACCCGCCCCAGACTTGATAGGAAGATAGGCTGTCAATCACACAGGTAAGGCTAAAATTAACTATTAGAGGGGCATAGGGAAACCAAGGTAAAGGAGCTGGGTGTGGTGGAAAATCAATTACAGAGGTGAGGGAATAGGACAGTGTTCAGATAATACAAGAAGAGCCCAAAGGAAGGAATCACAGCCAGACCCGCCTCCTGCGCCGCAGCATGTGGCCGGATGGTGCAGAAGTTCAAATGGGTGCGGACATAACAGACAATTATTATAAAATAGCACATGATCAACAATCCCACTCACTTGAGGCATCACTACAAGAGTTCGTCTTCTTTAATGCGACACCATACGTAAGCAATTTGTCATTATGGAACGTCCACAAGGCATACATAAGAGTTTATTAAATTAGAAGGAAAATAATTATTAGCAATTCCATGTAAAGAATCCAGCAACTAGAATCCATACATAAACGACAACAGGCATTTGCCAACCATGATGTTTAAGCTAAAGAACAACTCCATTTACATAACCTTTTGATACTCAAACATGATAATATCATTCAAAAATCTAGATGCAAATTCCATGCTTATGACAACAAAGCTGGCTCAATATTAGCTCAGAAATTTAAGCAAATGGCTTAAAACACCCATTCACCAACCAAGTAATTCTCACACTCAGGAAAATTATAAAAGATATTAAAGACTATTATCATAGATTATACTACCTAGTCGATGACCAAGATACCCCTCAAGGGGTTAAAATATATATATATATACTGTATAAAACTATATCAATACATTACAATAAACTCTTTTTTTTTGTTGTATTTTTCAAATATATAGAAACAACAATAATATGGTGACATTTCCACAGTTCAGAAAATGGTATCTAAAAGGGAAAATGTGTATCAAGTTTCAGGAGATTAAGAACATACAGGAATTGTTAACCAAGTAGTGTACAATGAAACTGTCAAATTAAACTTTGCTACGTCTGTGCCTTATCTACAGCCAGACTTATTTACTCACACAAATGAGTGTCGACACCATACTCTAGTTTTACAAGATTCTATGTGGGGTCTCTCTTTTTTTTAACTGGAAACAGGTTTTTCATACTATTAGAATTGATGACATGTTGATTATATTGGTCATCAATCCCTTGTTGACAGGTATAATACTATTGGGATCCCATTGATATCTAGAAAAATGGACCATGGTCTCTTGGGCTTTTTGGTCAGAACAAAGGTGAGCCATGTCCCCCTATGAACATATCTGCAAAACTGAGAAAACCTCTACTACTATATATACCAAATCCCACACGGTGACTATTATATATATCTATGGGACTATTTTTGAGAATTCCCCCTTAAAAATGTGGCATTCTCCATTCAATGTCATTTACTGGACGTCTGTTTTTTTGAAAACTTGGGACAGATATACGGCATCTAACACAGCTAAATAATGCATAGTATGCTACCATTGGCACACTATCTTGTACAAAACACAATCAATGCGTGCCATCATTATTAATTGTTTAGCTGGAACATTAGATATGTTAATCCAATGTACTTGATGACTGCTTGGTTTATGGTTATTTATTCTGCTTTTTAGCCAGTCTATGAGATTGCAACACTAACTTCCCATGCATTTTTGTCAGCCATTTTTCATATATAATGGTCCTGCCTGATAATGACACATTTACTTTTGGGTACATTTGACATGCTTCAAATAGATGTTTATCTAGTTGTGCAATCATAACACACACAGAATAATGGAATAATCTGATGTAATTATGTGTCACTTGTACAAATGATGCAACCCAGAGGCTGCTGCTTTGTATTGTTTGTCTATGTGCCTCTGGGTTTTGTGTTGGTACATCCCGTTCTATGTTAAATGTATTGTTGCAGCTTTTCCCTCGGCATTATTCCCCCTGCAGTGTTCAAAACCTTGCCTTGGTTCAGCCCTGGCCTATCACAGGCCACTGGGCAGGGTTGTAAGGAGACCTCGTCTCCCCAGCGACGGTTGGTCTTCAGTCTAGTGTGTGCAGTTAGCTGGAGAAGAGGTACAGAGCTTGCCTGCCACCAGCCTCCGGACTGAGGTTCAATGGTCGCCTTCACAGCCCCAGGAGGGATATCATCAGCCCCAGGCTCATCTCAAGACAGCCCAGAGCAAGGGAGAAGTGCTGTCAGTACTTTTAGCTGCACAAACCATTATTACTACATATACAGGAACTTGTAATGATGATTATCTTGCACTGTATATAATCCTAGATACAATACATTTAAAAGACTTGTTTAAGGTACTGCAAAGTTCATACAGTGCTGGCCAAAAGTATTGGCACCCCTGCAATTCTGTCAGATAATACTCAATTTCTTCCACAAAATGATTGCAATCACAAATGCTTTGGTAATAATATCTTCATTTATTTTGCTTGCAATGAAAAAACACAAAAGAGAATGAAAAAAAAAGTCAAATCATTGATCATTTTACACAAAACTCCAAAAATGGGCCGGACAAAAGTATTGGCACCCTCAGCCTAATACTTGGTAGCACAACCTTTAGACAAAATAACTGCGAACAACCGCTTCCGGTAACCATCAATGAGTTTCTTACAATGCTCTGCTGGAATTTTAGACCATTCTTCTTTGGCAAATTTCTCCAGGTCCCTGAGATTTGAAGGGTGCCTTCTCCAAACTGCCATTTTGAGATCTCTCCACAGGTGTTCTATGGGATTCAGGTCTGGACTCATTGCTGGCCACTTTAGAAGTCTCCAGTGCTTTCTCTCAAACCATTTTCTAGTGCTTTTTGAAGTGTGTTTTGGGTCATTGTCCTGCTGGAAGACCCATGACCTCTGAGGGAGACCCAGCTTTCTCACACTGGGCCCTACATTATGCTGCAAAATTTCTTGGTAGTCTTCAGACTTCATAATGCCATGCACACGGTCAAGCAATCCAGTGCCAGAGGCAGCAAAGCAACCCCAAAACATCAGGGAACCTCCGCCATGTTTGACTGTAGGGACCGTGTTCTTTTCTTTGAAGGCCTCTTTTTTTTTCCTGTAAACTCTATGTTGATGCCTTTTCACAAAAAGTTCTACTTTTGTCTCATCTGACCAGAGAACATTCTTCCAAAAAGTTTTTGGCTTTCTCAGGTAAGTTTTGGCAAACTCCAGCCTGGCTTTTTTATGTCTCTGGGTCAGAAGTGGGGTCTTCCTGGGTATCCTACCATAGAGTCCCTTTTCATTCAGACGCCGACGGATAGTACGGGTTGACACTGTTGTACCCTCGGACTGCAGGGCAGCTAGAACTTGTTTGGATGTTAGTCGAGGTTCTTTAGCCACCATCCGCACAATCTTTCGTTGAAATCTCTCGTCAATTTTTCTTTTCCGTCCACATCTAGGGAGGTTAGCCACAGTGCCATGGGCTTTAAACTTCTTGATGACACTGCGCACGGTAGACACAGGAACATTCAGGTCTTTGGAGATGGACTTGTAGCCTTGAGATTGCTCATGCTTCCTCACAATTTTGCTTCTCAAGTCCTCAGACAGTTCTTTGGTCTTCTTTCTTTTCTCCATGCTCAATGTGGTACACACAAGTACACAGGACAGAGGTTGAGTCAACTTTAATCAATTTCAACTGGCTGCAAGTGTGATTTAGTTATTGCCACCACCTGTTATGTGCCACAGGTAAGTAACAGGTGCTGTTAATTACACAAATTAGAGAAGCATCACCTGATTTTTCGAAGGGTGCCAATACTTTTGTCCACCCCCTTTTTTATGTTTGGTGTGGAATTATATCCAATTTGGCTTTTTGACAATTCTTTTTGTGGTTTCCCATTGAAGACAAATTAAATGAAGATATTATTACCAAAGCATTTGTGATTGCAATTATTTTCTGGAAGAAATTGAGTATTATCTGACAGAATTGCAGGGGTGACAATACTTTTGGCCAGCACTGTAGTTGATGCCGGTTTCCCATATTCCAGGCCGAAACATATAGCATGGCCTTTGCATTGAAACTAATATCTTGAAACTTTAAAACACTTCAACACATGATTTCAATGGTATACTCTCAAAGCAGAGCTATAGTATATTAAACTGCACAAAACTTTTTGTAATTGAGGTTGTACTTAAAATACACATACTGTATTAGTACAGGAAGACAAATTACTGTGACGTGACTTAAAGGGGTATTAACATCTCAAGGATCTTATCTATACTACTAGCTTATGTAAATTCAAGAGTTTTCTTACATTTTCATACATTGCTTTAGCAATTCTGCTTTGTTTGCCTGTTATGTGACGGTTGTCAAAGCACCTGGACTGCAATCAGAGCATATACTGTGCATGTTTGATCTGCAGATATATTAGATTTCTAGTAATCATAATAAATAATCTCTCATGGTAAAGGTAATGTCTATATCTACTGTGGTACTTCATAGTGTCCTGTTCATCAGTCAAAGCATACCAACCATCTAGATGAAGACTACAAGATGTGAGAAGAAGAGACAGCAGGCAAATTGCTGAAAGAGGTAGATGGAAAAACCCCTTTAAGCAAAACGTTTTTTTCTGCATTTGATGCAGAAAATTGTTTTAGATAAAATTGTTTAACTTCAACTTTAATGTATTTTATCCCTGAAATATCCAGGGGCCTCTCATCATTAAATCCAATTACCCACCCATAGTTTGTCCTATATTTTGAGCATACCATACCTACTACAGAGTGCATACCTGCATTTCTGTTCCATACCTGATGCAAGTATAGACATATTTAAGGAGGACACACTAGTTCACTGCAAACTTAAGGTAGAGCCTGAATTAAAAAGATATATATAAAAGGAAATAGACAAAAGCAAACAAATATAGGTACTTGCTATAAATATACATAAAATACACATAATGTATTGGAACACCAATCAATGTGATGCCAAAATGTTTTTATTTCTGCATTTGGTACAGAAAATTGTTTTTGACAAATATTTTGTTTTCCCAATATTTTGAGCATACCATACCTGCTACAGAGTGCATATCTTGCATTGCTGTTGCATACTGTTGCAATTACAGAAATATCTAATGGAGACATATCAGTTCACCCCAAGCTTAAGGTAGAGGCTGAATAAAAGAGTACCTTTAAGAGGTCCAGATGCCTTACTAGGAAATATAAATGTCTTAAAGGTTACCGTTCTGGATGACTCTTTGTGAACCAGAGTGGGGAGCTGCCAAGTAGAAGCATTTCCCACTCCTGAATCATACATGTATTACATCAAATATAATTCATTTAGCTAATATGTAAACCTAAAGTACAATTATCTTGCAACAGAAATATATGGTCGGCCAAACCTTCCTCTAGCAATTACTGATGGTTTCAGGAGATTGATCTTTAGAGCAAGGGTTGGCTCATGAGACAATGAAAAACTGGTTTGGCAGGAGGTTTTTCTAGTACTGTTATTACAATAAAATACGTAAACACACTGGAAAATCTATTCAAAATGTGTAACTAATGACCATAATCTGATCTGAAAGAAAATAAAATCCCATTGTGAAATCAAAGTAACATACGCCTAATGGTAAAATATACAGTAGTATCAAGCACAGTAAGTGCACAGGTTACACTGCATGCATTTTAAAATCAGAAAACTTTCTGAAAGATTTAAAATAACTCAAGGACTAAAACAACATTACTCATTACTTGGAATGTTTCAAGATATCAATTTCAACCCAAATGGTGTCTGTTTAAAACATCCACATTATTATCCTTCTTCTAATTGATAATTTTATATGAGATATGATTCACTCTTTCAGAATTGGAACTATTCCTTTGTAGCAGTCCAAGGTAGAAATATGAGCTGTTTGTAATGTTTGTTTTCCGCTTATTAGATTGCATTAAGCTTTCATGTCCTCAGGCGTATGCGGTTTTATATACCACTAGAAAGCCGACAGTGCGCTGAATTCAGTGCACTGTCGGCTTTCCCGTTATGCTCTCCGGGGCTGGAGATATCGTGCTGTTAGTTTTCTGCCCATCGTCAGAAGGGTGTTCCTGACGATCTAGCTGGGCTGTGAGGAACACACCCCTGGCAGTACTCGTCCATAGCCATGTACTGTCAGAGGGGGGCATTCCTTACCGGCCAGCGATGACGCTGAGCTATGAGGAACGCCTCCCCAGTATAAGTCTATGGACGAGTACAGTCAGGGGGGGCATTCCTTACAGCCCAGCTGGACTGTCAGGAACACCCTTCTGACGATGGCCAGAGATCGGTGCCTAAACTAATGGCACCGATATCTCCAGCCCCGGGGCACATAACAGAAAAGCCGACAGTGCGCTGAATTCAGCGCTTTCTAGCGGTATAAAACCGCATGTGCTTGAGGACATTAAAGGTCTTCTTTAAGTGTGTAAATATTCTTTATATCTAGAAGAAGGCATCTTAAGAACTGCTGTAGCTAATTTACATACAGCTAAACATTCTTCATTACAGCAGAAGAAGTAAAAGTGGGATTATTATTAGCACCATTGCATTTACTGTACAATTCATACCTTATTTTCACATCACTTTCTGGTATTCAACTAGCAAGTGGTCTGTGATCAGCATCACAAGGAGGACTTTTCTCTCCGCTGGTTTCAGTATAAAACTGGCGGAAAGCAGTCCTTGAGGTCTGCATGTAACTGCTTTTTAAGTGGACAAGCTCTCCGGACCGGAACGATGGAGACCTGAACGCTAGTGTAAACCTAGCGTAAAATGTAATGCATAGCCAATTTCTTGGAGTGATATCAAGTACAAAGTTTGTTCTTTGTGGATAGTGTGCAATACAAAGGCTGTTGTCTACTGTTTTTATGCACAGTGTACCTAAAGGTGGTCATATGCTGTACACAACTGTCTACTGAATGCTCCAGGCCCCCCATACACATGCATGATTGCCTTGATCGTTTGTTCTGAAGGGAGAGAAAGAAAGAAGCCACTGCCAGACAGCTATAGTGGCAGTTCATCTCCCTTGAGAACAAAGGAGCAAACTTGTTGAAATCCACCATGTCTGACCATTCTACTCTCGACATCTCTCGTCAGAAGAGAGTTCAGACACCATCATACACATTAGATCATTAGAGGCGCACAACCATTTCTGGTCTGAGAGCCATAAATGTTCAAGGGCTGCATTAACCCTTTCACTGCCAGGGGTCTCCGGAAATTTTGCACCTCCGGTAGCCGGAGCAATTTTCACAGTTTTGAGATGGACAAATAAAACCTAAATTGCAACATTAAAAAATCATGCTAACCCCCCATACCTATATATTTTCTTAAAGTAGACACCTGCAGCATTGTCAGAATGCCACTTGGTACTGTATGCAAACAAGCACCTTCATGAAATTTTGATTTAAAGTGAATGTTTTATAAAAAAAAAAATGCAAATAAATGTATATTAGTTGCTAAAAGTGGAAACCAAACAAAAAGTTATACGCACCAAACCTCCTAAAAATAAGAGTTCAACATGTGTAGCGTTCATTCATATCACTAAGGCCTACACCTGCATGCACATATCTTCAGAAAATCGCTAGAACTGGAAGGAACAAAAATCTGCTTTGAAGCTGGAAATGTTAAAAAAAAGTATCAGCCTATAAAATGTAGGGATTACACACCGTGGAAAGCAAGTGAACCCCTAAGCCCTATATATTTTTTGAAAGTAGACAACCTGAAGATTATATGAGTCTCAGTGGGTTATCAATAGCCACATCTACCTTCATGTACCTTTGTGACAAACAAATAATTTTTTGAAAAAAAAACACTAAAACACATATTTGCACCTAAAACTCATATTCAATCTTACATTCACACACAAAATACATTTAAAATAAAAGATCAAGGTGTACACAATTTATATATACTGCAAACATCAACTACAACAAGAGCTCGTACTCTCAAAAACACTGATACAGAAGACAAGCAAGATTTTGCTGTTATTCACTAATATGTTAAAAATCTATACTGCACCTAGCAAACTGTGACTTTGATACTAAAATCTAACTTTTTTGAGATTGCACAGCATACAGTATATAAAAACACAACTTAATATTTCATATATACAACCACCTTCATGCAACTTTGCAGCAAACAGAGATTGTAAGCAAAAATTGCAAAAAATTCTAATTTGCCACTAAAGTGCCGGCTCAAGCAGTCCCTTTCTGCAAACAAAATGTACTTTCCAAAAAACAGCAATATGTGTGGAATTCATACATACCACATATATATATATATATTTTATATATATATATATATATATTTACAGGTGCAGGTGTTAAAGAAACGCCAAAATCGCAGAAATGCGCCAACCAATTTTGTGCATACAAATTAAATAGGAGTTTACATAAAAATATAATTTTCTATCCCCCTATAAAAATTGTAGCAATTTATACATTAATCTCTAGTGATAATCGTTATTACTATTATTTTAGCGTGTAACGGATATCGCTAGAGAGGCATATTTTACTCTAGAAAGCTCAAGTATGGACAGGGTGAAATGTAAACTTTATTGATGACTTTGTGCATGTGTTGTGTAAGTGTTTGGTGCAACTCTTTTGGTGCTGCGACCTGGACAATGGTAAACGTCTGGGTCACAGCGCTAATAAACTTCCTGGTTATGTTCAGAGGGGTATTACAGAAGAATATCCCTCTAGTAAGGCTCAGGGGTATTACAAAAGTACAGTATGCTCTCTGATTGATAGGAGAGGGGATAACATGGACAGAAGTCCATGCTACCCCCCACTGGGGTCACATACAGGTTATGCACAGATGATGATGATGATTTATCATCTCTGTGCAGTCTGTAGGGCTGCTCCTTCCCCCTCCCCCTCCTACCGCAGCTCTTAAGATGCCACCTGAGGCAGGAGGGTGGGGGGACACTTTAGAGCACTATATCTCAGGATTGGTTAGGACTATGTAGATGATTTTGGATACATTTTAAAGATGAGAATCTTCATGATAGCCCTTACAGACTCGGAGCGAATTGCTGTTAAAAACGCTGTTGGGAATTGAGATCTGCAATGGGATCTTAATGTTGAATAGCGTTTTCAACAGTGAATCGCTCAGGATCTCTAAGGGTTATCATGAAGATGAGATGAGATTCTCATCTTTAAAATGAATCCAAAATCATCTTCATAGACCTATCCAATCCTGAGATATCGGCACTAATAATAAGGACATATTAGATACGTCCTCGGCTACAGAAGTGCCACCCTGGGAGGACCTATAAATAAGTGGTTGCCGGGGGAAAGGGTTAAAACTGAATGGAGTACTCCCATAAGACATATTGATAGCATATGTCATAAATATCAGATGGTATTTCTAGAATGTACACTTATCCAAAAATGGCAAACTCCTTACCACTCCAGAGAAAAGGAATTAAGATGAGCATGCATAAACGTGGTTTTCTCCTTTGCGATTTTTAAGAGTTATAGAAACAAGTAAGTATTGTACATCCCCCATAAATTAACATTAAGAGAGCCACATTAATACACAACCATTTTTTTCCTCTCTGGAACACTGAACAGAGAGGAGTCATAAATCTTGGGGTGTCAAAGATAGATAGGGGCCGCACAGAACAGAATCATAGGCCAAATGGGGCTCCTAGGCTGCAAGTTGTGCATCCCTGCATTAGCTGGTTAGCTGGTCCCACTGAAATCATTCGGTTCGTTGGGCATTCATCTAATGTGTATTGCTATTAGGAAGTACAGTAACATAAGACACTGTGCAAAAATTGCATATCAAGTAATATGCAATTGTGTCATTGCTATGTGTGTTTTTGGTATTGTGTTCATTCTAGAAGGATAAAGTCAGTACCACCTATGTATTACAAACTCTAAGTAGACAGATATCATGTAAGATTTTAAAGTGTTTGGTTGTCCTTACAAGTAAAGCAGAAAGTCCACAGTCTGCAATCCTCCATACTGTATACATAGCTGTGATGTGTTGGCCCCACATTGCTTCTTGTCTTCACAGTATTGTATATATAGTATTGGAGCCAATTGCCACACCATATAAACCTATAAGACAATTGTTACAATACCAAAGGCAGTACATAGCAAGGAATACAGTGCAGCTACTGAACCAGAAAAGCAGTTGCACTTAAAAGCCTTCTCCTATCGTTGTAGTATAGTCTAGTGTTGTAGCGATCAATTAATATATAAATATACATCACTTACAGATAATTGCACAATGAACATCCTAGCATATGTGAAACACATGGTGCAGTGTACCTTTAATGGTATCATGTAGCATATGACTAACTATTACCTTGATTCAAAAATACACAAAAACATCCTTCTCTCTTCCCAAGCAGTGTCAGCCTGTAGGACCCATGCCACCACTAAATTTTGGAGTTGGACAGCGGAATATACCAATACTGGCCAGCAGTCATCTGATGCTGAAAGCCCTATTGACTACTTATACTTAAATTGCTCTTGCCATCTCAGAGATTTAGAGCACATGAACAGGTTATGCCATAAATGACTCATAGATGTGGGTCTTACCTTAGGGACCCCTCTCCGGCAGCTACTATAAATAAAAAGGTGGCAGTGCACATATGACTCTCTCCATTTACTTCTATGAAATTTTCAAAAACAAGCACACACACTTGCAGACAAATGCATACGGAAGGTGCTCCATCACCAAGAGTCATTCTGTCAGTGTGTTAGTCCGTTGCTCTGATCCTTTGATGGTCCTATGACAATGTTTAAACAGTATGCATATACGTCCTAAGCTCCCCCTCTCCCCTAGTGATGACAGACAGAATTTTACCTTTACCCAACTATTCACGTGCTTTGGAAATCTGTATCATTAAAATGGTGCTCTATGAACATATAATAAAGTAACATATATATTAATTTAATAATATCCCTGATATAATATTACATAATTATTTATATAATATAACACATTACCTGAATGGAAATATATCTAGTAAAATAGTTAGCACATGTGAAATTTGGGCAGGAGCGCATATTGTATATTCTTTGACTATAGGAGCAGGGAATAGCTCACTCTAAGAAAATATGACTCTTTAAAAGTGCTTTATGTTGTTATCTTGAACCACCAGCAATGTCTGTATACATGGAACATAAAAGCAAATGCTATCTGACTTTGCTTTCTTATACAATACAATAAAGAAATATTTTTGTCATGTGTGGAATTATTTATCACCAACATTATAACTTGGTTAGCAGAAAATATTATTCAGCTGTTTTGATGCCTGATCACAGTGGGTTAAATAAAAGTGATTAATGAATATATCCACTGTACGAGGACTTGCTTTGACCAATTAAGGCCTTGTTTGTGCAGTAAAATGAAGCCTTTATGCAGCAGCTATTTATTATACCTTTTGTTGTATTGTTAGTGTGGCAGAGTTGTCAAGCTAACTTTAATATAATTAACTCTCTTGTGACCAATCCAATTACATATGAGGAAATATGTACGGTACATTGCTAGTTAAACTGTAAACTTTATATACCAACTAGTTCTGTTTCCTAGCAGAGTACAGGGCGATTCAAAAAGAATGGTGCAAAATTAAAGCCTCGGTATTCATAACGAAGAGAATATAAAACAGAATTTCTGACATGAAAACACACTATCTATCCAAGAATTATCTATACACTACAAATGTTCCATGTAATTTCCATTGGTGACATGATAGATGTCTAGGCATGAAGTCCAGTTCTGTCCACACGCATTCCAGCATATCCTGGATCTGGACTCCACTGTCAGTGATGTATCATCTCAAGTCGTTCAGATACTGTGGTTGGAAAGGGGCACCTAGCTCAGATACACTGAGTCCTCGATTTAGCCCCACAGAAAGAAGTCAAAGGCTAATGCCCCACGGTTTTTACTGCAGCGCTTTTCACAGAAAGTCCGCAGAGTTTTTCTCTACGGACTTTCTGCTTCAATTATAACTACAGAGAAACCACCAGCGTTTCCGAAGGTATAATTGACATGCTGTGATTTCCAAAAACAAGACAATTTTGGAAATCACAGTCCCATCCACTTTTCAGGGACTGTAAAACGCTACTGCCAAACTGCATGGAGTCCCGGCCATAGGGTGTAACGTCTGGTGATTTTGAAGGCCAGCTGGTCCAATATTCTGGTAGATCTTCATTTAGGTATCAGCAAACATCCAAATGGAAATGTGGAGGTGCACCATCCTGCTGATGAAGCCCTGACAAGTATAGTCTATAATGATGTGGTATAAGCAATTCCTTTAACATATCCAGTTATCTGCAAAAAAAAAAAAAGAAGGACCTTAGGCTACACCTGCTCATTGCACAGAACATGTTTACCCTGGGGAAATCCTGTATGTGCTCAATAAAGGCACATGGTTTTTCTGAGACCCAAATTCTAAGGTTGAGGAAATTGACATTCCCACTGAGGTGAAACACAGCCTCATCACTGAACACTAGCCTGTCAGTGAATTTGTCTTCTTCCAATTGTCCCTGCAAGTTAATGCAAAAATCACAGCTCCTAAAGAAGATGTAATCTGTATGGCTTAAAATACAGCTGTGAATTTATTAAAGGGGTTGTCCGGGATAAATTAATATTTTAAACATAATCCCCCATGCCCTCCTCCAACTTTCTAAATAATATTTATTATTATTTTTTCTTAGTTTAACTGTAATATATGTAGGTCATATGACCTACATAAAGTGGCTTGCAAAAGTATTCATACCCCTTGAACTTTTTCACATTTTGTCACCTTACAACCACAAACTTAAATGTATTTTATTGAGATTTTAAGTGATAGACCAACACAAAGTAGAACATAATTGTGACGTGGAATGAAAATGATACATGGTTTTCAAAATTTTAATCAAATAAAAATAAAAAATGTGACGTGCAAAGTATTCAGCCCCCTGTACTCTGATAACCCTAAATAAAATCCAGTGCAATCAATTGTCTTCAGAAGTCACTTAATTAGTTAATAGAGTCCAGCTGTGTGTAATTTAGAATCAGTATAAATACTCACCAGACAGGTCAGAGATAAAGTTGTGGAGAAGTTTAAAGCAGTGTAATACAGTGGGCGGCTGACACACATCACAAAGAGGAGGTGCTGGCTAATGATAATGCCCCGGGTCCGGACCTGAAATGAAGCAAAGGTAAGTGTATTGGGGCTGGGTAGTGGGTCAAAGAGGGGCTGCCGACTGGTACACATCACAAAGAGATTGTGTCAGCCAGCACCTCCAAATAGTGGGAGATGGAGAATCCGGTAGCAGGGAGTCATGTAGGCACATATAATATGGACTGCGAATGCGCAATCCATATTATACTGTGTGGGGGCCAACGTGGAACATATTATAATGTGCACGGGCCACCGTGGAATATATCATACTGTGCAGGGGCCACTGTAGAGTATCATACTGTGCAGGGGCCACTGTAGAGTATCATACTGTGCAGGGGCCACTGTAGAGTATCATACTGTGCAGGGGCCACCGTAGAGCATTATACTGTGCAGGGGCCACCGTGGAGCATATTATACTGTGCAGGGGCCATCATTGAGCATATTATACTGTGCAGGGGCCATCATTGAGCATATTATACTGTGCAGGGGCCATCATTGAGCATATTATACTGTGCAGGGGCCACTGTGGAGCATATTATACTGTGTGGGGGCCACTGTGGACCATTATACCATTTATGTATGTGTGCACAGATATATATATATATATATATATATATATATATACAGTACAGAACAGACCAAAAGTTTGGACACACCTTCTCATTCCAAGAGTTTTCTGTATTTTCATGACTATAAAAATTGTAGATTCACACTGAAAGCATCAAAACTATGAATTGACACATGTGAAATTATATACTTAACAAAAAAGTGTGAAACAAATGAAAATATGTCTTATATTCTAGGTTCTTCAAAGTAGCCACCTTTTGCTTTGATTACTGCTTTGCACACTCTTGGCATTCTCTTGATGAGCTTCAAGAGGTAGTCACCTGAAATGGTCTTCCAACAGTCTTGAAGGAGTTCCCAGAGATGCTTAGCACTTGTTGGCCCTTTTGCCTTCACTCTGCGGTCCAGCTCACCCCAAACCATCTCGATTGGGTTCAGGTCTGGTGACTGTGGAGGACCCCATCACTCTCCTTCTTGGTCAAATAGCCCTTACACAGTCTGGAGGTGTGTTTGGGGTCATTGTCCTGACCTGAAAAATAAATGATGGTCCAACTAAACGCAAACCGGATGGAATAGCATGCCACTGCAATATGCTGTGGTAACCATGCTGGTTCAGTATTCCTTCAATTTGGAATAAATCCCCAACAGTGTCACCAGCAAAGCATCCCCACACCATCACACCTCCTGCTCCATGCTTCACGGTGGGAACCAGGCATGTAGAGTCCATTCGTTCACCTTTTCTGTGTTGCACAAAGACACGGTGGTTGGAACGAAAGATCTCAAATTTGGACTCATCAGACCAAAGCTCAGATTTCCACAGGTCTAATGTCCATTCCTTGTGTTCTTTAGCCCAAACAAGTCTCTTCTGCTTGTTGCCTGTCCTTAGCAGTGGTTTCCTAGCAGCTATTTTACCATGAAGGCCTGCTGCACACAGTCTCCTCTTAACAGTTGTTGTAGAGATGTGTCTGCTGCTAGAACTCTGTGTGGCATTGACCTGGTCTCTAATCTGAGCTGCTGTTAACCTGCGATTTCTGAGGCTGGTGACTCGGATGAACTTATCCTCCGCAGCAGAGGTGACTCTTGGTCTTCCTTTCCTGGGGTGGTCCTCATGTGAGCCAGTTTCTTTGTAGCGCTTGAAGGTTTTGGCCACTGCACTTGGGGACACTTTCAAAGTTTTCCCAATTTTTCGGACTGACTGACCTACATTTCTTAAAGTAATGATGGCCACTCGTTTTTCTTTACTTAGCTGCTTTTTTCTTGCCATAATACAAATTCTAACACTCCATTCAGTAGGACTATCAGCTGTGTATCCACCTGACTTCTAAACAACACAACACCATTGATGGTCCCAACACCATTTATAAGGCAAGAAATCCCACTTATTAAACCTGACAGGGCACACCTGTGAAGTGAAAACCATTTCAGGTGACTACCTCTTGAAGCTCATCAAGAGAATGCCAAGAGAGTGCAAAGCAGTAATCAAAGCAAAAGGTGGCTACTTTGAAGAACCTAGAATATAAGACATATTTTCAGTTGTTTCACACTTTTTTATTAAGTATATAATTCCACATGTGTTAATTCATAGTTTTGATGCCTTCAGTGTGAATCTACAATTTTTATAGTCATGAAAATACAGAAAACTCTTGGAATGAGAAGGTGTGTCCAAACTTTTGGTCTGTACTGTATATATATTTACCAAATGCCAAAAAAAGCTTTCTCTGTGTGACTGTAATGATGATATATGGAGGCGAAAAACCAGGAGAACCATGAAAACCAGGAGTCTAAAGATGGGTGCTGAGGGTGTAGTGGGTGGGCGGGCTAGCTAGAGAAACAGGAAGGGGGGAGTGTGTGAGAAAGGAAGGGGGGGGGGAGTGAGTCAGCTCTGAGTGCAGAGGAAGGAATCATGGGAGTTGTAAGAACAAGAAGATGCCGATGCAAGCAAATGCAGAAGATGCCTGGAGCTCCCAGAGAACCCAGAAATCACTCAAAACACTGATAAAGGTATTTGGGTGCACTTATTAACCTATTAAGAGCACTAACAGACCTTTTTTGAAAATTTATTTTTTGCCCAGAAAACCTCTTTAAGACTGGTGATCCTTATACCAGCCTTAATTCATTCCCCATCAGGCACACTACTCCTGAAATTACTACGAGGCTCCAGCCTCTTAGTAATTCTACAGTGGCATGCAAAAGTTTGGACACCCCTGGTCCAAATGACTGTTATTGTTGACAGTTAAGTAAGTTGAAGATAAAATTATCTTCAAAAGGCATAACATTAAAGATGACACATTCCCAATGTATTTTTTGGAAAAAAAATATATTTTTATATTTTCCACTTTCAAAATAACAAAAAATGAAAAAGTTTGCAAAAGTTTGGGCACCCTGCCTAGTACTACAGTACCTAGTAGTACCCCCTTTGTCAAGTATTGCAGCTTGTAAACGCTTTTTGTAGCCAGCCAAGAGTCTTTCATTTCTTGTTTGAGGTATTTTTATCCATTCTTCCTTGGAAAAGTCTTCCAGTTCTGTGAGATTCCTTGGTCATCTTGCATGCACTTCTCTTTTGAGGTCTAGCCACAGATTTTCAGTGATTTTCAGATAAGGGGACTGTGAGGGCCTTCAGCTTGCGCCTTTTTAGGTAGTCTATGGTGGATTTTGATGTGTGTTTAGGATCATTATCCATTTGAAGAAGCCATCCTCTTCAACTTCAGCTTTTTTACAGATGGTGTTAAGTTTGCTTCAAGAATTTGCAGAAATTTCATTGAATCCATTCTTCTCTCTACCCGTGAAATGTTCCCCGTGCCATTGGCTGCAACACAACCCCAAATCATGATTGATTCACCCCCATGCTTCATGGTTGGAGAGATGTTCTTTTCCTGAAATTCTGTGCCCATGTTTTCTCCAAGCATACCTTTGATCATTGTGGTCAAATGTTCTATCTTCACTTCATCGGTCCACATAACTTGTTTCCAAAATGCATCAGGCTTGTTTAGATGTTCTTTTGCAAACTTCTGAAGCTGAATTTTATGGTGAGGACGCAGTAGAGGTTTTCTTCTGATGACTCCTTCATGAAGGCCATATTTGTGCAGGTATCGCTGAACAGTAGAAAAATGTACCACAACTCCAGAGTCTGCTAAATCTTCCTGAAGATCTTTTGCAGTCAAGTGGGGATTCTGATTTGCCTCTGTGGCAATCCTACAAGCAGCTATCTGTGAAATTTTTCTTGGTCTTCCAGAGCTTATTTTGACCTCCACTGTTCTTGTTAACTGCCATTTCTTAGTTACATTTTGAACTGAGGAAAGGGCAACTTGAAAACGCTTTGCTATATTCTTATAGCCTTCTCCTGGTTTGTGGGCCTCCACTATTTTCATTTTCAGAGTGCTAGGCAGCTGCTTACAAGAACCCATGGCTGCTGTAAAATTTGCATCACTTGGCCTTTCCTAACAATGATAGTGAACAAGCCATAACCCAAACTGGCTACTTAAAGTCTGAGACCTTGTTCAAAGTTATCTAAGCACACAAATCTACAAGGATTCCCAAACTTTTGCAAGGTACTCCTTTCCCTTTTTAACTCTAAAATTGTACTCAAACATTAATAATACACTGATATTGCTTAAAATTATGGCAAGTGTGTTTAATCTTTAACTTTATGCCTTTTAAAGATCATTTCATTATTATTGTTACAGTATTTATTATTATTTATTTATTTATATATATAGCACCATTAATTCCATGGTGCTGTACATTTGAGGGTTTACATACAGTACACAAAATATACAAAACAAATGCAATACTAACAGTGATCACTGGCACAGTGGGATAGAGGGCCCTGCCCGCAAGGGCTTACAATCTATGAGGGAAGAGGGATAGAGAAACAGGGTGCTTGCTTAACTATTCACAATAAGAGTCATTTTGACCAGGGGTGTCCAAACTTTTGCATGCCACTGTAGCTCCTGGTTGCAGATCTACGCCAATCAGGATTGGGGTACATTTGTGGTATAACTGGCATGAAATATAGTAAACCTGCAGGTTCGGGGCAAACCCTGCTCTGCCCACTGTCTAAAAAAATGGTGAGCCGGACACAGAGACAGGCAGAGGACATGTTGAGGCGCATTTTAGGTCACTTTCCAGGCACATCCACATTAGTAAATATGAACTACAGATTTTTTTGTAAGAACACCAAACTGGTTTGTGGCACCTATAGCTCCAAATTAACCTTTCCATATCCGTACATGGTACAAATCCTGTTCAATGTCTCTTCTTCCTGGGTGGCCTGAACTTTTCGATGACTTAAACACCAACTGGTTTTGAATTGCTTCAACAAATGCAAAATGCAAAAAGGTTCTGTGTTTAGCACATTTACCAAATTTAAAAACTAAAAGTTTTACTGTAGTGTCCCAACATATGCTTTTTCTTACTTCGATGTCACCATCTTTTGTCACACTATGTAAGCACATTTCAAATTTGGCTCTGGAAATATTAAAGTTGTGCTGTTGGTTACTATGGGCAAATATACTAGTTTTGCTTTGATTTTCAGTAACTGGCCTTGGTATTACTTTAAAGCGGTTGACCATTTTCAGGCAAATATTGAGAACAATGTTATTGTTTGTATAATAAAATGTTATACAATTTCCCAATATACTTTCTGTATCAATTCATCACAGTTTTCTAGATCTCTGCTTGCTGTCATCCATTCTGCTTACTCCCAGTGGATAAAAATCAGTCCATGGTCATGTGATATACAATTCGTGATCATGTGATAAACAGTCCATGGGCATGTGATGAGCACACCGGTGCACAGCTTGTTACCAGGCAGATGTCTGATTACTGTGCTGTGACTATAACGAACTGTGCACCTGTGTGTCCATCACATGCCCATGGACTGTATATCACATGACCATGGATTGATCTTCCTGTTCTGTTTTCCTACAACTACTATGATGCCTTGGGCCACTCAGAGCTGACTCACACCACCTCCCTCTCTCACTCCCTCCCTTTCTCACTAACACCCCCTCCCTGTTTCCCTAGCTATCCCACCCACTACTAGCCCTTCCTATCTAACTCAACCCCCTTTCCCACCCAATCATTCTTACCTGTCTTTCATTCCAGACGTTATGGGCATGCAATGTCACTTTTTGCGGCCAGCTCCTCCTCTTTTACACCTCCGGCTCTACAATGCAGGCACTCTACTCATGCACTCTACTGTACATGCCGACATTCCGGCTCTATTGCGCAGGTGTGGGCAGCTGGCAGACGTCAAGAAGAGGAGGTGCAGGCCGAAAAGAAGTGACGTTCCGTGCTCAGAAGGTTTGGAACTGGAGACAGTTAAGTATGATGGGGGTGGGGGGGGGGCAGGGTTAAGTTAGGTGACATTCCGTTTCCGGAAGGAGAACTACAAGTTCCCCATAACGTCACCGGAAAGTCGGAAAATGTGCCTGGGACAGTCACATGACCGCCCTGGCAATCTAGGTAAATATACCGTGTTTCTCCAAAAATAAGACCAACCCCAAAAATAAGCCCTAGCTAGATTTTCTAGGTTTTTTGGAGTAGGCTTGAAATATAAGCCCTACTCCAAAAATAAGCCCTATCTAATTTAACCCCTTCCCGACATCTGCCGTGCGATTACAGCAGATGCTGGGTCCTTAAAGATGGTGGCCGCTCTGCTGCAGAGCGGCTACCATAGCTGCCGTACTGGGTCTATGCGGAGACCTGGAGTTAATGCCCACGATCAGTTTCTACCCTGATCACGGGCATAGTTCAGCGTGACCCCCCTCTCCTTCACACCAAAGTAGCACAACCCGTAGTTAATGCCCGCGATCAGAGTGGACTCTGACCATGGGCATTGCTAAGTGTGACCTCCCCCTCCCCCCCGCAGTCCCCAGGGCTACTATACTATAGCTACAGTCCCTATAGCCCCCCTCCCCCAAATCCGAGCAACTATCCCTGGGGCCGGTCCCCACCGGCCCCGTACCTTTCACGTTGTAGGTCAGCTCCCGGGAGCCGACCTGTTCCTTTGACAGCCGGGAGCCTTATGAAGGCTCTCAGGCCTGTCATAGGAATATTACTATTGAGGTCCTGCCTCAATAGTAATGTAGATAATCTCCTATAGACTGCAATACGTTGTATTAAAGTCTATGGGATGATTGCAGGTTCAAGCCCCCTAGGAGGGGTTAATAGTTAAAAAGAAAAAAAAAGTGAAAAAATATTAAAAAACAAAACAATAAAAGTTCAAGCCCCCCCCCCCCCACTTTCACTAGAATACATATAAAACTAAAATATTACTGTGAAACACATACACATTAGGAATCCCTGTGTCCGAAAACGCCCACTCTACAAACTTATAAAAATATTTTACCTCTATGGTGAATGCCGTAGCGAAAAAAAAAAATCAAAAGTGCCGAACTGCTGTTTTTTCGCTATTTCACCTCTGATAAAAGTTGAAATAAAAAGCGATCAAATGTGTGATTGTTGTTCATGGAAAAAATTAATACCTACCCCGAAAATAAGCCCTAGCCCTTTTTTGGAGCAAAAAATAATATAAGACCCTGTCTTATTTTCGGAGAAACACAGTAGATTTTTGTAACAGTAAGTAATTTAGAAGGGAGGGGAATGGGGTTTATCTTATTTTTGAATTATCAATTTATCCTGGAAAACCCATTTAACTACAGGCCGCTGCTTTTGTGCCATACTTTTTTAACCACCCTGTATTTTAAAGGGATATTCTACTATTCTTAAAAAAGTTCAAATATTCCTATATGCAAAACTATGATGACTTCAGCATACATTCAAACAAATTGGTGTATTTTCTTGTATTTTGCTTTGTTAAGCTAAAGCCCCATGTAGCGGGCTGCAGCGAAAATGTGCTGCAGGAAAAAAAAGCGGCGGTAACATATAACAGTTTTTTCTACATTGCTTTTTACAGAAAGTCCGCAGGGTTTTCCTCAGCGGACTTTCTGCTTCAATTATACCTTAATGGAAAATGCCAGCTGTGATTTACAAAAACAGAACAAATTTTGAAATCACAGCATGTTCGCTGCGGATATTTTTCTGCAATGCGTGGATGGAATTAGCCAGAATCTCATCCACTTTGCAGGTAACGTAGAGTCAAACTCGCAGCATTTACACTATGTGAGGCCAGGCCTATTTTAACACATTGGTGGGCCCAGTGCAAAGGTTTCATAAGTGGGCCCCCTCTCCCATCACCAGCCATACCACCGCCCATACCAATCTGAAAGCTGCCGAAAACTGGGATTTTATATGGTGACATTCAATGGGTAAAAATGTGTTATCTGACTGATGGAACTTTTTTGCCTGTCAGAAAAGTTTTATACATTTGTTAGGGTATTGCCAACCGTAGCAATACCCTTTACTACTGCAAGGGTCTGGGAGGAAGGACAGAGACAAGTGAGCCCTAATCTCACCCCAGCCACTGTCCCTTCCTATTGCCTCAGTTACCCTAAACGGTAAAAGGACAACCTGAAGACAAGCCCTATACTGAGTAAGTGACACAGAGAACAGGACAAGACAAAAACAACACAGAAGCAGAGTGAGCAAGCCAAGGGGTCGGTAACAAACAAGCAATGCAGTACAAAATCTAAATCCAAGAGAATAGTCAAAAGGCAAGCCAGAGGTCAGAGAAATAGTACAGTAAATATCAGGGGCACAAAGAGCAGGCAAAGTCAGAGCAATAACCGGCGGCCATGTGAGGGCTGACAACCTGTTTATAGAAAGTCTGAGACCAGCCCCAGACCTGATAGGTACACAGGCTGTCAATCACACAGGCCAGGAAGAGATTAACTCCATGCAGTCCAGAGAGAAATGCTCAGAACACGGGTGTGGCCGGAAATCCATTAACTTGTCTAGGACCATGTTCAGACTGAGCAACAAGAAACCTACACAAAGAAGCAAACTGAACACGCCTCCTTCGCCGCAGCGTGCGAGCGGAGGGTGGTGCAGAGACCCGAACAGGCAGAGACGTTACAACATTTATCTGTAGTAATAATCATTATTGCTATTATTTTAGCATGTAACGGATATCGCTAGAGAGGTGGTCAGCGTATTTTACGCTAATCTAAAGATCAGCTATGGACAGGATAGGGACGTTTGGTGCAACTCTTTTGGTGCTGCGACCTGGATGATGGTAAACTTCTGGGTCACAACACCAATAAACTTCCTGGTTATGTTCAGAGGGGTATTACATAAGAATATATCTGTGATTAGGCTCAGAGGGGTATTACATTATCCCTCTATGTGACAATCAGAAAGCAAAATTATAATATTCTCTCTGATTGACAGGAGAGGGGATAACATGGATAGAAGTCCCTGCTAACCCGCTCCCCCCCCCCCCAGGGTGGCATACAGGTTATGCACAGACAATGATGATTTATCATTGTCTGTGCAATCTGCAGCTCTGTCCCTTCCCCCTCCTTCCTCCTTGACACAGCTCTAAGATGTTCCCTGAGGCTGGAGGGGGAGGACATTTTAGAGCCCCATATCTCAGGATCATGAAGATGACCTTGGATTCAATTATCATCATAATAACCCTTACAGATTCGGAGGGATTTGCTGTTAAAAACGTTGTCGGGAATTAAGATCTGCATTGGGATCTCAATGCCAAATATTGTTTTCACCAGTGAATCACTCCAGATCTGTAAGGATCATGATGATCTTGGTATCATTTTAAAGATGAATTTCTCATCTTTAAAATGAACCCAAGGTCATCGTCATAGCCCTGCAGCTGTCCCCAGAAAAAAAAAACAAAAAAACACTAATTCTCACCTCTCCTCTCTCCATTGTTGTCTCGGTCAGAATATTCAGGAAGCTGCAGGCACGATGTAAGTGACGTTATCACATCTCGCCTGCAACTCCCAGGGGAGAATGATGAAGCAGGGAGTGTAAAGCTCCCTGCTTCATCACTGTATGCAACTGGGGCAGCCTGGTAGGACTGCATATGTAGGACTGTCCCACTGTCCCAAGGGGGCCCCCGCTACCATAGGGTCTGGTGCAACTGTACCGTTGGCCCTATGGTTAAAGCGGCCCTGCTTGGAGACCCTGCTTTAGATTGTTTTTACATGTTCAGATTTTCAGATGCAGTTTTTGAAGCCAAAACCAAGAGTAGATTAGAGAAAAGAAGATTAATAGTACATGCCCTTTATACTTTTACCCCCTTTGTGAGCCACATCTGGTTTGGGCTTCAAACAGCATCTGAAAGCCTGAACATGTAAATAAACTCTGCATGGAGGAAGCCACAGTAGGAGAGCAGTTATGGCTTGTGAATGTCATAGACAGAGATGAGCAAATTTCCCAAAAGTTCGATTCTGCAGTTTGATTCGAAGTTCCAAAAAAATTTGCTTTGATCCGAATAAATTTGCGGCGAATATCGCTATAAAACACCTATTTCCTAGCTTCAGAGAGCCTGTATAGTGGTGTAGAACACTGTGCCTTCCAGTAACATGCATAGGGGGCCTACTGTGGTAGTCAAACAATACTGTGAGTCAGTATGACACGCACATGACAAGCGTCGCTCTTAGAACCACTGCACACTTCACTTAATTTGGACAGTTATGGGGACAAAACTGACCAACTAACTCAAGTGTGAACCCAGCCTTATAGGTCCATGTTAGTGCCAGGTAGAAAGAACCGTGCAGAGGCCCAACATCCTACTGTAGAGTGAAAGAATGCACTCCTTTTACATCGTCGTCTGTCGATTCCACATACACTACCGTTCAAAAGTTTGGGGTCACCCAGACAATTTTGTGTTTTCCATGAAAACTCACACTTTTATTTTATCAAATGTGTTGTAAAATGAATAGAAAATATAGTCAAGACATTGACAAGGTTAGAAATAATGATTTTTATTTGAAATATTAATTTTCTCCTTTAAACTTTGCTTTCGTCAAAGAATTCTCCATTTGCAGCAATTTCAGCATTGCAGACCTTTGACGTTCTAGCTGTTAATTTGCTGAGGTAATTTGGAGAAATTTCACCCCATGCTTCCAGAAGCCTCTCCCACAAGTTGGATTGGCTTGATGGGCACTTTTTGCGTACCATACGGTCAAGCTGCTCCCACAACAGCTCAATGGGGTTGAGATCTGGTGACTGCGCTGGCCACTCCATTACAGATAGAATACCAGCTGCCTGCTTCTTCCCTAAATAGTTCTTGCATAATTTCGAGGTGTGCTTAGGGTCATTGTCCTGTTGTAAGATGAAATTGGCTCCAATCATGCACTGCCCACAGGGTATGGCATGGCGTTGCAAAATGGAGTGATAGCCTTCCTTATTCAAAATCCCTTTTACCTTGTACAAATGTCCCAGTTTATCAGCAGCAAAGTAACCCCAGACCATCACATTACCTCCACCATGCTTGACAGATGGCGTCAGGCACTCTTCCAGCATCTTTTCAGTTGTTCTGCATCTCACAAATGTTCTTCTGTGTGATCCAAACACCTCAAACTTTGATTCGTCTGTCCATAACACTTTTTTCTAATCTTCCTCTGTCCAATGGCTGTGTTCTTTTTCTAATGTACTTGTCTTGTTGCTCAGTTGTGCAGCGGAGCCTCCCACTTCTCTTTCTACTCTGATTAGAGCCTGTTTGTGCTGTCCTCTGAAGGGAGTAGTACACACCGTTGTAGGAAATCTTCAGTTTCTTGGCAATTTCTCGCATGGAATAGCCTTCATTTCTAAGAACAAGAATAGACTGTCGAGTTTCAAATGAAAGTTCTCTTTTTCTGGCCATTTTGAGAGTTTAATCGAACCAACAAATGTAATGCTCCAGATTCTCAACTAGCTCAAAGGAAGGTCAGTTTTATAGCTTCTCTAACCAGCAAAACTCTTTTCAGCTGTGCTAACATACTTGCACAAGGGTTTTCTAAACATCCATTAGCCTTCTTACACAGTTAGCAAACACAATGTACCATTAGAACACTGGACACCACATTAACAATGTATAGACTGTATTTCTGATTCATTTAATGTTATCTTTATTAAAAAAAAACTGTGCTTTTCTTTCAAAAATAAGGAAATTTCTAAGTGACCCTAAACTTTTGAACGGTAGTGTATGTTCATTTGCTTGCTGTAAAACTAATGTCATTAAACTGGTAGTTCTGGCAAGATGACTGGTTCATGGTACAAATAAATGAGAATCGGAAAAGTCTGTCAGCAATGGTGCAGATCATTTAAAGAAACAGACTGCAGTTAAGGGTACTTAAATAATTAGGAATGTGGCCTGGGTCCATTATGGTGCCCTTCCAGTGTGGAGTATTAGAAGAGCTTCAAGTTGTGGTTTTATATCTGAGGTTGTTCAGAGAAATTCAGCATAGGGAGGACTAAAAAAACTTCATTATAGCTTTAAGTGTGAAGATGAAGGATTTGAAGGTGTCTTGTAGGTCTGGAGTCTGTGGATTGGCTCTTTTTCTTTTAGGGATTGAACCCTGCAAGCAGTTGCCACATGACAAGAAACATAGTCATCACATGGGCGCTACTACTGTACATGCGTGACCATCAGCAGGACAACAGCTGTAATACACAACCATATTCTCTTTTTAATGGCAGAGATTACAAAACCATTATACTTTGCTGTTTAACTCTTGGTATGCAGTGATAAACGCTAATAACAGAATACAAATTCAGAAGACTTCGGCCGGTTGCAGACAACAGTGCCCTGGTCAGTGTGCTTTCCATGTATTTCACGGATAGCACACTGACCCATTCTTTTCTATGGGGCCGTACACACGACAGTCCAGGCTGCAAAATATAGAACAGATCCTATTCCTGTCCTATTTTGCGGCCCTTGCTTCCAAGGCTCCTATTCATTTAGTGAAAGGAGCCGCGGAAGCACGGCCCCTGCACAGGCAGCACATGGGGACATCCCCGTGTCCCCCATGTGCCGCCCGTGCTTTAAATTCACGGCCGGCCGGTTGCAGCACGGTCGTCTGCAACCGGCCTAAGTGCTAGACCCTCTCAGGAATTGATTTGATATGACTGAAGTCAATACTATAAGATGGGCCCAGGGTCTACTTAATAACCACAGAACTATATGACCATAGTGCCTTTTGTTACGGTATACAGTGCTTCACCCATTTCAAAAAGAAATGTGAATCTGCATCACAATAGTCATGGTGCATATCTGCTGTATTCCCTAGTATATGTAGATACAATTTCTGTAAACCTCATTCACATGTATTATTTAGATCCTGTAGAAAAATCTGCAATAAATCTGCCATGACTGAACAAGGAGTAGAGTCTTATATACAGGATGATAAATTAGAACGAACATTTGTAAGAACTTTTGTAGAGTCTATTTTAGGCTTGCGCAAACAAGGTATTGAAAAGCCGACAAATGAGTAAACGCTCATTCACCAACTGATGGACATAAAAGATGCACAATGTAAACTCTTAATAATCACTGGTCTCCTGTACAGTTTACATTGGGCTGTACAAATGCCCATTAAATAAACGCAGAATGATTTGCTCTATTGTCGATGGGAGCTTGCTTTGGCATGTAAAAGGGTCTTAACAGTTGCCAGAAACCCTTGGAGCAATACAGCTTCCTTGTCTATTCACTTGTAACAATAATTTTTGTATAAAACTATCACAGTAACACTGACCAATGCCCTTCATATATTACTGTTCATTGTGATGATATTTATCAAGAGAAACAATGCTGATAAATGCAAGATATCTAGTTAATTTTGGAGGCTATATCACTGTGTGTGAAAACCATATGACTTATCATATTTATTGAACATGATGTTCAGTAACATTAAATTCCCTTGGTAGACAAGCTAAAATAGATATGTGTGTGTTATGTTAAAAGTTGTGCCACAACTATGCCACTAGCAACCCTCCCTGGAAAATATAATGAAAAATCCTCATCTATAATTCTCTTTGTTCAGTTACACACATAGCTGGAAGCAACTTCAGCATATAAAATAACCCTGACCATGATGCTGCTATGGTGCTAATTTACTTCTCTCATTCCCTACTATTTTTGCTGGAGCTGGCAAAATCACTGCAAATTACAGAAATTGCCTTAGCAGGTCTGCATAAGGAGGGAAAAATGATGAAAGGCAGTTAAAGTAATCACGCAGTATATGCATCACTTATATTCTGAAATAGATACACAGGAATTCACAATGTGTTTTCTAAAAGATGGCTTCCCAGAGTTAATTGCTTGAATGATTTAACACAGAATGGCTTGGCATCAATGCACAAAGCTACATGAAGCAGTTCAGCACTAACAAATTCATAGAGTCACACCTAGCAGACTATAAAACACTGAACAACAAAGACAAACAGAGCCACAATAATAAAGCTTACAATACAAGATGCCTTGAAGTCGCCCTATAAATTACGATTGTTATTTTCAACATTTATAATGCCACTTTGAAAATGCATTTGTCACATATTGCCGGACCTTCCTTTTAGGATTCATACCAGCCAAGGTAGATGGAGCTCTTAGCCCCAGTGCTGAAACTGTAAATAGTGTAACTATCACACACTCTTTTTTATTTTCTAAGTCTCTTTATTTTGACCAGAGGGAAGTTTGGGGCCCCCTCAGGCTTTAGGACCTGGAGCAACCATTTGCACTCAATATATCTATTTATCTCATATGGGTTTTTTTTGCACAAGAAGAAATACGTTTATTTTCAGTAAGTAGACAAATTCATTTTCTGTTTTAATTAGTAAGAAACATTGCTTGTTACTATTTTCCACTATTTCTACAATTTTACTATTGTTGCATTTGTATTTTCTGTAAGAAATAGAAAGCATATGGAGATACATTATCTGCACTATGTTACAGATCTATATCACATAGATCTGTAATATGTGTATGTGCCTGTAACCTTCTTGAAGTTTGTTTCTTGCATAAACTTGTTTAGTCACAAAATAGAAACTCAAATGGGACCAGTCAGTGCACTAAGACAGGCTCTCACATTACAAAGAATGTCAGCAATGGTGCAGTCCATTTAAAGAAACAGACTGCAGTTAAGGATACTTGAAAATGTGGCCTGGATCCATTATGTATCTTCATTACAGCTTTAAGTGTGAAGATGAAGGATTTGAAGGTGCCTTGTAGGTCTTGAGTATGTGGATTGGCCCTTTTTCTTTTAGGGGTTGAACCGTGCAAGCAGTTGCCAAATGACGACAAACATAATCATCACATGATCACATGGGCGATGCTACTGTACATGTGTGACCTTCAGCAGGACAACAGCTGTAATACACAGCCATATTCTCTTTTTAATGGCAGAAATTTCAAAACCATTATACTTTGCTGTTTAACTCTTGGTATGATGTGATAAATGCTAATAACAGAATACAAGTTTAGAAGACTAAGTGCTACAACCTCTCAGGAATCCCTTTGATATGACTGAAGTCAATACTATAAGATGATCCCAGGGTCCACTTAATAACCGCAGAACTATATAACTATAGTGCCTTTTGTTATGGTATACAGTGCTTCACCCATTGCAAAAACAAATGTGAAAGATGGAATTCTTCGGATAATGACAGAAACTATTTGAGATGGGGGACTACAAACAGTTGATAGATGTTCTTTAAATCATTAGTAGCCCACTGCGTCAGAGTAATATCCAGCTGAAATATGGTCAAATAATATAAGGGCTTGCCTGTAATAGGGAAAAGGTCATCAGCATTAAGATGGAGAGAGAGCAATTTATCAAGCCCAGAGGGACGTTTTAATTCTCATCAGGGGAATAGGAATGAATGGTCTGTGTCTAGGATCAGGGAGTAGCATACCCAAAAGGGGATTCCCACTGCAGTTTCCTCAATATCAGCCTAACAGCAACAAGCTCCGCCATGCCACCAAGCTTTCATTTGATATAGTACTGTTCCAATATAGTATTTTTTAATGCCTTGGGTTCCCGTCCCACCCCTGGACAAGGGCTTGTTATGGTATGTAATAGTATTCTTGATCTCTTCCCCTCTCATTTGAAGGAAGAGATAAATTTTTTATGCTTAGCAAAATTAGTATTAGGTAGAGGTGTAACCACTGTGTGAAAGTGATACAAAATAATGGGCAGCACCATAATGTTAATAATCGCAATTCTGCTCACCCAAGTAATCATGGGCTTAGAAAAATGGGCAAGTAAGGAGAACACTTTAGTAAGTAGCGGCACATAATTTTGGGAAAATAGCGCGGAACTCGGGGCAGTCAGTGATATTCCTAATTACAAGATACTACGAAGACTCCAGTTAAAAGGGAAAGTATCAGCCAATTTAGTTCTTGAATGTGGTGAAATGCCAATTGTTGACACCTTTGATTTAAAAGGATTCATCATATAATAGGAGAACTTGATAAAAGTTTCCAAAGCCACAGTAGTCGCCTGGAGGGAGGAAAACGGGCTAGAGAGGGAGAGAATAGCATCAACATAAAGGCCGTGTTGAGAATAACATCAACAATTTATACTGCGTTCCTCCAACCTCAATACCCACAATATCCGTGTTCATTCTAATGGATTCCGACAAGTGCGAAGATGATTATAGACAAGGGGCACCCCTGGCAGGTTCCATTCCGAATGTGGAATGGATCTGACAGGAACCAGGAGGTCAACCCTCTAGTGGAGGGGCAGGAATAGAGAGTCGCCTTAAAGGGGTCACAAATACCAATTTTCGCCAGCAGCTGTGCAAGATATCCCAGTCAACTCGATCAAACTCCTTCTACGCATCCAGTGCCAGAAGAAGAGAAGGCATCCAAGTATGCTCCATTCACTAAATCAGGTTAAGCAACTTGCGGGTACCATCCAGGGCCTGCCGTCCCACAACAAATCCAACCTGGTCAGGTTTAATAAACTGCGAAATCAGCTGGAGGAGACGTTCCTCTAGAATTTCAGTAAATTTTTATATCCACATTTAACAATGAGCAAGATCTAAAATTTACTGGGGTAACAGAAGGTTTACCCAGTTTGGGCAGGGTAACAATGGTGGCAGACAGCATTTCCTCCGGGAATTTCTGGTCCTCTGCAGCCCTAGCGAACACCTTTAACAAGTGAGGCGCTATGGGGGACATATATTTTTTGTAGTAGCTCCCGGTGAATCCGTCAAGACCGGGGATTTAAATGGCTTGAGGGAAGAGATTGCTTTATACATCTCAGATAAAGAAAATGGAGCAGACACTAAACTTTGTTGGTCAGAGGAAAGTTTAGGAAGGGAGACTCGAGCCAAAAAATTATCCAACACAGAAGGTTAATACATGTCCAGATCCTATCCCAGGTTATACAGAGACTAATAATAGTTCCGAAATTGGGCCGCAATTGACCTAGAGTCACCTATTTTCCGACCCTGATTGTCAAGTTGGTAAGCAATGCGGGACTTAGGTTAGCTTTTCGAACCTTCTTGACAAGAAATGCGCTAGCTCTTTTAATGTGTACATACGTTTGACTCAAAAGAAATGTAGGAAGGTATGTACCTTTGAAACATTGTAGCAGTTATTACGTACCGCTCTAATGTTTGTCTAATAAGAGGAATGTTGATGCTTCACTTCGACCTAACCTACAATGCTGACAACAGTGTCAGTTTATAAATAAAGAGTGTTTGCCAGTGAAATTCACTTTATCTCCCTATTCTGAAACAGATTAGGAGCCTACATGTCTTACCCACACATAAGCAACATATGTGTTCGGGTATTTAAATAAACTTGTTGTAGCTGCTATAGGTATTAACACTCAGTCCTGTTTAATCATCTATACATTCTGTTTATATAAATATTGGCAACCAGTTGCTATTGGCAGTGGAATTAGGACACTAGGTTGGCCATATTAGATAGAAATAAAAGCTCATGCAGCTGCATGTAGGACATGAGAAGGGTATATTAACCTATATACCGCAGACAGCCTCTTGGCACTATGCCCAAAAACGGTGGTGTTTTACTAACATACACCTAGATGGTGTTTTAACAAGTTTATTTCAATAAAAGTTATATTTTATTAGTGTACCTTCCTACATTTTATTTGAGTACATATGCTTGACACTTAAATTTTTTAACCCCTTTCTGACATCCATCGTAATAGAACAGGAGCTGAGTGGCCGCCATAGCCGTCGGGTCTCTGCTGTATTATACAGCAGAAACCCGACGCTAATGCCCGCGATCAGTGCCCGCACTGATCGCAGGCATTAATCCCCTCAACACCTCAGTCAACGCTGACCAAGGCGCCATTTTGTCACAGATCAAGACACCCAGAGCAAGATTCGGGGCCGGTTTCCCATTGTCATGACAGCTTGGAGCCTATTGAAGACTCCCAGCCTTGTCTCCCATTAATTTGTATGGCAGGCTGCTTTATGCAGCCTGTCATACAAATGCCGGAATTTTGTAATGCATTGCAATGCATTAGCATTAGTGATCAGACTCCCAGGGGTTCAATAAGTGCAATAACAATAAAAAAAAATTAAAACTTCAAATCACCCCCCTTTTCCTTGAATACATATAAAAGTACAAAATTACTGTGAAACACATACACATTAGGTGTCCCTGTGTCCAAAAACGCCCAGCCTACAAACTTATACAAATATTTTTCCTGTACGGTGAACGCTGTAGCGGGAAAAAAAAAATCAAAAATGCCAAATCTATGTTTTTTTGCTGTTTCACCTCCCATAAAAATCTAAATAAAAAGTGATCAAAGCGATAAACATTCCCCAAAATCATACAACTAAAAAATACACCTGACCCAAAAAAAAAAAAAAGACGCCCTATGCATCCCTGTACACAGAAAAATAAAAAGTTACGGTGTCAGAATATGGCAACTTAAAAAAAAAATTTTTTTTGCAAAGTTTTAGATTTTTGTTCGGGGGTTAAACTAGAAATAAAACTATATACAGTTGGTATCCCCGGAATCGCATCAAAACATAGAGTACAGGTGATATATCATTTTGGCTGCAGAGTGAATGCTGTAAAAACGAAGCCTGTAAGAAAGTCGCACAAATGCACTTTTTCTCCAATTGCACTCCATTCTGATTTTTTTTTTTTCCAGCTTCCCAGTACATTGTACAGAATAATAAATGGTACCATTATGAAGATGAAGAAAAATTTGTCCCGCAAACATTAAGCCCTCATATGGTTTTGTGAATGGAAAAATAACAAAGTTATGGGGTTTGGAAGGTGGGGAGTCAAAAACGAAAATTTAAAAATTCTTCCTGCAGGAAGGGGTTAAAAGTCCTGCTGGTAGGCCAGTAGACCTTGCAATTGTATCTGGTATTTACTAATTTCATTAGGGTTGGGTGGAGTTTATTTTTAGCGCTGAGAGCTGAAATATTAGAAAGCAGGGAGTCTATATCTTTAGATCTTTGTTTCTTAGCTCTAGAGCATGCCCGTATGAGAACACCGCGCATGAACACTTTATGACCGTTCCATAGATTATATGGATCATTGGATGATGGAGCATTGAAATGAAAAAAGCCTGTAAGCTCCTCTGGGAGTTTGTCTATGTAAGATGGATGGTGTAAGATAAAATCAATCAGATGCCATTGTGAAGGCAAGGCTTAGTTAAAACTTTCCCGGAGGACCAGGCAGACAGAAGCATGTTCTGTCCATGTGATAAGGCCAATAAGAAAAGATACTGTCTGTAACAAGCCAACTTTCTCAGTCAGGAAGAAATCAATTCTAGAATACGTAGAACATGGAGAGGAGAAAAAACTGTGATCCTTTCTGCCACCATGCTGGCACCTCCACACATCATATAACCCGGAATTGGCTAAGGAGGAGGTAAGAATTGGAGACTTTCTTTGTGGGTTGACAGAATCTAAGTCAGTATCAATTAGACAGTTGAAGTCTGCCGATAATCAAAATTCCTTTAGCAAAGGACTGGATTTTGTATAAAGACTTTGGGTAGAGATCCGAAAAGATCATTGGGATTTGTTAGGGAGGTAGACAGTAACTAGAGTGTAATTAACATTGTTTATGGCACAGTTAAGGCCCAAGTAGCGGCCTTGTGTATCTACGAGGGCAGAGTCATAGGTAAGCTACAGAGTCTTTGATGGCAATGAGAACCCCTTTACACTTAGCTGCACAGGAGGGCTTGTAAATGTGTGGGAAAGAGGGGTTAGTAAAGTAGGAACTTTTATCTGAATGAAAATGATTCTCCAGTTGCATTAAGATATCACATTTTAGTAGCCTCGCCTCTCTCCATACTGAGCTCTTCTTATATATAGAATATATGAAGAACCATATTGAGAGGGAGGACTAACTGTCTAGACAGGCAGGACCTGCACCAGTGTGGTGGAGAGAAAAGTCGAGAACCACAGGCACCACATTTTAGTGAGTGTGTACATGAGCTGTAGACAATGAGAGCAAACCTGAAAATAGAAAACAAGTTAAGACATAAAAGCAAAACAAAAATTTTGCATCCTAGTGTTAAAATGCAACGAATATTAACATGGGTGGTGGAGAAGAAAAAAGAGAAGTCAAAAACCTCAAATTAGTACTGAAACGGTAATAACACAATGGTGACCAGTTCGCCATCAGTGTCGGAGGAAAAAGACAGTCCCAATCCGACACAGTATGCAGGGTTCAGTGCAGAGCATTATGGGGATCCAACCGTGTGCCAGTCCTTCGGAACATGGGAAGGGGACTAACAGGTTCACCAGATGATATGGCACCATCGTCCGGCTACAGATGCCATCTGCAGAGAAGAGAAAGTCTCATATCTACAGATGGTACCAGGTGGGTGGCCCCATTTCTGAAGATCAATAGCTTGGTAGGGAATCCCAAGTGATAACAGAGATCTTGGTCCCTTAGGGCTCTGGTAATGGGCACAAGGTTTTGTATCACCTGCATGATGGCAGCAGACAAATTCAGGTAGAGGGAGATAGATGAGGACAGAGCAGGCAGAGAGCCGCATTTCTGAGCCTCTGAAAGGAGAGTCCTTAAAATGATAAAAATGGACTCGGACCAGCTTATCTCTGGGGGCTTCAGCAGTCAGCAGACTTTTGGAATTCTATGAGCTCTATCCAAGGTTAGGTCTAACAACAAGAGATTAGGAAGGATCTTTTTAAACATGCATTTGATATAGACAAAGTCGATGGATGCAATATCTTTGGATATACCCTAAATTTTAATGTTGTTGTGCCTGGATCGGTCTTTAGCATCAGTAGCCTTAATTTTCAGCCATTTAACCTCCTCCATTGTGAGTATCCACAAGTTCGTTGTGTGGCGTAGAGAACTCTCCCTTTTTCCATTCGATATGATCTGTCCGCTCCCCCAGTGCATCAATGTTGCATTGAAGTTTGCTCACCAGAGAGGATACACTTAATGCCCAATTGTAGGAGAACATGCATTCCCTTCAAGGTATCAGTGGTAGCTGGTTCATTAGAGGTGGGAAACTCAGAAACATTGTTAAATAGTTGAGGTCTACCTATGATGTCAATTACAGGCCTCTCTCATGTTTTTAAGTGGCAGAACTTGCACAATTGGTTGCTGACTAAATACTTTTTTTCCCCACTGTACATGCATGCTTAGCTTGGAAGAGCATACATCTGCTCTCAATAGAGCGAGTGCTGCTGGGTTCACACTACAGATAATGTCCGTCAGAGGATTAGAGCAAGACATTAGGTGACAGAATCAGACTGAGCCTCCTCCGTTGGGTGTTTCGCTGTATTTACCACAATGTAAAAAAACATGATGGAAGCTTTCTTCCATCATGTTTTTCACTTTTCTGACAGAATATAAAGTTGTGCTTGCAGGGACTTTTTCATCTGTTACAAAAGTAAACAAATATTATGGAAGACAGCATCCATTATGATGTTTAAATTACAGTCAATGGGAACAGACACAGATGGAGGGGGCTCCGTCTGTGTTCATAACTCTTCTACAGTTAATGTCCATTGTTGTCATCCTGTGACAGATGACAGCAACGGACATTAATAACAGTAGTGTGAATGTAGGCTAAGCTGCTACCAGACACGCTTTGCATGCAGCTTATTGTCCTTGAAATCCAACATGCTTGACTCTTCATCCATTATCTGACAGTGAGAACACCTACATACATATTAGCTTCATGAAGTGTATAGTGATCATTTAATGTGTATGGCCATCATCAACATGTTGTGTTATGCCATATCCATATATCTGGCCATGCACAGATTGTTGCTTTGGCATTAGTCCTTTACATTCACATTTATTTTCTATTCTACACCATTCCACTGATTTATTCTATTAGGTTATGAGTAATTACATCGGATTGCAAACATTCGAGTTTTGCATTTCTCATGAAGACATCCATCGTAACCAGACATGGATGATATGTCATAGTGAATATATAAATTCTTAAATAAACAATATAGGTATCTTATCATTAAACTGCACCATAAAGCACAGAGAAGTAGTTCTAGCTTGTCACACACTATCAGCCCTGCCTTGCATCTATTCACAGTACACTGTCATAGCTGCTGTTGCTGTCAAACATTTGGAAGTTACAAACTGTTTTAAAATGACATAAAGTGAATGAGAAAGCAGCAAGTACAGCAATTCACTGACAAAACACTTATTTTTGCTATATTGAAATGAGTTTATATGGAACAGATGCAAATCAGATTTGGAAAAGGGCAATTTAGATGTTTCCATAAATGTGTTATGTCCTCAAATGACACTAGCATGCAGAGCATGGCTTATTTCTTTTGTGAAGTACTGTTTAGCTAGCTTTTCTCGAACAAAAGTTCCATTATATTAGTTTCATTATTTGTGCCATTATTCGTGCAGTAAACAAACATAAAATGTCAGTCCAAGAGAGAAAAAAAAAATGAGAATGAGAAGAAAAGGGTGTGCTGTTTCAGTGTATTTAAAAGCCATCTAGTTATGACAGTGGGGAGTATTGCACACAGCAAAAATGAATTATAACTAGAACAGGGTTAGTCAATACTTATTTGAAAACATGTTACAAAGTGGGTGCTGATATGTCACAAGAAATGTCATCAAATCTGTCTCTTAGTGTTGTCTATTATTACTATTCGGAAGAGACTGGTGGCGAAAAGTGCTGTTTTAAATAGCATACTATAAAGTGGGGCAACAATAAAATAGCCCTTACATTCTGCGTACCACGTGAACCTTTTTAGCATTTTGATTTTCCATCAGTTTTCTGCTCTATATGATAATGATAGAAAGAATTACAACATAGGCTTATTCACATCCCTCTAAAATGTGGTTAATGTAAAAAATGCTCAAAATATTCTACACTTCAAAGCCACATCTTGCCTCTTTTGAAACTTCTTACCTAGTGCATAAAACTTTCCTCAGTCTTAAGAATGTTATTGTTATCATATTGAACAATTGCTGCATACATTTGCAATGAGGTAAAAGCTAACCTCCTTAGTTAAGCAACCTATAGTGTGACAGTAGGGGGTCATATGTAGTGTCCCCACCTAAGATGGGATAGCATCCGTGAGAATCGGTTTGTTCAAGGTTGTGTCCAATTGTAGCTGTTATTCAGGTGTACTTTGTGTTGAGGCAGAACTTTGGTTGTATCTAGGTGTCGTACAGGGTGGGCCATAAGTATGGATACACCTGGGTGGGCCATAAGTATAGATACACCCAGATACCATTGTTTTTCTTGTGCAATTCTCCATGTGTTTGATATGTCACATGACCCCCTCCCATGTACTAATATGCCACAAACGGTAAGGTGATATCAGCAACCACTTCCATTTTTTACTTATGGCTCACCCGGGTGTATCCATACTTATGGCCCACCCTGTACTATGGGAGCAGTTGTTTGGCATTTTTTATGAGACCGTGCTAGCTGCAGAGTGAAGCTTGGGTTACATCTGGGCAAAGGCATGTTGTATAAGAAAAGCCTTTGAGCTTTTCCGGGGCAATCGACGTGGAGAGCTTGTTTATACACAGAATCTGTTTGGTCAGTATGCGTTGTCCCAGAAAGGAGCTACTGCATCACCAGAGACTAGAGGCTATGGCTATCTTGCACATGAGGGACATCCGTTTTCATGGATCCATGAAAACCGACAAAAATAGAACATGACCTATATTTAGTCAGTCCATTACAGCGGATCTTCAAAATACCTGTATAGGTCATGTGAATAGCCCACATTCACTTGCATGAATTTATTGCTGCTGTGTGACATCCATTAAAAAAACAGACTTCACATGACCACTATTTACTGTAGTGTGAATATAGCTTTTGACTCTGACTGGGGCAGCAAGCCTTTGCCTGTGGGAACAGGAGAGATGTCAGCCATGTGTGTAAGCTCCCGTGACTGAAGCTACAATCCTACAGTTTATATGGCATTGATGGGCATGAAACCTTAGGACTTCTTCATTTCTATGACTTTTTGAATAAATAATAGATCACGTGTAACGCTGGAGAGACATAAGACAGTATTTATATGGAAAGAAAAAATTTATTTGATTGAAGACAGATTTTGAGCGTCTTACATTTTCTCTTCTTTTAGTGCAATATTAACCATTCAAAGCGGAGTGCTTGATAGATTTGGTTGGTAGAGGTCCAGGTTTTATTAGGGCAGTCACGTCTACTATGATTAGCTTCTTACATCACTTCGATAATTGGGTACATTTACTTATTAGGCACTTGTGTATGATTTGAGAATTGCAAGAAATATGTAATTATGGAGCAGCAGTTTATTAACCAGTGCAACTGTGTTATCACAGGGAGTCAGGGAATACACTATAATAAGTTGTATTCCTGAGCAGGTGCACTGTATTTGTAGTTTGCAAATGTATTAACTGAAGATAAGCAACAGGCATGGTGTGGTTTACTTCGTGATAGTTGTCAATGTACTATCCATATGTGGCGTAACAAAATGTATTGATGGGGTATATATCAGACTGGGACGCAGGATACATTAATCTAATACTCTAATGATGTATCTTTTAATGTATCATGGTTATTGCCATGAAGGCTTGCACATAAACATTACAATATGCTATGTATGGTATTTATGTATGTTTGACCTTTGATATTATATGAATTATAATTTATCATACATTCATAGTATGTAAACCTGCAGCTATAAAAAAACTAAGAAATAATTGGTTTCATTAGCATATGTCAAATGATAATTATAGCTGTACAGAAACAGAAGTTTCATTATATGATTTATAACACACTGGATCATGGATCACAGACAAAATCCTTCATTAGTAAGGATAAAATGTATCATAGGGCTTTAAATGGAATTAGAAAAAAAAACAGATCATTCCATTTAATTCAAATGAGAAGTATCCCGCATCCCATTATTATTATTTCATACATTTAAAGAGGACCTTTCACCACCTCTGCTAAGTCCAGCTCTTTGAATCATTTAATCAATATTGATCCACTGCTTCTGGCACAGTTGGGATTTTTTCTCTAGCCCCCCCTGTTCCTGAGCAATCAATGCTATTAGTTTTGGTGCTTGATATGCTATTTAGACTCTGTACTGTCAGGAGGGCGGTGTCAGGCAGTAGCAGACAAAGGGTGTGATTCTGAGCTCTGACACTGGCTGCCTCTGATTGGAGCTCTGAATCACGCCCCCTGCCTGGGAGTCTCAGTAGTATATCAGACAACAAAGCTAACTGCAGTGTTTGCTTGGGAATGGTTGAAGCTTAGAAGAAATTCCAACTGTGCCAGAATCAATGGAGCAGTCCCTATTAACATATGTTAAGAACTGTATTTGGTTGAAGTGGTGAAAGGTCCTCTTTAAATGTAGCCTTATATATTTTGTATCCTTATATTCCTTATATTAATCATAATTTAGTATTAAGATATTACTGAAGTTGTCCAGGAAACAGCCCCACTCTTGTCCAAGGGATAGGTATTGCAGCCCAGCCTCATTTAAAGGAGTTCTCTGGGATTAAAACATGCCTGAGTATAGGCCATAATTATTGATCAGTAGGTGTGCGAACTCTGTTACCTGCATCAATCAGCTAGCTCTGTCTTTGCCTCATTTGTCTAAGACGCATAGTTTCAGCAATCCTATTTTCCCTATCGTTCCACAGCAGCACAATATTGAGGTATTTCTGCCCCTGTATACTGGTAGGACAGAATGGAATTTGTAATGAACAACAAATAGTTAACTGTAACCCCTCCCCCTCCTCAATATAAGGAAGGAAGTAACAACCCCCAGCTTGTTTTTTTCTGTCTTGTGTTGGTGGGACAGTTGGAGGGAAGGTTATACCTTCCCTATAGTGAGGTTATTCAGATTTCTGAATGAATTTCCCCTCCTCTCTCCTGTTTGGGTTTGTTTTGTCTATCCTCCTCTGAGGATTCTTTTTCTGCCTTTTGGTTCCTGTTGGAACAAAATTCAAAGGTTAAAACTCCTTGTCTGTCTTTCCTGCCTCTGCTGCTTAGTCTGCTTAGCTGCAGTGAAAGGACTTTTTTCAGCTGTTGCTTATAATGGGCCGGCTAGATAGGTCTGCTGCCTTTGAGTGTCCACGCTGAACCCTTTGTGGCTATGTAAGCCTTGCATTCCTTGTTTTATTGCAACGCATGGCGTTTCCTGCTACTTCTCTCCAGCTCCTGTGTGTGGGGGCGCCGGAGTCCAGAGTATGCTGGCTTGCATACGTGATGACATCTTTGAACCTCCTCAGGTGAGCTACTAGGTAATGTTTTTATCTTAACTTCCGCCATTTTTTTATAAAATCTGTGCGGCGCAGCATTTTTCTTCCCAAAAAAAAGGGGGTCTTTATTTTCTGTGTAACCTGTCAGAGAGTGTGCATGCTGGGCATTCTAGTTCAACAGACTTGTACTGTTGTTGCATTTTTTCTGGTTCTTGCTATTTACCTTACACTTGCGGTAAGATGTCATCCTCTGCGTCTGGTGGTGATGAGTCCTCCAGGTAAGTCTACGGGACAGGGCAGACAGCGTCGTAGAGGACAGCTCCTCAAAGACTGCCACCTGCAAGAGGTCACGTGTGGATGTTCTAGGTTCCTGAGTGGGAACCCAACCATCTTTTTCCATGATGACAGGAAAATCAGAAAGCTCAATTTCTGACATACCTTCTCCCTCCTCCAAGACACAAAGTTCCTGTGGGGGTAACAGATTCATGGGTCTTTAAGATAATCCGGTCCGGTTCCTGCATAGTTTTTTCTGTGCCTCCCCAGGACAGATTTATACAGACCTCTCACCTCCCTGCTGTTCATCACAATGTCAAGGGTCTGGAATTTACTCTTTAGTGTTTCTGGTTCCAAAACCTCAGGAGACTGGTTGATCATAGACCTACGATACCTCAGCAGAGCTATCACGAAAAAATTTCTGTATGGAAATGTCTGTGATATCCATTCTCCAGTAAGGAGATTTCATGGCCACTCTGAACCTAAAGGACGTGCACCTCCATGTCCCTATTCTTCCTGCTCACAAGAAATACTTAAGAATTGCAGTGGTTGTAGAGGGTCGGCTGAGACACCTCCATTTCACTGCACTTCCATTTGAGATAACGTCAGCACCCTACGTATTCACCAAGGTGGTATCCACGGTAGCTGAGTCACTGAGAATCCAGAGGTTCACGAATGTTCCTTATCTGGAAGACTAGCTGTTAAAAGTCTCTCAGGTGAAGTCCTACTACAGCATCTAGCCATCACGATGAATTTCCTCCAACAATTGGGGTGGATTATAAATTGGGGAAAGTCCCAAATATTACCAGCAACCCAGAAAACATTTCTAGGGTTCATACTTGATTCATGCCTAATGAAAATATCTCTTCCTCCTCCAGAAGGGAAAGAATCATCAAGGCTGCAAAAAAACAGAAAGTCCACAGTCCAGCCTTGCTGGACCCTGTTGACTACAGATGCATCACTCACAGGTTGGGGAGCCCACCTGAACGACATTCCGGCCCAAAGGCATTGGAATTCCCTCGAGAAGATAATGTCATCCAATTGGAGAGAACTCCGAGCAGTACGACTGGCACTGCTTCACTTTGCTGACCAGTTGAAGGACAAGGAAGTCCATGTAAGATCGGACAATATGACAACCGTCCTTTATTTAAACAAGCAGGGAGGAACTCGGTCACAACCTCTTCTAAGCAAAGAGGGGAAGATCTTGAGTTGGGCAGAGAAGAACTTAACCCATCTTTCTGCCGTACATATCCGAGGGTCACTCAGTGTAGTAGCGGATCAATTGAGTCGTGGCATCACTATTCCAGGGGAATGGTCTCTCCATCCAGAAGTCTTTCAAGCAATCATCCTGAAATGGGGTCATCCAGAGATAGACCTGATGGTAATCGCCATCATTCCATTCTGGCCAAAGAGAGCTTTGTTTTCCCATCTCATTCAAATGAGTCATGGGATATATTGGAGGCTTCCCCCAATCTGAACCTGGTGTCTCAAGGGCAGGGTCGGACTGGCCCACCGGGGAACCGGTGAATCCCCCGGTGGGCCCCGTGCCCCGACTATTAGTCCTCATGTTGCCAATGCAGATGCATTGGTCAGGGGCCCGATCGGGATCCTGACCATCCCGATCGGGCCCCTGACCAGTGGTGTAACGATCGTGGTCACACCCACCGGGCTCGGCGGGGTATGATGCCCGTGGCCAGCTGGAGATGGCCGGGGCCCCGGACCACTATGATAGCGGTCAGGGAAAGCCTGGTTCCCCGACCGCTATACATACTGTTATTGGAAAGGGGCCCTGGCATATTGCAGGCCCCTTTCCAATAGATGGCAGCCCAGGGGAGGTGACTGAAAATAATAAATAGATATTCTCACCTCTCCTGGGCACAGCGTTCTCTCCGGCGCTCCTCCGTCATGTGACTGAGGCCTGTGATTAGGCCCCAGCGGTCACATGGGGGCGCGGCCGCGTAATGACGTCAGTGCGCCCCCACGTGACCGCTGAGGCCCAATCACAGGCCTCAGCAGCGACGTCGGAAAAGGGCCTGAAGATGGCAGGATGGAGCGAGGATGCCAAGGAAAGGTAAGGCAAGGTGAGTATGAATATTTGTTATTTTTAATCACCTTCCCTGGGCCTCCGATTATTATACTCTGGGGTCTGAGGAGACCCCAGAGTATAGTAATAGCACTGAAACGGAGCGGAGGGGGCTATTGGGCGCATATAATACTGGGTGGGGGCCACTGTGATGCTTATAATACTGAGTGGGAGGCACTGTGGAGCATATACTACTGGGTGGGGGCCACTGTGGAGCTTATACTCCATACTGTGGCTCCTTCACTGGTTCCCTATACTGTAATGGGGACCATTGATGGGGCCATTGTATTGTTGGGGGGGGCAGTGATGGAGGCCAATAGCCTGGGGTACATTAAAGGGGGGTGTGCAGGATAACATTTTTTTTTAATTATGCTGGGACAGGTGAAAAAAACAAAACAAACCCCCCCCCCCAAAACTTTCTTTCATGTCCCCAGTGTCTCCCAGCGCAGTCTGTCCTGCAGTTCTGTTGTTTTCTTCCAGCTGAAGTTCCCACTGCATGTGACTACCTGTGACGTCACGTGACCCCTGAGGCCAATCAGCGACCTAAGGGAAGGGACCTGGGACGTCACAGCCAGTGAGGACTTCCAGCAAAAAGTAGACAGCGAAGCTGCAGGATCGGACCGTGCTGGGAGGACACCGGAGCACCGGAGACAGGTGAGTATGTTTAGTGTGTTTTTTTTTTTTTTTTGGGGGGGGGGGGGGTAGGGGGGGATTCACCTCCCTGGACTAATTATAAAAAAGAAAAAAAATTATACTGGACAACCTCTTTAAAGTGTGGCGCATTAGGGGGGCCTTGGGGGGTATATTAAAGGGGTTGTCCAGGCATAATTTGTTATGGTTTATCCTCAGGATAGGCCATAGATACCTGATCTGTAGGGGACTGACCCCGGACCGATCAGCTGTTCGGAGCCACTTCTGATGCCCGTCCTGTACACAATACAGGGCCAGAAGCAGAAAGCTCTGTCCACTGTGTATTAGCCGGGCACCTTCACTGCATCTCAGCACTTATTGAAGTCAGTAGGAGCTGAGCTGTAGTGAAGGCGCCGGGCTGCTATACAGCGGATGGAGCTTTCTGCTTCCGGCCCTGTGTTGTGTACAGAACGGCCTCCGGAAGTGGCTCCGAACAGCTGATGGGGCCGATCAGGTATTTATGGCCTATCCTGAGCATAGGCCATAAAAAAGATTAACCCTGGGCAACCCCTTTAATATGCCCCACACAGTTTAATGTCCCCCCCACAGGATGTTAGCTCCCATCACTGCTCCCACACAATATAATGACCCCATCACTGTTCCCCATACAGTATCAGGGACCAGTGAAGAGGCCACTATGTGGGGGGACCAGTGAAGTGACCATAGAAAAATTTGGCCCAGACAACCCCTTAAAAGAGGCTGACCATAAACCATGGCGGCCGCCAGGCAGGTGTAAAAATAAGAAAATTTAAAAAAAAAAGCATACTCACCTGTCCCCAGCATCCCGTTGTCCCCTGCCTGTGTCTGTTCGGTCTCATGGCGGTGCCTCATTTCTGGAAATCCTGTACCTAATTGGTCTTAGCGGTCACATGAGGTGCAGGACTCCCAGCAAGGAGTCGCTGGCATGAGACTGAATGGACACTGGCTGCGGACAACGGAGCGCTGGGGACAGGTGAGTATGCTTTTTAATTTACTTATTTTTTACTTTACACCTCCCGCCAGCTACATGGGTTGCTCCAATTCCTGGACAACCTCTTTAAAAGATTTATCCATCTTTCTAATATTTATGGCCTGTCCTTAGGATAGGCCATCAATATTACATCTGCGATGATACAACAGCCAGGACCTCTGCAGATCAGCTTTTCCAGGACAGTGCGGCTACAGGTAAAGGTAACAATTCTAGGAGCCACGCTGTTCACTTGCCATACAAGGTGTAGCAGTAGGTTTAGGTAGTGCAGTGGTGCACATGGTATAGTGGGTGAGCAGCATGGCTACCGACATGTTATTACCTTTAGCCGCCCTGTCTCGGTACCGCTGATCTGCAGGGGTCCTGATGGTGGGCCCCTAGAAACAATTCCACTGGTGGGCCCTAGACATCCCAGTCCGACACTGCTCAAGGGCCCAGGCTCTGCCAGGATCTGAAATCCTTCAATCTGACAGCCTGAAGATTGACCAGTCCCTATTACAATCTAAGGGACTCTCAGGGGCCATAACCTCAGCTCAGAGAGTTTTTGAGTACAACTAAGATTTATGCCAGGGTTCCTCCCTAAGGTACCCTCATATTCTAACCTAAACCAGGTTATCTCATTACCAGTTTTCTATCCCAGTCCGTCATCTCTGGAGGAAGTTAAACTTCACTGCCTCGGAATTTATATTTAGAGATCTCAGCCTTTTAGACGGTCAGAGAATTTTTTTATACCATTTGCTGGGAAAAATAATGGGCTCAAGGCCTCTAAAGCCTCCTTGGCACAATGAAGCCATAAAATTGGCTTTCACTTCACAGGGGTTAGACCCCCCTGAGTTTGTTCGAGCTCATTCTACAAGAGCCATTTCTACCTTTTGGGTAGTAGAAGCTCTGTTCCTCGGGAACAAATTTGTTCGTCAGCTTCTTGGAGCTCTCTCCATACCTTTTGTTAATCATTACAGATTTAACACCCGGGTACAGAGGCCACTTCTTTTGGCCATTCCGTGTTAAAATCAATTCTTCAAGAGGGCCCTCCCTAGGGTTTTTATTGCTAGATCCCCAATATTGTGCTGCTGTGGGATGACAGGGAAGAGCAGCTTATGATGTTAATCTGTTTTCCCTTAGTCCCAACAGCAGCACAAGGCTCCCTCCCTATGTGTTATGTATTTGTCTTTATAATTACACGCTGGGGGTTTGGTACTTCCTTCCTTATATTGAGGAGGGAGAAGGGTTACAGTTAACTATTTGTTGTTCATTAAAAATTCCATTCTGTCCTACCAGCACACAGGGGCAGAAATACTCCAATATTGTGCTGCTGTTGGGACTAAGGGAAAACAGATTAACATCATAATCTACACTTCTGTCCAGATCAGTGGTGCACAGACTTCTTGGTGAGGGTGTATTTTTTGTGGGACAAGTTTTCTTCATAATGACACCCTTTATTTCTGCAATGTACTGGAAAAATGAAAAATAAAACATTTTAAAAAATTTTGGAAATTTGGGAAATTTGGTAATTTGGGAAAAAATAACACAATTTTGCTTCTGGTTTTGCTCTTACCTTGTGAAAAGGTTTGACACATTACCTGTATTCTGTGAATCACTATAATCATGTTGATATCAAATGTATATAGTTTTTGCTATGTTTTAAAACCTTTAAGAAAAATGTAAAACTTTGAATAAAGTCAGAGTTTATTTGCATTGTCATATTGTGACACCTGTAACTTTTTATATTTCCATGTACAGAGCTGTGTGAGGGCTTAATTTTGCAGGGCAAGATGTCGTTTTCATTGACAACATTTTTTTCTCTTTTAATTTAACATTTTTGTGTGAGGCAAAACAGCAAAAAAACCCAAAAATGTTCATTCGGCCGTATTAATCTTTTTTTTCGCTGTGGCATTCACTACATGGGGTTAATATTTTTATTGACTGGTAGACTGGGAATTTTCAGATCTGGGAATGCCTATTGTGCAGAGGCGTAGCTAGGCGTTCAGCACAGAGGGGCGAACATGTCCAAGTGGGCTCCCAACATAGGTATACCGATTATTATCACTATACGGTTACCGTATAGTGGTATATATCGGCTCTACATAGGGCTCTGCAGACGATTTAGGTGAATACAGGGCAGTAACATTTAGTGACTTACAGGTGACGTCTCTGCCTAATCATTAATATTCCCCGTCTCTTTCATCCGGACTGCCATGACCATTTATTCCAGTCTCTGTAAAGTTTGCAGCACAGACATCTTTGGCTCCTTACTTTTCCAGGCACCTGACCCACATTGTCCTCACCTGCACACCGATCCTGCTGCTACCCCTTATTATAAAATATACATTATAACCCCCCCATAATGAATAATACTCCCAAGTGCATCTTGAAATTAATAACTTCCCTGTGCACCCCCTGTAAATAGTGCCCCTTATTAATAATGCTCCAGATATTTCCTAATTAAAAGGTAAAAGAAAAATTAGTGGAGTTCCAATACCCTGGACTGCCAGGATCAGTTGTTTGAATGAACCATGGTACCTGTGTAAGCACCGTGACCCCTTCTCTGTTTATATTGTGTCATTCATTTCATAGCAGCCATGTAATGTAACTACAGCCTCGTCCTATGCACGTCTATGTGACAAGACTGGAATTACATCACAGGGTCACTATAAACAGACAGCGTGTGATATAAACAGGTGCCATGGCCCCTTCATACAGCTGGTCAGTGGGGAATCACTTATCGCTTATTGATGATCTATTCTAAGGATAGATCATCAATAAAAATGAGCTGGAAAACTCCTTCAGACTAAGGCCCCACGCAGCGTCCCAAAAAACAAAAGAAAAAAATGCACTAAAACCTAACTTTTAATAGTAATTCTAAAAGTACCATAAGAACCCAAAAGACCAAAGGCCTAAAGTCTGAATTATACCAATAGACAGACACCCAGGAGGCCAGAAATATATGTGTAGTATAACATAGATGCTGAGTCCCAGACGAAGGGCTCAATATCTATGAGCACTAATGATAGGTGGTAAATAACCCACATAAATAAAGTAAACATAAAGTATAGCTCCCTCAGTGATGCAATGAAAAACTGCTCCTAATAGAAGAGTGAAAAGCACGATAATGTAGTTCAATTGCTGGTCACTCTTAGCCACAGTAGCGGCATATACATATAGGAAACACAGTAATCACACACACACACACACACACACACACACACACACTAACTAGAGGGTCAGTAAAAGACCAACCCAGGTGCTGACTACCCACTAACTGGAGAGTTTACATTACACTCTCCCAAAGCTAGCTAGCAACACAAACAGCATACATCCATAAGAGCCCATAAACCAGCCTGACGCGTTTCTGCTGGTAAAAAGAAACCAGCTCATCAGAGGCAGTCAAAAAACTATTGCAGAGAAACAATCCCCATTGAGAGGTTTGAAAAAAAATTCAGACATAGAGCGTTTCCGCCTGGTCGGCCGTGATGTCTGGCCGCAAATAAAGCCGAGCGGAGGCCTGGTATATCAACCTGTAGCCACGCCCCCTATAAATCGCGTCACCCGGGGGCATGCCCAATCAGCACACGGGACACCTCCGGGGGCGCGTATCAGCAGGACTCACAGAACGCCCATAATGGGCGTGTTTAACTCTGCCTAACAGTGATGTGCATAGCGTCCTTAGTTACATCCGGACCGCACATCGCGGTCACGTGACTGAAGGGGGAGGGACTCAATCATCACATGACCTAAAAGAACAACAAAGGAAAAGAACGCCTATAGCAAAAAGTAAATAAAACAAAGAGAAACCCATTACCTACTATCCCATTATCCATTATTATTATTATATTATTACCCATTATCACACAACAAAGCATCCCCCATTGTAAACAAAGGAGGGCAGATGGAAAGGGAGTAAAAATAAATAAGAACTTAGTACATGGGGACAAGCACAAGTGAGGAATAAGATATAGTAGACTACCTCTAACTTGCATACTATAAGACAATATAATAACTAGAGTCAAAATGAGGACACCTATAAAGGGAGAAAAGAGGAAAATTAATAGGGCAGATAAGATCATCATAGCCCAGCACATATACATAAGGACATCGTTAAGGATGCGTCGGCAACGCATCGCGTTTCTTCCCGCAGTGCTTTGCACTAAAAATTCACAGAGGTTTCCTCTGTGGACTTTCTGCTTCAATTACATCTAAACTGCCGGCGTTTCCGTAGGTATGCTGTGATTTCCAAAACCGCGACTGTTTTGGAAATCAAAGCGTGTCCGCAGCACATATTTTACCGCAAAGTGGGGATGGGATGGAGCCCCACGTGGTGTTTGGAAAAAAACTGGCATTTTACAGTTCCTGCAAAGTTCTAGCAAATCCCATCCACACATTGTAGAAAAATACGTGCAGCAGACAAGCTGCGATTTCCAAAACCGTTGTGGTTTTAGAAATCGCAGCATGTCAATTATACCTATGGAAACACTGGCAGTTTCCCTATAGGTATAATTGAAGCAGAAAGTCTGCAGAGGTTTCCTTCTGTGAAAAGCACTGTGGGAAAAACCACAATGCCTTACTGCTAGAGATGAGCGAATTTTTAAAAAAATCGATTTGCCTGCTTCGCCCAATTTTCCCAAAAGATTTGATTCAATTCGAATTAATTCACGGCGAATTGCGTTAAAAAAGAGCTATTTCCTGGCTGCAGAGAGCCTGTATAGTGGTGTAGAACACTGTACCTTGCAGTAACATGCATAGGGAGTCTGCTGTGGTAGTGAAACAATACTGTGAGTCAGTATGACACGCACATGACAGGCGTTGCTCTTAGAACCACTGCACACTTCACTTATTTGGCCAGTTACGGGGCCAAAACTGACCAACTAACTCAAGTGTGAACTCAGCCTTATAGATCGATGTTAGTGCCAGGTATAAAGAACCGTGCAGAGGCCCAAGATCCTACTATAGCGTGAAAGAGCGCACTCCTTTTACACCGTCGTCTGCTGATTCCACATAGATGTCTACAGAACTTGTTCTATTAAACGCTTATATAAGTAGAGCCCCCCTGACAGAGTGGAGAGGGTGTCAGCAGTAAGTTTGTGTTGACGTCACTGATTATTTTGACCTTCCTCTGATCCGTCAGAACAATAACCGCCCAAAAAAACAGATCCTGTCTGTTGAGCATCCGCCTTCACTCGGTCAGGATTTGGTCAGTAATCCATCAGTATTGCTGATGCCAAAAAAAACAGTAGTGTATCCAAAACAGAGATGACACGTGAATGTAATATTTGCATGTCTTCTGTGTTTTGTACCCACTCCTGCCTTTGGCTACTAAATCATAAGCCAATTCTGATGGGACCATACAGGCCTTACAGCTGCTACACACACAGGATTCGTAGTGCACCTCATTTTTCCTTCCTTCTGACAGATCAGAAGAAGGGTCAAATAAATGATGTCAACCAGGTCAAGAAGGCAAAATAGTGGCACAGTCATGGAGTGGGGAGGGTGGGAACAACATGAGAAATGACATAGTGTTGAGGTAGCAGCAGCATGAGGCCACAGAGTGGCAAGGTGACATAATGTAGAGGTAACAGCAGCATGAGTATGCCACAGAGTGGCTAGGTGACATAATGTGGAGGTGGCAGCAGCATGAGGAGGCCACAGAGTGACCCGGTGACAGAGTGGGGAGGTGGGTGGCACAAATAGTACCCGGTGACGATGGTGGCTGTAAGAAGGAGCACTTGACATCAGATGTGTGGCATCAGGAGGGTGGCAGCATCAGAATAGTAGCTGAGGCAGGTAGCCAGAAGAAACTGGTCGCTTTTGTCAAGGTTTGGGTGAGACAGCATGGATGATTTAATCTGATGTATCAGGCATTGGTGGGTGGAAATCCTGGCTGATCCACGCCCGATTCATCTTGACAAAGGTCAGTCTCTCCACATTTTGAGTGGACAGGTGAGTTCTCCTTGGGGTAACTATGGCCCCCTCCGCACTAAACACCTGCTCTGATGCCACACTACTGGGCGGGCAGGACAGCTTTTCCAGGGCAAACTCGGCCAGTTGCGGCCACAAATCCAGTTTGGCTGCTAAGTAGTCTAGCGGATCTTTAATGACAGGTGGCAGGGTGCACTCCAAGTATAACAACACCTGCTGGTTCAGGTTCTGCTCTTTGTCTAGCTGCTGGTGAGTACTTTCTTCACTATGCGGGTGAAGACAGCTGCTCATCAGCAACTCTAGGCTCAGGCTGCTGCTGATGGAGCCGATACTGCTCCTGCCCCCCCCCACCCACCACAGCAGCCATGGCAGTGCAAGGTGGGAACTCAGGGACTCCCCGATCAGACCTGAGAGAGGATGGACGATGGCGCAGATAGGCAGCGGCCAACTGACTACATAGGATGTCTCTATAGTAGTTCAGTTTGTCCTCCCTCTCAGCGGGTGTAAAAAAAAAAGGCCCCCATTTTTGACCGGTAACGAGGGTCTAGGCTGGTGGAGAGCCAGTAGACAATTCGGCTGTCACTACACAAGCAAGTGAAGATGCATTGGGCCATTTGCGCAAGTGACTTGGAGGGACTCCCTGCATCCATCTCCACTGCACACTGCCACGGTGTGTCTGGGTCACATGCCTCATCTGCTCCTGCTCCTCCTGTCCTGTCACCTGTGTAGAAAAACCACCCATTTCGCTACACATTGCTTGTGTCCACCTCCTCCTCTAGTTCAGCCCCCACAGGGCTTATGTGGCCATGAGATGTAGGCGCCACGTCTCCAGTCCCCTGACCAGCCAGATTTACCAGCATCTTTTCCAGGATATGAATCAGTGGAATGATGTTGTCCATCCCGTAGTCCTGACAAATAAAGTGGCCTCCTTATAGGGCATGAGCAAATGGCAGGTGTCACGCTTGAGCTGCTACTGGCTAACATTGAAGTTACACACGGGAGTACATCTGTCTGCTTGGATCTTCAAGAAATCGTTTATGGCTTTTCTCTGTTCGTACAGTCGGTCCAACATATGGAGGGTGGAATTCCAATGGGTGGAAACGTCGCATATCAGCCTATGTTGGGGGACGCTGTTCTGCCGCAGCAGTTTAAGGAGGGTGTGCTTGGCGGTGTACGAGTGGCTGAAGTGCATGCAAAGTTTCCTGGCCATTTTTAGGATGACTTGCAGATGGGTGGAAGACTTAAAGAAATGCTTGACAACCAGATTGAACACATGCACCATGCAGGGCGCATGGCTCAACCCTCCTTGACGCAGCGCCGACACCATGTTCTTCCCGTTGTCGATCACCATGTTCTGATTTTGAGTTGTCGTGGAGAAAGCCAGGATTCGATTGCTTGATGAAGGACATGGAGCAGTTCCTGCCCTGTGTGACTTCGTTCGCCCAGACAAACGTGGTGTAGAACAGCGTGACACCGCTGTGCCCTGTACATGTGGTATGCTGTAGAAGCACTGTGAATTGTCCCTACAGTGGGGGCTGAGGACACAGTGGAGGATGAGGCGGACATTGTTGCAGGACCAACGGCGTCAGAACATGGAGGCGTAAGCGGCGTCACCTGGCCAAGTTGCTGGTGTGTCTCGCAGGAACCACATTCACCCAGTGGGCTATAAAGGATATATATTGTCCTTGACAGTAGTTACAGCTCCACATGTCGGTGCTGCCATGCACTTTGGCAGACATCGAAAGGCTCAAGGACTGGCCCACCTTCTGTTCTACATACTTGTGCAGGGCTGGTACTGCCTTTTTGGAAAAGAAATGATGGCTTGAGACTCTCCACCTCGGCTTGGCACAAGCCATCAGTTCTCTGAAAGGTGCAGAGTCCATCACTTGAAAAGGGAGGGACTGCACCACCAATAACTTGGACAGGAGCACGTTCAGCTTCTGCACCGTTGGATGAGTGCACGCATACTGTTGTCTCTTCGAAATCACTTCAGTGATCGATTGCTGATGCAATGACTGACTAGGAGGATGAGGAGCAGGAGCATCAGGACCAGCAGATGACAAGAAGGATATAGAGCATCCTTCGGCTGAGGTGGTGGAGCCTTGACTGCCTGAAATGGGGTGCGTGCCACTGGGTGATGCAGTGGTTGCTGCAGCAGGCTGGACCACCACATTGGAGCCACGGTTCTCCCAGGCCACTTTATGGTGATTCTGCATATGTTGATGCAGGGCTGTGATGCCAACATTGGCACCATGGCCAGGCTTCACTTTCTGCCCACAAATTCGACATGTGGCCATGTTGAACTCCCACGGTGGCTTAACAAAAAACTGCCACACTGCTGAGTAGGTTATTTTAGCCCCAACACTCTGCACTGACTGACTGCTACCGACACTGCCTCCGCTATCCCCTGCACCATTGCTTTCCAGGCAGGTAGGCTCTTGCGAAGTGGGTGGTCTACCTCGCGCATGTTTGGCTCCCGACATTCCACTGCTGCTAACCTGCTGACTCCTGGCGACGCTACAGACTTGCTGGCTCCGCCGCTGCCTCATGCGCAAGCTGCCACTCTCTTCTCCCGATGATGATGAAGCCCGTTTGTCACCCGGCTCTCAATTTCGATCGGCTACATCATCATCGAATACTGTCTGCATGTCACTGATGTCCTCCTCAACGGTCTCTGAGTCAGGAGCCTGACCGCTCGCAACACCAGCTTGCACGCCACTCTCCTCATCACTACTTTCCCGCCTTCTGGAGGAAGCGGTGGATGTCTCCTCCAGATCTTGGCTGGGCAGTAGCTGCTGACTGTCCTCTAGTAGCTGATCCTCACTGTATAGTGGAGCTGAGCCCACAGTATAGAGTATTTCTCTGGCTGAGGGGACAGGTGAGGGAACAGGGCCTGCTCCCGGACCATGCCAACTAAGGTTTGTGTCTGACGAACCCACCGATTCTTGGCTGGCAGTGTCTGATGTGACTGGCTGCACCAGAAACATTTAGACTTGTGCCCCTCCCCTGTGCAGGGCCTGTCGCTTCTCTGTCTGACATACTGTTAGATCAAAAAGGTAAATGAAAAGGATATTAAAACAGGGCAAAAAGGCCTGTAATTTTCTCCCTTCAACACACAATGGCGAATAGGCCACTTATTTAACTTATTCAAGCATTTTCTACAACTTTCCCTAGCGCCTCTCCCTGCACTAAGTACACTGGAAAGTGCCTGACTCCAAGATGGCGGAGGGTATTTATAGGGCTGTGACGTCACAGGGCTGGCTGCTGATTGGCTGCACGCATGGCATTGTGGGTGATCCCGTGTTCCCAGAGTTCCTTGCCCCATGTCCTAACAAGTGCAGCAGCCACTTTAGGAAAAAATGCGAATCAACGCGAATCAAATATTTCCTGAAATTCGGAATGAATTCCACTTCGTCAGCTTCAATTCCCTCATCTCTAGTTACTGCCACAGTTTTCCCTACAGTGCTTTTTGCTGTGGCCCACTACGTGGGGCCTTAGTCTTAATAAAGCCTAAGTGCAACCTTAATTAAATTAATTGCCCCCTCATATTATTCCCCGATTACCCCTGACATAAATACTACACCTCTAATGACCCCTTATATTAATGACCACCCTCTTATGTTCATAATGCCTCCTGTTTGAAGTGATATTTACATGTCCATACAAACTAGATCAAAGGGGCAACTCTGTTTGAAGCGTATGTGTCACGAGACATATTCAAGTGGAAATTGGCCCCTTCCACATGAATATGAGCTTGGAGACGAGTAAGGCCTTACAGAGGTGTATCACTTCTGTAACCGCCCACTCTATGACGCACACAAAGGGGATAAGATGGGAAACATCCCTCAGCATTAGTGTTGCAATCTTGACACCAGTGATTGGGGACGCCTGGTTCTGCTTGATGAGACCTGTCACCTGGCTGAGTGATACTTCCTGCAGATACCCTTATCGGAATTCATCAATGAAGCTTGGCAGTGTTGTAAGTTTTGATTATATCACAGTTTGATTGACTTTGATTATACCTTGCTTTATTGCAAGGGTTGATTTGATATACCTTCTGATATACTTTTAAGTGTTGTCAGTGTTGATTTAATTACATTCTAATATCTTTTATACTTTTCCTTGTTGTAAGACCTTTTTGATATCTTTTTATACTCTTCTTAATTAAAATGTTAAGGTATTGGTGATAGTCCAGTGTTTTATTCTATAACTTTATTCTATTACACGGAATCCAAAGAATTTTTTTTATTTGGCAAAACAGGGCCCCACAGAGTCAGTGGGCCACTCTCTCTGCCCCCCCACTAGCTATGCCACTGCTATTGTGATTATATTTATTTTGCTTATTTATGTATATATGTATTTTAGAGAAAAAGGGAAGTTTTTTTTTTTTTTTTTTTTTTTTTTTATAATTTTATTAGCCACCCATGGAGGCTTGAACCTATGATCAGTTAATCACCTATACCATGTGGCCAAATCAGTACATTACTATTGATGCCTAATATAGACAGACCACAATAGAAATATTGCTGTGGCAGACCTGGAAGCCTTTACAAGGCAACTGTATGACTCGTGCAAATTTACCTCCCAGGAGCCTTTCGGTACATTGTACTGAAGTGAAACAGAACTAAACTTCTTAGGTGTCAACGTCACATTTGAACATGGAAATTAATGTTTTTTTTACCCACAATCAATGGTGTCTCTGATTGCGGGCACTGCTGCCAAGACTCTGCTGCAAAAACCCTATAATAGAACAATCTGATTAAAATTTTGCACTATGTTATGCCTAATGTCACAGAGGGTTGTCTACCATTCCTTATAAATAACACATCACAGACTTTGAATGGTCTAACTGACACACAAATATAAAAGTTAACCTTTATTGATCAAGCTTATCTTTGTGTGTCAGTTAGACCATTTAAAGTCTGTGATGTGTATGTTATGCATAGTGTAGGATCTGGAGGAAGCAGAGAATGACACAAGGTTTTAAAGTGCACAAAAAAAAAATTCAGTCATGGTCGTCACTCAGCATAACAGTGACAATTGTGCCAAATCCTACCTCTGAGATCTCTAAAGGGGTATTCCCACAACAATCATATTTCATATAAAAGTACACCATATCACTGTCACCCATTGAAAATAATTAGCCAGATTATATATGTCTCTAGACAAAGCCCAATGAAATCCCCCTTTCCCTATCACTGTTTCAGCACTTTTGCCACTGGATACATGTAGTACATCTTTATCCAGGATGAGCATGTGCAATTTATCTTTGTCTTCCCTATTGTTGCTTATTGATTTGTGTTACATAGCCATAAAAGTACTGTCCTAACAGCATGGAGAATGATTTCTGTTAGACCCCATGCACACAACTGAGTGTGCATCTGATGTGGGGCTGAGTTTTCAGCAGAATGCAGTTAGATGACACTTGGAGTGACATCCGAGTGTCATCTGAGTGCATTTTGTGATGCATTCACGTCTATGGGGGCTTCCGTTCCGTTTCGATGACATGGGGCAGGATAGATATTGGAACAGAACAAATCGGAAGCCCCCACAGTTGTGTGAATGGGGTCTTAGGCTAAATGCCCAGTGCAAGCAGTTAGAAAGGGCACAGAGCAAGGTATACCTGGGAAACGTAGTGAAGCAGTCACGTGCACTATAGTAAAGACCACTTTCTCCGGCCGTGGTAGGCTGAAAATGTACTGGAACTATGCCTAGAACGACATATCTTGAAAGAGAGGGCACATAGGACATAGGTGAAGCAATGCTTTATCTGCATTATTGAGGACGTTTTTCTTTTTAACCCCTTCCCGCCAGAGGAATTTTTCGATTTTTGTTTTTTGTTTTTGACTTCCCCCCCCCCCCCCTCCAAACCCCATAACTCTTTTATTTTTTCATTCTCAGAGCCATATGGGACAAATTTTTCTTAATGATGCTATCATTTATTATTCTATACAATGTACTGGGAAGCTGGAGAAAAATTCAGAGTTTGGTGGATTTGAAGAAAAAGTGCATTTGTGCGACTTTCTGACTAGCTTCGTTTTTACGGCGTTCACTCTGCAGCCCAAACGACATGTCGTCTGTATTCTATATTTCGGTACGATTCCGAGGATACAAAATTTATATGGTTTTATTTTTTTAACCCCTTAACAAAAATCTAAAACTGCAAACATTTTTTTTTTTATAAAAACCACCATATTCTGACACCCGTAACTTTTTTATACTTCCGTGTACGAGGATTCATAGGGTGTCTTTTTTTGTAGGGCGAGGAGTACTTTTTAGTTATACCATTTTGGAGAATTACTATTGCTTTGATCACTTTTTATTCAAATTTTCATCAAAGGCGAAACAGTGAAAAAACTGCGGTTTGGCACTTTTGATTTTTTTTCCTGCTACAGCATTTACCATATGGGAAAAATATATTTATAGATTTGTAGACTGGGTGTTTTTGAACACATGGATACCTAATGTGTATGTGTTTCACAGTATTTAAGTACTTTTATATGTGTTCTAGGGAAAGGGGAGAAATTTGAATTTTATATATATCTATATATAGTATATATAGATATATATATATATATAGATATATATATACACTGTGTGCAGAATTATTAGGCAAGTTGTATTTGAGATGATTATTTTTATTATTGAACAACAACTATGTTCTCAATCAACCCAAAAGACTCATAAATATCAAAGCTTAATATTTTTGGAAGTTGGAGTGGGTTTTTTTTAGATTTGGCTTTCTTAGGAGGATGTCTGTTTGTGCAGGTAACTATTACTGTGCAGAATTTTTAGACAACTTAATAAAAACCAAATATATACCCATCTCACTTGTTTATTTTCCCCAGGTAAACCAATATAACAACAGAAAATTTAGAAATAAACATTTCTGACATTCAAAAACAAAACCAAAAACAAATCAGTGACCAATATAGTCACCTTTCTTTACGATGACACTCAAAAGCCTTCCATCCATAGATTCTGTCAGTTGCTTGATCTGTTTACGATCAACATTGCGTGCAGCAGCCACCACAGCCTCCCAGACACTGTTCAGAGAGGTGTACTGTTTTCCCTCCCTGTAGATCTCACATTTTATGAGGGACCACAGGTTCTCTATGGGGTTCAGATCAGGTGAACAAGGGGGCCATGTCATTATTTTTTTCTTCTTTTAGACCTTTACTGGCCAGCCACGCTGTGGAGTATTTGGATGCATGTGATGGAGCATTGTCCTGTATGAAAATCATGTTTTTCTTGAACGATACCGACTTCTTCCTGTACCACTGCTTGAAGAAGGTGTCTTCCAGAAACTGGCAGTAGGTCTGGAAGTTTAGCTTCACTCCATCCTCCACCCGGAAAGGTCCCACAAGTTCAGCTTTGATGATACCAGCCCATACCAGTTCCCCACCTCCACCTTGCTGGCGTCTGAGTCGGAGTGGAGCTCTCTGCCCTTTACTGATCCAGCCTCGGGCCCATCCATCTGGCCCATCAAGAGTCACTCTCATTTCATCAGTCCATAAAACTTTTGAAAAGTCAGTCTTAAGATATTTCTTGCCCTAGTCTTGACGTTTTATCTTATGTTTCTTGTTCAAAGGTGGTCATTTTTCAGCCTTCCTTACCTTGGCTATGTCACTGAGTATCGCACACCTTGTGCTTTTTGATAGTCCAGTAACGTTGCAGCTCTGAAATATGGCTAAACTGGTGGCTAATGGCATCTTGGCAGCTTCACGCTTGATTTTCCTCAATTCATTAGCAGTTATTTTGCGCCTTTTTTTTTCAACACGCTTCTTGCGACCCTGTTGGCTATTTGCCATGAAACGCTTCATTGTTCGGTGATCACACTTCAAAAGTTTGGCAATTTCCAGACTGCTGCATCCCTCTGCAAGACATCTCACGAGTTTTGACTTTTCAGAGTCCGTCAAATCTCTCTTCTGACCCATTTTGCCAAAGGAAAGGAAGTTGCCTAATAATTAAGCACACCTTATATAGGGTGTTGATGTCATTAGACCACACCCCTCCTCATTACAGAGATGCACATCACCAGATTTACTTAATTGGTAGTTGGCTTTCAAGCCTATACAGCTTGGAGTAGGACAACATGTATAAAAAGGATGATGTGATCAAAATACTCATTTACCTAATAATTCTGCACACAGAATTTTTTATTTTTTTTTATTTTGCATTTATTAGACTCCCTAGGGGTCTTGAACCCCAGGGGGTCTGATCACTAATGCAATGCATTGCAAAATAATGACATTTCTATTGCAGGCTGCATAGAGCAGCTTGCAATATAAGATAATGAGAGACAGGCCTGGGAGCCTTCAAAAGGCTCCCAGTTGTCATAGTAACAGGATGCCAGCACTGGAGCTGGCACCTTGGTCACCTTTGCGGGCAGCAGAAACACGGCGGCTATGGCAACTGCTCAGCTCCTGAGTGGACACCATATTTAAGTACCCAACATACGCCGTACTATTATGGTGGATGTCGGGAAGGGATTAAAAAAGTTGTACGTTGGGAAAGCCTCTTTAACACTAGAAGTCCCAGAAATTTCGAGCTCCCCCTTGAAGTCCTGAAAGAGGGTCAAATGACCCTTAGTCCAAACAGACAACTCTGATGGCTCCAATTAGCATCCTTTCATTTGTAAATGTGGCCATTGTCTGAGGAATCTGCAGGGGGCAATTGTGTTGATCCACCTCAGGTCTTGTAAGAGAGTGTAAACAAAAGAATGTAAGATGCTCTTGAGTGTGTCTGCCCATCCCCCAGCTGCATTGTTGTGCTGGGAATATGCATAAGGTTGCTAACACCTTAGCAAATTTGCATGCAGCCTTTTGTGCTGTGGGGGATAAATAGGTGACTGCTTCACCTATTTTGTTCACAAGAAACAAAATGCAGAGAAGGCACACCATTCAACAGGCATTGGAACTGATCCTGAGCAACACCAACCCTTCTGACTCAGATGGAGAAGACATAGTCCTTCAACTGGATTCGGACTCTGAGCTGTCTTCAGGTTAGATTTTTTCAAATTACCGATTTTTATTTCCTGACTATCTTTTTTATTTAGAACCAAAACAAAATGTTAATTTGAAATTATTTATCTTGCAGATGAGGAGACTCCTCCTCTACCAAAAAAGAGAGCTCGGTTGGCGAGTGAGCCGACAGAGACTGCAAAAGATGGCACAGTGTGGCGTGAAGTAGAAGTGGGGAAACGTCTCCATTTCACCCCAATAGAACCGTACCCTACAGATGGAGAGCCAAGTGCTAAGGCCAGACGAAGTGTCCGGAGTCGCCTTAAGAGCTTCCTCTGTTTTATCACTCTTGACATGCTTCGTAGCATTCAAGAATGGACTACTCAACATGCACGTCACACGGAGCAGGTGGATTGGTTCATGGGTCTCCCGAAACTAATGGCATTTATTTCAGTCATTATCTTGCAGGGGGTGACCAAGGTTCCATCACTACATGACAGCTGGTCAGCAAACCTAGCAAACCCAAGGATCATTGCAACTATGACCCGAAACCGCTTCCAAAACATCATGCAACACCTACGCTTTGATGACATGTTCACACGCAGTGAGCGAGTGGAGACCGATAAGTTTGCTGCAATCTCCGATGTGTGGAGATCGTTTGTCACCAACTGCATCGCATCCTACAACCCTGGTTGACACATCACTATTGATGAACAGCTTTTCCCGTCAAAGACTCGCTGCTGTTTTCTGCAATACATTGCAACAAAACCAGACAAGTTTGGCATCAAGTTTTGGGTGGCTTGCGACTTGAAATCAAAGTACATCTGTAATGTCCTCCCATATCTTGGCAAGGACCCCAGTCGTCCCAGCGGGGAGAGACTGTCCGAAACTGTAGTGATGAGGCTGATGGAAACATTCATGGACAAGGGCAGAACTGTAACCATGGACAATTTCTTTACATCATTGTCACTTGCACAACGACTGCTTAGCCGGAAAACCACTATCCTCGGCACAGTCAACAAGAGTCGCCGGGAAATTCCTCAATCCGCTAGACAGATGGACCGCACTGAATTCACCACTCAGGTGTTTTCAACCACTGGTGCCACACTGACAGTGTATGCACCCAAACGAAAGAAGGCCGTCTACATTCTCAGCAGCATGCACAGCGTGGTTGAGACTGAGGATACCAACAAAAGGAAGCCAAACACGGTCACACAATACAACCACACAAAGTGCGGTGTGGATGTAATGGACCAAATGGTGCGGGAGTACAGCGTGCGTGCAGGAACACGGAGATGGCCATTCGCCGTGTTCTACAACATGATTGACATGGCAGCACTGAATGCTCATGTTCTTTATCAGGCATGCACTGGGGTGCAGGAGAGACGGGTGGACTTCCTGGTTGAGCTTGCAAAAGAGTTAGGTGGCTCTCATGTGACTGAAAAGAAGGCATGCAAGGAGAAACTCCTTCGGCAACAACCTTCCACACCCAGCCCTGGCAAAAGGGCGAAGTGTCAGGTCAACCATCGATGCACGAACAATTGTGCAACTGAGAGATGTGTTGACTGCTACAAATACACGTGTGGCAAATGTACCAGGGACATACCCAGGCAGTGCCAGGTATGTTCCGACAGTGCAGACAGACTGCTGAGTAAGTTCTGAAATGCTAGTCACACAAGAAGGACATGCCACTCACACACACACACACGCAGCCCCCCCACAGCAGCCTATTGTAAATATGTGTGGAATTGTTTTATTCCTTGTATTTTTTTTATTTTCATAACAAAAATAAAAAGCATGGAAACAAATAACAGTTGTTGTTTTGTATATTTACATTTTTGTATATTTAGATTCAAGTCAATGGGTGCAGAAAAAAAAAAAATCGCTAAAAAATCGCAGTTACTGAGTGAGTCACACAAGAAGGACATGCCACCACACACACACACACACACACACACACACACACACACGCACACACACGCGCCCACGCACGCACGCACGCACGCACGCACGCACACACACACACACGCAGCCCCCCACAGCAGCCTATTGTAAATCCTGTGGTGTGACAGTAATGGCCTTAATTACAGAACAAAAGCGGTGATTATAGGTTGTTTGCTTAAATCCTTCAGGTCATTCGACCTGTCTCTGGGTTCCAAAGGTAGAAATGTTAAATGACCCCTCTCTGGGACTTCTAGTGTTAATTATGAGGAGAACAAGGATCATCCGCCATATTTTTATATACTTTAATTTTTAATTGCTATTGTTGTTGCTATTATACTTAAATAGAGAGGTAGCCAACCATGCAGCCTTCTCATTTCAAATCTTTGAGAGGTATGAAAAAAGTAATAATGTGATAACAATGAGACACTAGGGCATCTAGCTTGCTAGACATGTGAGTGTGGCTTCTCAGGAAAGGGTCATGACTTAAATGCGCCAAGATACACCAAAAATGTGGCAAAATTGTGTTGTGAAAATCTAGCTAAATGTAAGCCAACTAAAATGTGGTATAAACTTAAAGTTTACACTATCTATTAGTAAATCTGTGCCTACGTTCTCTGCTTCATAAGGATTTGGCTTTCTTTTGAACGCTGCTCTTTCTAAGCCATTAGGATGCAGAGAAGCATGTTTGTGTGTTCACACAGAATGGCATGGCAGGCCATGAACTGAGCACCCAAGGTTCTCATAGGTGAACTTTAGCCTGAATCTGTCTGTTTATATGGCACGGGTATTTGTCAACCTGAGAGAACCCTTCAAAGGTTGATTCTCAAATGGCATTTTGCAGCAATAGAGGGAGTGACCTTTAAATGGACACAGCTAAATATACTCAGAAAAGAAACGTGTTATAAGGCTCACCTCCTGGGTGCAAGGTCCAAATTATGCTCATGTCTACTGATTCACAAGTCCATTTTTTTCTAAAAATTAAATCACCAGCAAACAAAAAAAAAAAAAATTTTTTTTTTTTTATAGAAAAAATGGACTTGTAGATATACTCAGACCCCATATAATACAATTAGACCTCAGATTATTACTTGTTCAATAAAACAAACAATTGATCCATTTTTATTTACTCAATTTAATAATAATCACATTAAATATTAATTTTACATTTACATTAATTTTATTGTGTAGTTTGGAGCATCCCGTTTTGTGACAGTAATTTAATAAAATGTACTATTGACTCTAGGTTCACATTAGCGTTTGGGCATTCTCCCTGATTCCGCTTAAAATCTGCACAGAGAAAAGGCCTGCAAGGAGGACTTTTCCCTCTGCCAATTCCAGTATAAAATATGCTGAAACCATTATAGTCTATATATACTTGTTCATATATTATATACATATATTTTGAACCCAGGATCACATACCGTATACTGTATGGGAAAATTTTCTCTTAACAAATGTCAACATTGTATGCATACTACTGCTACTTAGTAAAAAGAAAAATCTCCAGTTGAGAATACATAACATACATACATACACACATACATACATAAACCATCGTTAGGTGTGATCCTTGGATCAAAGCCATAGAATAAAACTTTAAAACTGTGAGTGACATGTTATTTTGTCGGATATTAGGGGACACATTTAATGGAGACACTGACAAGAGAGGAGCAGCCTTTGAGCAGTGAACGAAGATGATATAATATGGAAACAGCACTGCTCTTATTATCCCTATATTTCAATTCTGCTGTATGCAGGCTACTAGTTCTTGCTGCCTGTATATAGCCACATTACATATACTGATCCTGTGTGCAGGTTATGCTAGGTTCACACTAGCATTGCATCTCCATTGTTCTTGTCCATTGGGAGACCCAAACATTGGAGAGGAGGTCCCCATTGACTATAGTGGTCTGTCGGGTGTCCGTCCTTTTTAAACTGAAACTGACAGATTGAATCTGAAACTAACGATTTTTGACAGACTCGGCGATGGAGTCTCCAACAAAGACTCTGGCAAAGATGTGAACGTAGCCTTACTAGCTCCCTTCCTTGTTTATTACCTCCGCTAAGTCTACTGATGCTTGGTGCAAGTTACTGGCTCTCCTTCCCCTTTCTTTCTATTTTCCCATTTATTGGTATCAAAAATCCATTTTATCAGTGGTATGTGCTGTATAATGGTCCTGTGTGTGCTGGTCATTAGTTCTCTCTTAGCCTACTATTTGGTCTGTAGCAGCAATCCCCAACCTTTTTTGTACCAAGGACCACTTAGATGTAGACCAATTTACCCGTGGCTTGGCTGGGGGCGGAGTTTTCGGGGTCAGGGTTTTCAGTGGCAGGGCAGGATTGGGGGCGATTGGGCAGCTCATAAACAAACACAATAAAGTGCATATTTAATGATTACATTTATACATTTCCCTATACTTTATTAAGGGAGATCTCTCCATATCAAGCATAACTTATTGGTGGCATGGACAGCTCCCTTAATAAAAGCATGGGTATGGCGGGGGCCCTCATTCAATTAGGGGGGAGATCATCACTCAGGGGGCACTATTATTGTAATATTACCTGTGGGGGGGACTATTATCTGTGGGGGACACTACTAGGGCACTATTAAAGTTATAGCACCCCCCCCCCCCAGTTCATAACATTACCTGTGTGTGTGTGGGGGGGTGTTATTAACTGGGGAGGGGGGGCACTATAACTGTAATAGAGCACAATTAGGGCATTATTACAGTTATAGTGCCCCCACACACAGTTAATAACACTGTAATAGTCCCCCTCTCCCCCTCATGCTGTTACTATAATTACAGTTACATTATACTTACCTGCTTACTAATGCAGCTCCCGGGATCTGTTCTTGCACACAGGATGTGAGCATCTTCTATTCTGCTTCCCGGCCCCAGTGGCACAATAGCGAAGGTTCCAGAAACAGAATAGTAGATGCACACATCCTGTATGTCAGAAGAGATCCCGAGAGCTGCATCAGTAATCAGGTAAGTGGAACGTGATCTGCTGGTGTAGGCTACACCAGCAGATCACACTCAAAAACAGGCCCTGTACCAGGTGTCTGCCGATGCTCCTATGTTGTGGATTACACGCAGCATAGGAGCATTATGCCAACACATAGTAGCCCACAGAGGTCCCCGATGACCGGGCCAGGCCAGTACCAAGTGATCCATGGCCCAGTACTGGTCCACGGTAATTGGGGACCTCTGGTCTATAGGGTGCAGGCTACTGAATCCTCACCATTTATATGGTGTTTCATGATCTATATAAGACATCCATGGATGCAGTATGGTATATATCTGTTGTGCGCAGGTTACTAGTTCTCTTCTCTCTGTATAGCCTTGTATGCTGTATATGACCTTTCTGCTCATGAATACTGCAGACTTCATCTACATGATTTGAGGATGTTCGTGTTTGTGTATACTGTAGTTACAATCAACCATATGACTGCAGAATGCGGCAGCCTCTTCAAACAGCTGATCTGTTGGGGACCTGGGTTTCAGATATCCCAGTCTTTAACTGATGACCTATGCTAAGCCTAGATCATCAATTATAAAGCCTGGAAAACCCATTTAATTAGTTCATGTGCAGTATCATGTATTGGCTGAACCTGGCTCATATTTATTGCTGACAGTTTCTCTATAAATTCTACATGTTGTATAGCTGTTGTGGATGCTAAATATACACAATATAGCTTCTGTACTTGCATTTATACACATATCTCATAGCTACTGTAGTTGCTATATACACATGCGATGTAGCTGCTATGGGTGCTTTATATACACAGGTCCTGCAGCTGATATAGTTGCATTTTACACATACTGTATCATGTTGCTGCTATAGTTGCTTTATACACATGTGCTGTAGCTCCAATGGATGCTTTTTATGCACAGGTCTTGTAGCTGCTCTAGGCATTAATATACATGTGATATACAACCCTAATTCCAAAAAAGATGAGACGCTATGTAAAACGTAAAGGAAAAAAGAATGCCATGATTTGAAAATCTCATATAACCATATTGTATTCAAATCAAAACACATATTAGAAATAGAGCATATTGGAAAGGCATAGAAGTAAATATGGTCAGAGTTTCACCAATCTGTGAAAAACTGCATCTAAAAATTGTTGAAAAATTTCAGAGAAAAATGTTCCTCAACGGAAAATTTCAAAGACTGAATATCCCCTATTTACAGTACTTTACATAATTATCATCAAAGGATTCAGGGAATCTGGAGAAATCCATGTGCACACGGAACAAGGCCATCCATCAATGCTTGTAAACTATGGGATCTCAGGCGGCCCTCGGCTCTGGGTCAAAGTAAATTTAAAATGAACTGAGGTAAAATGGAAAACTGTTCTGTGTTCAGAGGAATAAAATTGTGAAATTCTTAATGGAAACCATGGACTGTCAGAATCCTGGTGTATTGTTCTAATTTACCACCTGTGGCCACTGTTTCTCTCACTCTGTACTATTGTGTTGCACTTCCACTCCTCACCACTGGAGGCTGCTGTGTTATACTAGGATTTGCCCTTAACCAAGATGACTGTTGTGTGCCAATTTGAAGCCATCTTGTTTCCTGTTTGGGCCTATTTATACCCATGAGGCAGTTCAACTATTGCTTGAGTATTGTGACTTGCTTCCAGTCTCCAGCTCCTCTGAACTGTCTTTGCCAGATTTTTCCTTCTCCTCACTGTATTACCCTTGTGATCTACACTTCAAGCCACACCCCGGACTACTACTCTACAACATCTAACTGCGCCTGGCTTTCATCCATCTGGCCACTGGATTCCAGCTGTGAGTACCAGTATCGCAACAGGATACTCAAGCCTGAACTATGGAATCCACCGGGGAAGTGAGCTTGGAGGTTCGTGTAAATAATATGAACTGTTTACTTACTAACATTTTCGCTGAAATGCAAAGTTTGAAAACAAAGTATTTGGCATTTGAAAACCAGACATCTCATAATGTGCAAATATTCGGACAAGCAACTCAGGATTTACAAAATATGGTGGCTCAACAGGCGGAGCAAATACAGGAACTTCAAATCCGGGCTGTGGTTTCAGCTTCTGCATCCACCTTGCCTCTTCCACCCTTCAGGTTTGGTGGGAACCGTGATAAATACCGTGGATTTATTAATCAATGCAAGTTATATTTTGGTGCACACCCTTCTCACTTCCTCACTGACAGATCTAAGGTTTTGTGTATTATTATGCTTCTAACACATAAGGCCGTAGCCTGGGCTAATCCCTTCATTGAGACCAATGATGCATGTCTTGATGATTTAGAAGCCTTTCTTGCATGAGCTAGGTACTGTATTTGATGATCCTAACCGATATGCAACAGCTGAAGCAACATTATTGGCTCTACGTCAGGGCAGACACTCGGTTGCTGAATATGCCACAGAAGTTAGAAGGTGGGTCATTGACACTGAATGGAATAATGCTGCAAAATTAACATTTTTCAAGAATGGACTATCTAATGCACTTAAAGATGAATTAGCACGTGCTGATGCTCCCACAAATTTTGATGATTTTGTACATCATTGTGTTTGTATTGATATTCGACTGTCTGAGCGGAGACAAGAAAAATGGAGTTCTACTGGCTTCGTAATAATTGGTACTTATCTGTTCCACCTTCCACATCCAGAGACTCTGAAACTAAGAAGTACTCTGAAGTTGATGCTGAACCTATGCAGATTGACAGTATACAAAAACGTGAAAGTGCCGATAGAAGGGAATGCAGACTGCGGGAAAATCAATGCTTCTATTGTGGTAAACCTGATCACTTTCTCAGTAATTGTCCAAGTCGTCGACAGAAGTCAGTGGCAGTTATAGTGGATCCTGATCTATCCGAGGATGAATCCGTTTTTTCTGAACTAGTGCCACCAGTGAATGCAGTCGTCCGCTCAATCTCTTCGATAGCACCTAACATTAAGAACGAAAGAAAGGACTCTCATTGCTTCGTTTCCATCAAGTTTCGTACTGGCTCACAGTGTATATCTACCTCTGCCATGGTGGACTCTGGAGCAAATGGAAACTTTATGGATATTGCTTTTGCTAATAAGCATGGAGTGAAGATCCAGGGGAGACTTTCACCAATTCTGATGGAAACAGTTGATGGGTCCCCACTGAACTCAGGCCCAATTAATCAAGAGACTGAACCCTTGGAGATAATTATGGAACCTAATCACCAAGAGGTTTTATCTTTCTTATTAATTTAATCTCCACATTTTCCAATCATCTGGGGACTTCCATGGCTGCAAACTCAGAACCCTCAGATCAACTGGCAAAGCAAATTAGTGTCCTTCCCACCAGAGGTTCACGCAGAACAGACTTCATCTAATCAACCTCATGCATACGGTACTGAGGACCATGAAACATCCTCTAAACTGCCGTCTATGATAAAAAGAATGCTGACAAGTTGCCCCCACACCGACCTTATGACTGACCCGTTGATCTGTTGTCAGGGGCAGCTATACCTTTTGGAAGCATATATCCATTGTCAGAGCCTGCCTCCCATTCCTGCATTCAATGACAGAATTCAATCTCTTCAACAGAATCTGGAGATGTTAAGGGACACATTGAAGATTGCCCAGGAGAGATATAAGGAAACAGCAGATAAATCCTGCAGACCTTCTCCAACTTTCAAGGTAGGAGATGAGGTATGGCTTTCTACGAAGAATTTGATACTTCATGTAACTTTAGCAAAACTAGGCCAAAAATTCATTGGGCCTTTCAAGGTTATTGGACAAGTAAATGCAGTAGCCTTTCGCCTAAAAATTCCCAAGACAATGAGGGTACATCCTGTGTACCATGTATCACTTCTGAAACCTGTTATTCCAAATCCATTTCCGGAACGTAACTTGCCTCCCCCCGCTCCAGTTGAAGTGGATGGACAAGAACATTATACTTTCGAAAAGATACTGGACTCTAGGATTTTCAGAAGTCGTCTACAATACCTAATAAAATGGCAGGGATATGGCCCCAAGGACAATTCATGGGAACCTGTAACCAACATCAATGCTCCCCAACTGCTTAAGGAATTTCACCAAAGATATCCAGAAAAACCGAGTCAAGCATCGTCCGGCGGTCGATGCTGAAGGAGGGAATAATGTCAGAATCCTGGTGTATTTTTCTAATTTACCACCAGTGGCCACTGTTTCACTCACTCTAAACTATTGTGTTGCACTTCCACTCCTCACCACTGGAGGCTTCTGTATTATCCTAGGATTTTCCCTTAACGAAGATGACCGATGTGTGCCAATTTGAAGCCATCTTGTTTCCTGTTTGGGCCTATTTATACCCATGAGGCAATTCAACCATTGCTTGAGTATTGTGACTTGCTTCCAGTCTCCAGCTCCTCTGAACTGTCTTTGCCAGATTGTTCCTACTCCTCACTGTATTACCCTTGTAATCTACACCTCAAGTCACACCCCGGACTACTACTCTACAACATCTAACTGCGCCTGGCTTTCTTTCATCTGGCCACTGGATTCCAGCCGTGAGTACGAGTATCGTAACATGGATGTTATGTCCTGCTGACTCAAGAGGAGAGGGACTATTCAGTTTGTTAATTGTGTACAGTTCAAAAGCCTGATGCTATGGGCAAGTTACACATCTTTAGGCTGAGGCCCCATATTGCGGAAACGTAGCTTCTTTTATTGCAGATTTTGCTGCCTTTTTTTGAGCCAAACGGGCTACAAAAGGAATGGGAAATATAAAGGAAGTTCTTAGTCTTCTACCTTCTGCTCAATCCACTCCTGACTTTGGCTCAAAAAAATGCAACAAAATCTGCAACAAAAAAAGGTGCGTTTCCGCAACGTGGGGCTTCAGCCTAAATGGGTTTTCTCTTCTCAGATTTTCAGTTGCTGTCCTATCTTCTCTCCCATGCACTTCCCGGTTTCAGCTCATTCTTGGATGGAGCTCCTGTTATCCTCCAGATAAGAGGCACTGCTAGATAAACTTATCTAACCCTTATCAGTGCTATAAAACTAAAAGCCATACAGATGGGAAAAAAAGTATTTAGTTAGTCACCAATTGTGCATGTTCTCTCACTTAAAAAGATGAGGTCGGCCTGTAATTGACATCATAGGTAGACCTCAACTATGAGAGAAAAAATGAGAAAACATATCTAGAAAATCACATTGTCTGATTTTTTAAGAATTTATTTGCAAATTATGGTGGAAAATAAGTATTTGGTCACCTACAAAGAAGAAAGATTTCTGGCTCTCACAGACCTGTAACTTATTCTTTAAGAGGCTCCTCTGTCTTCCACTCATTACCTGTAGTAATGGCACCTGTTTGAAATTGTTTTCAGTATAAAAGACACCTGTTCACAACCTCAAACAGTCACACTCCAAACTACACTATGGTGAAGATCAAAGAGCTGTGGAAGGACACCAGAAACAAAATTGTAAACCTGCACCAGGCTGGGAAGATTGAATCTGCAATAGGCAAGTAACTTGGTGTGAAGAAATCAACTGTGGGAGCAATAATTAGAAAATGGACGACATATAAGACCACTGATAATCTCCCTCAATCAGGGGCTCCACGCAAGATCTCACCTCATGGGGTCAAAATGAACAGTGAGCAAAAATCCTAGAACCACACGGGGGGACCTAGTGAATGACCTGCAGAAAGCTGGGACTAACATAACAAAGGCTACCGTCAGTAACACACTACGCCACCAGGGACTCAGATCCTGCAGTGCCAGACGTGTCCCCCTGCTTAAGCCAGTACATATCTGGGCCCATCTGAAGTTTGCTAGAGAGCATTTGGATGTTCCAGGAGAGTATTGGGAGAATATCATATGGTCAGATGAAATCAAAGTAGAACTGTTTGGTAGAAACACAACTCGTCGTGTTTGGAGGAGAGTGAATGCTGAGTTGCATCCAAAGAACACCATACCTACTGTGAAGCATGGGGGTTGCAACATCATGTTTTGGGGCTGTTTCTATGCAAAGGGACCAGGACGACTGATCCGTGTACATGAAGGAATGAATGGGGCCATGTATCGTGAGATTTTGAGTGCAAACCTAGTTCCATCTGCAAGGGCATTGAAGATGAAACGTGGCTGGGTCTTTCAGCATGACAGTGGACAATGATCCCAAGCACACCGCCAGGGCAATGAAGGAGTGGCTTCGTAAGAAGCATTTCAAGGTCCTGGAGTGGCCTAGCCAACCTCCAGATCTCAACCCCATAGAAAACCTTTGGAGGGAGTTGAAAGTCCGTGTTGCCCAGCGACAGCCCCAAAACATCACTGCTCTAGAGGAGATCTGCATGGAGGAATGGACCAACATACCAGCAACAGTGTGTGCCAACCTTGTGAAGACTTACAGAAAACGTTTGACCTTTGTCATTGCCAACAAAGGATATATAAGAAAGTATTGAGATGAACTTTTGTTATTGACCAAATACTTATTTTCCACCATAATTTGCAAATAAATTCTTAAAAAAATCAGAGAATGTGATTTTCTAGATATGTTTTCTCATTTTGTCTCTCATAGTTGAGGTCTACCTATGATGTCAGTTACAGGCCTCTCTCATCTTTTTAAGTGGGAGAACTTACACAATTGGTGGCTGACTAAATACTTTTTTTCCCCCACTGAGTCATCATGCCAACCTGTGAGCAGGTCTGTAAGCTAGGGAACTGGCTGCAAACAATGAGGAGAGAAATTTAGCTGTCTCTAGCAAACACAGCAAGATAGATAAAGCAATATGTTAGGTAAAACACTTCAGTTGGCTTCAGCTACAAGTCTGAATATGATCCTTGACATGGGAATACCCCTTTAACCCCTGCCTTCCACGGCCATTTTCTGATTTTCGATTTTCCTTTTTTACTCCCTGACTTCCAAAAGCCTCAAGTTTTTTACTTTTCCATTCATAGAATTTTGACAAATTGTACTTTGTAATGGTACCATTTAATAATCCATATGATGTACAGGGAAGCTGGAAAAAAATCAGAATGTGGCGGAATTAGAGAAAAACTACATCTGCTCCTCTTTCTTATGGATTTTGTTGTAAGGCGCTCACTGTGCAGTGAAAATAAAATGCTACCTGTATTATCTGGATTATTACAATTATGGCAAAAACAAATTATATAGTGTATGTTGTGTTTAATTAAAACCTAAAAAAAAAAAATCCAAATCTTTGAAACAAAAAAAAGGTAGCTGTTTCAAATCCCCTAGTAGGACTTAAAATAAAAAAAAAGTGTTAAAAATGACCATATTATATTTCAGTTTTTCTTTTTTAATAAATTTGCAAAAATATCTACATTTCTGTTTTTTTTTTTCTGTCAAGATGGGGTGCTGAGTGTACATTAATGAGAAATAAAATGAACTTTTTTTGCTTTTAGCAAATGGCTGCAATGAAACAAAGAGTGAAAAATTTAAAGAGGTCTGAATACTTTCCGTACCCACTGTATACCTTAATACAGTACCAGTGAAAAGCACAGCTTGTCCTGCAAAAAATATGCCCACAACTAATTCTGTCAGCAGAAAAATAAAAATGCCTCTCAGAATATGTTGGTGTGAAAACAATTGATTTCCTTCCACTGTAACACTGTAATTGTACTGACCCATAGAATAAAGGTAACATAATACTTATGCTGAATGGCAAAAAATTGAAAAAGTAAAAAGCAATGCAAGAATTGATTTTTTATTTTTTTTTATATACCAAGAAAGAGTTAGTAAAATGTAGTCAATAAGTTATAGGCACCCCTTTAATGATGTCATTACAAAATCATACAGCGAAAAACAAACTACAAAATCTGGGCTACAGCGGGAAGGAAATGTATTTACTGTGCAAACATATATCAGGGTACAGCTCAGATTTAGAGCTTATGAGGGAAAAGACACCAGAAGTGATCCCCATAGTGACCCCCAATCATAGGAGCTACTGGGAAAATAATAGGGATTTTGGTGTACTGGATGTACACCACACAGCTTACATATTCACTTTTCACCATCCGCTGTGCATTCACATCTCGGAAATACAATGCTCACTACACCCCTGCTGTGTGTCCAAACTGCGGTATCTGCCCACATGTATGACACTATTGTATCCAGGATAACGTACTTAACAATGTCATTTGTAGGTATAAACTGTAGCTGAGGCACCATGTTGCAGAAACCCAGCTTTTTTTGTTGCAGATTTTGTTGCGGTCTTATGAGCCAAAGCCAGGAGTGGATTGAGCAGAAGGTAGAAGTATAAGAGCATCCTATATATTTCCCATTCCTTTTGTAGCCATTCTTGGCTTTGGCTCAAAAAAATACTGCAAAAAAAAAAAGCTGCATTTCTGCAACGTGGGGCCTCAGCCTAACAGTCTGGAGTGTATGTCTCTGCTGACACAAGGTGGGTGCAACATATCGGGAACTGAAATGGTGTATCTCTGGATAAATTGCAATTTTCACTATTCAGCTGTGCAGTCATTTCTGGAAACTAAATTAATGCAACACTCAAGGGTTAAAAATGCTGTGCTGCATCGCTTGATAAATCCGTTGACGGATGTAGTTTCTAAAATGGAGTCACACTGTTACTTTCCAGTAAAGTGGGCTCTGCAAAAGTGGCATAATGTTCAAAAACAAACTGTGCTCTAAAAACCAAATAGTGCTCCTTCCCTTCTGTGCCCAGCTGTATCCAAACAGCAGTATATACCCACATACAACAATGGCACTGAAATAGCATATATCTGGGAGCATTTAAATTTTCATTTTGCATCATCCATTTGTATTTCTTTTTAAAACTATCTCTTGGTATAATGCTCATTATACCCCTTGATAAATTCTGTGATAAATTCTAGTTCCCAAAATTGGGTCACTTTCTGGGGGTTTCCATTGTACTGGAATTTTCATTGTACTGACACCCAAAAACTATTCCAAAAAAATCTTCCCTCTAAAAGCCAAATAGTGCTCTTTCCATCCCGAGCACTGCCATGTACATTACATTTTACAATCACATATCAGGTATTCCCATGTTCAGAAGAAATTGTGTAACAAACTGTGGTGTATTTTTTCTTCTTTAACCACTTGTGGAAACGGATGGTTTATTGGGAAAAAAAAGTTATTTTTCATTTTCACGTCATTTCACGTGAAATCTGTGAAACAGCCATGGGGTCAAAATACAATTGATAAATTCTTTGAGGGGTTTAGTTTCCTAAATGGGGTAATTTTTTTTTTTTTTTTTTCTACTGCTATTTTTGGGGCTATGCAAATATGACGTGGCACCCGAAAATGAATCCAGCAAAATATACCCTCCCAAAGCCAAATAGGGCTCTTTCCATTCCAAGCCCCAGCATGTACCCATACAGCAAATTTCAACCAAATATGGGGTATTGCTGTGTTCATGAGCAATTGTTCTCCTCTTTGGACTCCGTGTCAAATTCTGCAATGGTTTTTGGCAAGCAGAATTCTCTTTAAATTTGCAAAGCAGATATTTTCCAATTATTTCAACATTATCAAATTCAGCACCAAATTCTTCCGTGTGAATATACCCTAAGGTGTCCACCTAGATTATTGGCTGAAAGCCTGGCAGGGTGATGTCAGGTGACACCAGGACAATCTAGTGATTCACAGACACACATCTTTTCTGTATTTTCACTGTGCAATGCACGTCTCGTGGCCACTTTAGTTTGTCCGAGATGAATCGCCAATTAATAGGTTTCGTTAAAAAACAAACAATTTGGAATATTTGGGTCAAACCTAGCTCGTAACGAATTGGTTCGCCCATCTCTAATACATAGATAGATAGTATGATTGGGGGTAGATTTTCACCCTGCAGAGGACGTATTGGAAAGCTAATAATGACATACAGTAGTTCTGATCAGCTGGGGTATACAGTAGAATACCCTGCTCAGAAAAACAGTTCAAAGTGCAATCACGTGACCAAAGTGACTGATAACTGAACACAGGGCAATACAGAAGATAGGGACTGAGGGACTGTCCCCTCCCCTGGGCCTCCACCTATTATACTCTGGGGTCTTAAGAGACCCCAGAGTATAATAACTTACTGCAATTCATGTCGCAGAGGCCATTTAGTTTTGGTTTCATTAAGGCAGAGGCCAAATTGTTTGGTTTCATTAAGAACTGAACAATTTGGAATATTCAGGTCAGATCCGGCTTGTTACAAACCAATTCGCCCATCTCTAGTTATTATTACTATGTTGCTGCCCCTAATACTGTATCTGCTACTGCTCTAATACACTGCCTTTTGCCCCAAATACTGTGAATGTGTGTGCTCCTAATATGTTGCCTGCTGATGTATGTAAGGATGTGCCAGCTACTCTATTAAAATTCCATTTTCTTGGTCTTTACTTGGTATTACTTGCTATATACTGTATACAGTGGCTTGCAAAAGTATTCATACCCCTTGAACTTTTTCACATTTTGTCACCTTACAACCACAAACTTAAATATATATTTTTTGAGATTTTAAGTGATAGACCAACACAAAGTAGCAGATAATTGTGAAGTGGAATGAAAATGATACATGGTTTTCAAAATTTTAAGCAATTACAGCTGCAAGTCTTTTGGGGTATGTCTTTACCAGCTTTGCACACCTATAGACTGAGATGTTTGCCCATTCTTCTTTGCAAAATAGCTCAAGCTCAGCCAGATTGGATGGAGAGCGTCTGTGAACAGCAATTTTCATGTCTGGCCACAGATGCTCAATGGGATTTGACTGGGCTGTTCTAACACATGAATATTCTTTGATCTAAACCATTCCACTGTAGCTCTGGCTGTATGTTTAGTGTCATTGCCTTATTGGAAGGTGAATCTCCTTCCCAGTCTCAAGTCTTTTGCAGCCTCCAACAGGTTTTCTTCCAGGATTGCCCTGTATTTAGCTCCATCCATCTTCCCATCAACTCTGACCAGCTTCCCTGTCCCTGCTGAAGAAAAGCATCCCCACAGCATGATGCTGCCACCACCATGTTTCACAGTGGAAATGGTGCATTCAGAGTGATGAGCAGTGTTACTTTTCCACCACACATAGCGCTTTGCATTTAGGCCAAAAAGTTCAACTTTGGTCTCATCTGACCAGAGCACCTTCTTCCACGTTTGCTGTGTCCCCTATATGGCTTGTGGCAAACTGCAAACAGCACTTCTTATGTCTTTCTTTCAACAATGGTTTTCTTCTTGAAACTCTTCCATAAAGGCCAGATTTGTGGAGTGCATAACTTATAGTTGTCCAGTGGACAGATTATCCTTCCTGAGCTGTGGATTTCTGCAGCTCCTCCAGAGTAACTATGGGTCTCTTGGCTGCTTCTCTGACCAGTGCTCTCCTTGCTTGATCTGTTAGTTTAGGTGGTGGGCCATATCTTGGTAGGTTTGCAGTTGTACAATACTTTATCAATTTTTTGGATGATGGATTGAACAGTGCTCCTTGGGATGCTAAAAACTTGGGATATGTTTTTATAACCTAACCCTGCTTTAAACTTCTCACCAACTTTATCTATGACCTGTCTGGTGAGTTCCTTGGTCTTCATGATGCTGTTTGTTCACTAGTGTTCTCTAACAAACCACTGAGGACTTCACAGATTGGGTGTATTTATACTGAGACTAAATTACACACAGCTGGACTCTACTAACTAATTAAGTGACTTCTGAAGGCAATTGATTGCACTGGATTTTATTTAGGGGTATCAGAGTACAGGGGGCTGAAATTTTGATTAAAATTTTGAAAACCATGTATCATTTTCATTCCACTTCACAATTATCTGCTACTTTGTGTTGGTCTACCACTTAAAATCTCAATAAAATACATTTACATTTGTGGTTGTAAGGTGACAAAATGTGAAAAGTTCAAGGGGTATGAATACCTTTGCAAGCCACTGTAATCCAGGGGTATTAAACTCATTTTCGCCGAGGGCTACATCAGTCTTATGGTTGTCTTCAAAAGGCTGTAATTCTAGGACTATATAAATGTATCTGTGCCTGTTAGGCTTAGGTACATTTATAGTCCATTGAAGGCAACCATAAGGCTGATAACATTGATAATACACATAGTTAATAGTGTCTTAATTATCCCCCCACAGGTAATAGTCCACCGACATAGATATTAGTGACACCAATAAGTAATAGTTTGCCCCACCTGACATCAAATTATATTACATACAGTCCAGGCCACACATTCTGGTGAATTTCACACTTAAATCTTCTAACTGCAAAGTACTGATGCAGCGCCCGCCTGTGCATCTCTTCTATTGTTCTCCTAGATACCCTGTCACTTGCACTGTGGTACTGCAAGCGGTATCATAGAGCAGGGAACAGCATGGACGGAAGTACATTAAAGGGGTATTCCCATGAACATAATCATATCTATATTTGTAGATAATTAAAAGTTAAACATTTTTGCAAATTCTGCAGAGTCTTAAAGATTTTCTCTAACCATCTTAATGGTGACATCTGTTGTCTTGATCGGTTGCCAATGGATACAACTGTGAAGGATCATAATGAACTTTTTATACTTTTATATATTTTATATTTTCATATCTGCTTAAGGTGTACTGTGTGTAAAAAAAAAAAAAAAAAAAAAAAAACATTGTTATCCTTAAAGTTGAATATTAGATGTGGTTGTTTATGCTTGAAACTGAGTGTAATGTAATGTTACACTACCAGATAGTGTCTGCATACCAAAGTGAGAATCCTTTGTCCCAAGAAGACATGTGCTTGGCTTGCTGCTAGAAGACAACTCCCTGCATCACAGCGCAAGACAGGAGATGGCTGACCATATACAGATCTGCTTATATCTGTTATCTATGCATTCAAGATATACTACACCAATTAGGATTGAACATGAGAACTTACGTTGCTATGTTAACCCTTTTCTATACTTGCTGCTATAGGAACTTATGTTGCCTTAATAAAGTATGTCAGAGTGCCCCTGTACTCGGCTAAGAAAGAGGGTTCATACCAACACTCTTTGTCTGGTGTCAATGCCTCGCCGCTAGCACTTAGCTCATATCAATTAGGACAACAACAGTTACCTTGGGGACCTGGTCATCTGGCCCACAAAGGGTTATGACCTTATCACGACCACAAATGCAGAAACTTTCTTTGGTCTGGGTCTTGTCAGGAACCCAGCCATGATTTTCTTATTAGTTGTTGTAGATGGAGTGGATACTACAAAAAAAAAAGAGAGATAGTATATCTGTGCTTTCCAGATGAAAGAAACTTTATTGGGGCTCAAAACACACAACGCGTTTCGGAGATCAAAATTCTCCTCTTTCAAGTGTAAAATGAGACAAGACATTTTTTTTGTCCCTTTCTGAATGATTTTCTTATTGTAACTGGGTTATCAAGCAGGAACACTACATGTATCAGAAGATATCCCGGCCACAATAAGGAAGTCTTGGCTGATTTTCTGACCTTAGAAAGGTCTTTCATACATGGTCGTATCCACTGGCAACCGATCAAGACAACAACTTGTCACCACAAGATATTTAGAGAAAATTTTTAAAACTCTGCAAAGTGTTTAATTACTTATATTTGTAAAAATGTTTAACTTTTAATTATCTACAAATTTAAAAATTGTTGAGAATATCCCTTTAAAAGAGGTGAATAACCCAGTGCTGCATCAGTGCTTGGCAGGAAGAAAAGGTATTGAAAAAGTATTCAGTTCCTTACACCTAGAGACAGTAGTGTGGTGAGAGGGCCCGGTTGCAAGTGTGACTGCTGTGACCCCTATAGCTGTTTGTTCTGTCTTTGGCTGGAAGCTCCGCAGCTCTCCTCAGCTATAGAGTGCTGGGACTTTCTAGACAAAATAAACTGAGTGATGTCACATGATGCAGCTTAAAGGGGCAGCTGCACCATTTGCCCTATGATTAAAGCAGCTCTGGGCCTCATGTTTGACACCTGTGAGCTAAACAATCCTGGTAATTTTATTTACTATATATGTTTGGACTAATATTTGTGTTTCTAATTTTTTTATTTTCTGAACATCCAGACCTTCAGTCAATTCCAGCTTTACATGAAGATGAAAAGAACAAGAAAATAATTGGCTACCCACATTTTATTCAACAGTATGAGTGTGCATTTTTTAATTACTAATGGGACCTGTTTTTCTCATATCAATTAAGCCTTCCAAAAATAAATCCTCATCTAGAAAAATACAAGTCACAAAATTTTCTTCAGTTTTCTTCCTAATTTATAGTTACTATTACAACCATTTGCGGGTGAAATTAATAAGTTGGTTACCTAGTGAAAATGACTCCTGTTAAGGGGTGTGATATGATAGGGTACGGATAAACAGTCAATTGGTAAAGCTCATTAAAAGATGGAAAACTGTGCAGGCATAATGATCTAAATGACTTGAGCCAAATTGTGTTGGCTAGACAACAGGGTCATCTTCAAAATGTAATGGTTAGTGTTCACTGCCTACCAAAAGTGGTTCTAAGGACAACTGGGGAACTGGCAACAATATGCCTAATGCTGATAGGTGTGCATGAGGGGAGAAGGCTTGTCCAATTGATCCAATTTCACAGAAGCAGTGGTGTAACGATCGAAGTAGCAGGGGGTGGGGCCCGTGGGGTAGTAGAGGGTATGGGGCCTGTGGCCAGCTGGAGATGGCCGGGGTCCCAGACCACTACTACCTCACGGGCCCCGGTTTCTCAACCGCTATACATACTGTTATTAGAAAGGGGCCCTGGCATATTGCAGGCCCCTTTCCAATAGATGGCAGCCCAGGGGAGGTGACTGAAAATAATAAATACATAAAACTCACCTCTCCTGGGCACAGCGCTCTCTCCAGCGCTCTTCTGTCATGTGACTGAGGCCTGTGATTAGGTCCCAGCGGTCACATGGGGTGCGGCCGCGTAATGATGTCAGTGCGCCCCCACGTGATCACTGAGTCCCAATTACAGGCCTCAGCAGCGACATCTGAAGAGGGCCTGAAGACGGCAGGATGGAGCGAGGATGCCAAGGAAAGGTAAGGCAAGATGAGTATGAGAGTTTATTTTTAATCACCTTCCCTTGGCCTCCAATTATTATGCTCTGGGGTCTGAGCTGCACAGAAGAGCTACTGTAGCACTGATTGCTGAAGAAGATAATGCTGGATATGATAGCTTGATGCATATCTATGGTCACAGGCTAGTTCACTTGTCCATGTTTAACCCTCTTTACTGCTGGAAGCGCCTACAGTGAGCAATGGGCATCAAATCTGGGCCATTTTTACTGTGTGCTTTGCTTACTTGAGGAAGAGATGGCACAAGATGGCAGCAGTCCTCCAACAGTTATACCTTAAGTGGAGGACTTGTGGCATTCTAGGAGTCCCCAGGAAGGCCTTGTACCATTGTTTGCATGCATTTACACTTTATTAGATGTACCAATAAAATTTTAACTGTGTAAAAAATTGTATGATTTTCTAGTAAAAAAGCCTGCACTGTAATACTGTGTAATTGTATTATGCAACTGTCACTTTAAGTGTCATTGCTGAGTCTTCATTGCATCACTTCTTGTTCTGAAAAAGGTGCGACACAGTGATTCCCCCACAGATGAAACTCTATTGCACCTATAGCTTGTGCCTTTTGCACTTCACAAAGTGTAGTCTATACACACTGCAACTTGAAGTTTTATTCTCATTTTTTTACACCACCAACATATTTGGCATTGGTTAACAAACATTGACCCAGATTTGATATTAGCTGGACAGTATAAACTTAGACAGGCAGTCTGAAAATGCATCAGATTTATCACAGTGGCTGATGCTGGTCTAGTTTAAGTATATACCACCTTTTAGTTGGCTTACTTTGAGCCAGAATTTTACGATTCAATTTTAGTATATCATAGTGTATTTAAACCACACCCTCTCTTTCTGAGAATTAATACCTGCAAATCATAAAATTTTAGTCCAAACTAACAGCACCAAATTTACAACAGTGTCGTAAATTTACAGTCTAGAGATGGATGAAACTCTCAAGATTCGTTTAGTTTCAGGTTCGGGTGGCTCGGGTCCCAGATTTTGTTTGGGTCAAACAAGTTTGGTATGAACCACGCTTTAAATTGGCTTAAACATAGTGTAGAACACTGTCAGGGCTACTAGAAACCTATCTCTCTCATTTCTAGCTCTCTAAGGCTAGGCTCACACTAGAGGTTGGTTTCCATTTGGGGATTCCATCCCCCATTCCGCTTGAAAAATGCAGAGAGAAAAATCCTGCAAGTTGGACTTTTCGCTCCGCATTTTTCAGGCGGAAACCAGCAGACCCTCTTATAGTCTATGGGATCCACGGGTTTGAACGGGTAACCACTTTTTTAGCGGATTCGGTTTCTGTTTTTCGGGTCCCCAAGCAGACCTGAAGAACGGAAACCCAAACGTTATTGTGAACCTAGCATGAGGCAAACACAGCTGAAGTTATGTCAAACTGAAAGCGATATGTATATCTATGGAAAAAATGAATAGTAAGCAGTGGATACAAACTCCGAGTTTAACCATACACTGTGCTGACACTCGCTTTACACATTTTAACATTTAAAACTCTCCGAATATTTACCCCTTTTTGGGGAAAAAATTGGTTGCCCGTGAGTTTTTTTTTAAATTTTTTAGACACATGGTGTTTATATTGCAAAAAGCAATGGTTTTATAGAAAAATTAGCCCATTTTGATGACTTGTAATTTCTACAGGCTTGCTAGTTAAAAAGTGTTGAAGAATTGGATTTAAAAAAAAAAAAAAAAAAAAGCCACCAAAATTATGGGAGCTGAACTCCACTTAAACATTGCAGGCTATTGAAAGAAGTAATGGTGAGGTTGTTTGTTTTATTTTCTTTTTATTATGCCAACAGAGTATCAATGGCAAGTGACACTGCCAACTATAGAATATGAAGAAAAAAAAAATTGTAGCACACTGTCAGCATAACTGCCACTTGTAAAGTGAAGTGATAAAGAATTGACTTTATAAAAGAGTCACCAGACATAGCACCACCAATGAATGACAATTACAAGATTTGAAAAAAAAATTTGTGACACGCTATCATTGTGCCTAGCCTGCCAGTTAAAAAAGCAAGAGTATACTCTGCAATGGAACAGAGTCTATGACGGCAAAAACAGCATTTGGCAGGCAGAAAAGAACCTGATTTATCCTGCCAGTTATCCCTCTATGGGAGCACATGGCACATCAACCCGGTGTTGGCGGAGTGACAATTTAAAGAATTTCAAAAATTTGTGGCCTGCCAGCTGAAAAAGCTAGAATACCTTCTGAAATCGAAAGAATTCTATGACCCTGAGTACAATACTTGGAAGGCAGAAGAGAACCTGAATTATCTTTCTGATTATCCCTGAATGCAACATCAACATTATGTTGGCAGAGTGACAATTGATATAAATTCAAGAAAAATTTGGTGCACACAATCAGCGTACTTGGCCTGCCAGCGGAAAAAGCTAGAATATCTTCTGAATGGCAAAGGATTCTATGACCCTGAGAATAGCACTTGGCAGGCAGAAATGAATCTGGATTATCCTGAAGGTCATCCCTGTATGGGAGTACATGCCACATCATGAAGTATAACTTGTTCTTCATCCTTTCACAGTTATCAACTCCATTGTGTCTGTTTTGTTGTATGCATATTCTGCTGCTCAAACTGATGCTTCAGCATATGCAACAGTGTCACTTAATGTGTGCTTTACCTTACAACCATGAAATGAGGGAGGGAAGTGTATGAAATAATAATAATAATAATACATTTTATTTATATAGCGCCAACATATTCCGCAGCACTGTACAATATGTAAGGTTCAAGAACATACAAAAAAGATATATTACAAAGAAATAAATCAATTCACACAATGGGACCGAGGGCCCTGCTCGCAAGAGCTTACAATCTATGAGGTAGAGGGGGTGGTACAAGAGGTAGCAGGGACGGCATCGGAGGTAGCATTGCTAATACAATGGTCACACGATTTTGCAATAGAGGTTACTGTCATTACACATATATAAAGCTGTATGAGCCATCACCAGTCATGTCCTTTAACGTGCAGATGGTGCCTGGACGTTTAAAGTTAGTCTGATACGGCATCATATCCTGTGAGGTAATGCGGGAGCGTGAACAGAGGAGGGTACGTTTTAGGGATTCTAACTACGGAAGGGTTTACATTAGGGGGTTTACATTAGGAGTTGTGATGCCTGATCCTCTGATGCCATTGGACCATGACAGCTATGTATTGTCCCTGCCCAAAATTAATGCTCCACATATTGATGGTGGTGTGCACCTTTGCCATATGGACAGTTACAAGGAGAGGCCTACACGGCCATCAAGCGGTGACAACTTTCCTCAAGAAATAAAGGCGGCTAGGTATTCTCCATTGAGACTGTGCACTGCCATCAGTTGGCAAAACGCAGTGGATCCTACTAAGTGGCACAGAAGCAACTGCTAGGTGGGAATTAAAGTTGCAGACCAACCAGATGACTGGGTGCAGATTACTGTTTACACACATTTCTTTATGGATGATTACTGACATTGGCATGGAGAAGGAGAAGCAGATGGAGATGATAATGAATGATAATGGCAATGACCCTGTACTAGGTGTGGTTGTAGCCTGCCTACAAAGATAATCATGGGAAAAAGGAATAGAATAGTCTTGTTCACTTCGTTCCACTGCCAATTTCCATTTTGCCAAATGAGCTGGTGATGCCATTTCATGTGAATACTGTTTTAATGTGGGGGGAATTAGCCTCAAAGGCGACGGCCTCCTGGACTCGACAGCGGTGTTTGTGTTACTGGGTGCCGGAGAAGCAGCAATCGGACGGTGCTAGTCTAAAGCAAATGGCTTTATTTCAGCTAAAAAATGGTACAGAAACAAAATAAACAGCCTGGGCCACATTTAGGGCGCTACCTTACTGCTTGACCCCTATCTATCCTCTGGGGCAACAAGCAGCCTGACTCATGCTCAGCTCAAGCCAAAAGTCCTCTTTTGGAACCCAGTCCTCCTGGCACAGACCACCTGTCTGTCCTTGGCTGGTTCCACACTCCCTGCTTCCTGCAGGTCTCGAAAACAGCTCTGCCGCTGTATCCACTCCCTCTGGAATTACGCTCCCACCAATAGGTGTGGCTGAGGACCTTTTCAGGCCTGGCCCTGGGTCGCTCATTAGCGCCCTCTGGGTTCATACTCTCACAATACACAGAGAGCTAGCTCCTACATGTGTGCCTGCATGCCCATGGCCAATTATCTGCTTGTAGATCTTGCACTTGCTACCAAAACTAGCAGTAGTGTAAACTTGTCTGCCAGTGTTATCACCATCAGAGCTTGCCTTAGACCTACTCCAGGTAGGACCTTTGGATTTTGGGGCTGCACATTGGGTGGAACTCTATTGAAGCTGGTACCATCCTCTTCCTGTGATGTCACCCTGTCACCCTAACCTGGTTGCCAGGTCTCATCTGTAATAGAATCACTACCGGATTCAGCAATGTCATCATCTTCCTCACTTTTTTGTTTCTCCCTCATGGCAATGGGATTCCTCTTTACCCACATAATTCCTATAAGATTTCCCCCTAGTGCCTTTACTAGCACGACTACCCATAGCACACCCCCTGCCACTACTACCTCCAACGAAATTTATGTCTTACACTTTTACTTCCTCTACATCAAAAACACACTGGTAGCTCTCATGCAGCTCATCAAAAAGATGAAGTCTTGGGCTATGAGGTATATATCTCTCAGCAGATGCCAAATTACTACTAGACGGGACGGTGAAGAATACATGGTTGACAGTACATAAAAACAGCATGATAAATTATGTGTTGAGGAGGAACACAAAGAACCTTGACTCAACATTTGTGTTTCACTACTTTCAAATAAGTCTTGATTCTCAGGAACTGCAGCTACTGACAGGGCTTTCAAGACCAGAAGTAGTGTTGCTGTTCCATCCCTATTCTTATTGTTAATATTTGCAAAAGTGTTTACACAATACAATGATTTTACTGCACACTGCTTAATTATATAGTGATTGGCAACAATTTTAATTCTGACTGTGTGTATTTTTTAAATTTTTTTATTTATTTTTTTACAAAAAAACTATTTCAAGAAAAGTATCAAATCACTAAACAGGGTAATCTGTTCAGTGAGTATTAGAGAATTATTAGACTAGAACTGTGTAGGGTGAGCAACAAAAAAAAAAAGCACATAACATTTTTTATTTTAGATTAGCGCAGGTGGAATCTGCGCTATGCAGATTGTATATATTAAATGAAAAAAAAAGAAAAAAAGTAAACTCTTACCAAAAAAAAGTTAACAAAAAAATTGTACACTATCAGGACTGATTGTTAGTAAAAAGTATGTTTAAACACTCTATATACAGCAGCACAGATATGCTCCCTCTTTCCTATCTATTAACTATATTACTAATCTACTTGTAATTACTTACATATGACTAAAAAAAATGGCAAAAATGCTACGTTACATATCTGCAAAGTGGATGGGATTCTGGCTAATACCATCCACACATTGCAAAAAAAATGAAAAATAAAAATCTGCAGCAGAAATGCTGCATTTTCAAAAAAAATTACAGTTTTGAAAATCACAGCATGTCAATTATACCTACGGAAACACTTGTGTTTTGCATATAGGTATAATAGGGGCAGAAAGTCTGCAGAGGAAAATAGACTGTGGACTTTCTGTGAAAAACGCTGTAGAAAAAAAAATAAATAAAAGTTTTTAACTTCCTAGCTATGAAAATTTCTAATATCAACAGGATAATCCACCCTGCCAAATCACAAAAAATGTTTAAGAATGGTTTGTGGAATAAGTGCATGGTCATATGTTGATTCATCCTGCAAATTCCCCAGGCCTTAATTCAATCAAGTATTTGTGAGATGTGCTGGAAAATCAAGTTTGATCTATGGTGACCACACCACAATGTTTTCGTGACAGATACCACAGGACACCTACAGAAGTATTTTGGATTTCATGCTTTAATGGGTTTATTTAGGTGACACATGAAGTGCTGCTCCAGCAGCAAATACAGTCCAAAAGAAAAGAGAACACATAGTATCACAAACAAAGGATTGTGGACCTGTTAGCATTGAACTGGCCCACAATGGATAACCAGAGATCTGTAGAGGAGACAGCTCAGTGTGGAGTGGAGGACTGATCTTCTACAGTGAGTAATATTAATTATACAACCTCTCCACCATCCATACATTTACTGAGGGACCACCACTGTCAGTAAGTGTATGCGACCTATACATTTATTAAGGGCCCCTACCCCATTACTCACAGTGAGTACAGAAAGTATTCAGACCCCTTTAAATTTTTCACTCTGTTTCATTACAGCCGTTTGCTAAAAGCAAAAAAGTTCATTTTATTTCTCATTAATGTACACTCAGCACCCCATCTTGACAGAAAAAAAAACAGTGATGTAGATATTTTTGCAAATTTATTAAAAAAGAAAAACTGAAATATCACATGGTCATAAGTATTCAGACCCTTTGCTCAGTATTGAGTAGAAGTACCCTTTTGAGCTAGTACAGCAACGAGTCTTCTTGGGAATGATGCAACAAGTTTTTCTCATCTGGATTTGGGGATCCTCTGCCATTCTTCCTTGCACATCCTCTCCAGTTCTGTCAGGTTGGATCGTGAACGTTGGTGGACAGCTATTTTCAGGTCTCTCCAGAGATGCTCAATTGGATTGAGGTCAGGGCTCTGGCTAGGCCGGTCAAGAATGGTCACAGAGTTGTTCCGAAGCCACTCCTTTGTTATTTTTGCTGTGTGCTTAGGGTCATTGTTTTGTTGGAAGGTGAACCTTCGGCCCAGTCTGAGATCCAGAGCACTCTGGAAGAGGTTTTATTCCAGGATATCTCTGTATTCTCTGCCGCATTCATCTTTCCTTCCATTGCAACCAATCGTCCTGTCCCTGCAGCTGAAAAACACCCCATAGCATGATGCTGCCACCACCATGTGTCACTGTTGGCATTGTATTGGGCAGATGATGAGTAGTCCCTGGTTTTCTCCACACATACCGCTTAGAATTAACGACAAAAAGTTCAATCTTCGTCTCATAATTTTTTAAAAATACCCCCCCCCCCCCAGACCAGAGAATCTTATTTCTCATAGTCTGGGAGTTCTTCTTGCGTTTTTTGGCAAACTCTATGCGGGCTTTCATATGTCTTGCACTGAGGAGAGGCTTCCTTTGGGCCACTCTGCCATAAAGCCCTGACTGGTGGAGGGCTGCAGTGATAGTTGACTTTGTGGAACTTTCTCCCATCTCCCTACTGCATCTCTGGAGCTCAGTCACAGTGATCTTTGGGTTCTTCTTTACCTCTCTCACCAAGGCTCTTCTCCCACGATTCCTCAGTTTGGCTGGATGGCCAGGTCTAGGAAGAGTTCTTGTCGTCCTAAACTTCTTCCATTTAAAGATTATGGAGGCCACTGTGCTCTTAGGAACCTCGAGTGCTGCAGAAATTCTTTTGTAACCATGGCCAGATCTGTGCCTTGCCACAATTTTGTCTCTCAGCTCCTTGGGCAGTTCCTTTGACCTCATGATTCTCATTTGCTCTGACATGCACTGTGAGCTGTGAGGTCTTATATAGACAGGTGTGTGCCTTTTCTAATCAAGTCCAATCAGTTTAATTAAACACAGCTGGACTCCAATGAAGGAGTAGAACCATCTCAAGGAGGATCAGAAGGAAGTGGACAGCATGTGAGTTAAATATGAGTGTCACAGCAAAGGGGCTGAATACTTATGACCATGTGATATTTCAGTTTTTCTTTTTTAATACATTTGCAAAAATATCTACATTTCTGTTTTTTTTTTCTGCCAAGATGGGGTGTTGAGTATACATTAATGAGAAATAAAATGAATGTTTTGCTTTTAGCAAGTGGCTGCAATGAAACAAAGAGTGAAAAATTTAAAAGGGGTCTGAATACTTTCTGTACCCACTGTATATATGTGTATATATATATATATATATATAACATTCACATCCCTCTTGTATATCCTTGGTCTCTGGTCTGGGTCGGAATCCAAATTTTCAAGTGCACAGGATAGCCCCTCGGTCTGGGGAAAAAAAACTGTAATAGGAAAAAGCAAAAAAATATCCAGCACTCGAAAAAAAAATAAAACTTTAATTTTAATAGACATTACAAAAAATTATGAAAATGAAACATCAAAAAATATCTAAGTACAGACAAAGAAACAAACATTACATATCGAACCCGCTTAAAACAGGGAAGACAAGATCTCTGATATAAAGCAACTGAGCAGAATGCATGTACACAGATAAAACTCAGAAACCACACAACAAACAGACACCATGATAAAACAGAATACCTCCTTAGGCTGAGGCCCCAAGTTGTGGAAACATAGTTTATTTGGTTGCAGATTGCCAAGAATGGCTAGAAAGGGAATGGGAAATATATAGGAAGTACTTATACTTCTACCTTCTGCTTAATCCACCCCTGGCTTTGGCTCAAAAAAAACACAGCAAAATCTGCAACAAAAAAAGCTGCGTTTCTGCAAAGTGGGGCCTCAGCCTTAAAAAGGCTTCAGAACAGTCCCCACCTTAAAAGTCATACAAATTTCTCCTGCACTTACCTTGATGATACTGCAAAAAAAAAAAAAAATGAATTACTACAGTGGTCATAGTCTTGTCCTTCTCTTGTTCAACATATACCTTTAGACAAGAACAAAGTATAGCATAAATTACATTACAGGTCTCACAATTAACATGGTCTCTAAAGGCAAATTGCTTGCCATCCACAATGTTTTCAAACTCCAAACAAGGAAGAAGGAGGATAAATAAGGATGAGCGAATCAGTTCAGATAGAACTGGTTCGATCCAAATTTCCAAAGTCAGGCCCCCAGCAGGGTCAAAGCCACCTAAAAACTCTTTTTATACTCTGGAGTCTGAGGACACCCAAGAGTATAAGTTGAGGCTCAAGGAGATGAGTAAATATAACAAACTGTTATACTCATCTTGCCTCACCTCTCCTGGGCATCCAATGGATGCCTCTGGCTGACGTCACGCATCCCAGGTGAGTATAACAGTTTCCTATTTTTACTCACCTCCTTGGGCCTCCACTCATACTTTGGGGTTTGAGGTGACCCCATAGTACAGTAATTCCACTTCATGATAAACAAGTTCGGCCTGAAATGAACCAGACGGCCAAACCTCATGTTGAAATGAGTCTTTTTTATCAATAACATTTTTTTACTGAGATTTTAAGTTAAAGTAAAATAAGCGACCTGCAAGCAAAGGGCAATGAACAAATTAACAGGCTATTACAAAACAAGTAGAACAGAAGAGATAACAATAATACAGGGCAGCAGTTAAAATTTCAGAGCTTATAGTGCAAGAACAAACATCATACAAGAATAAAACACTATACAAAACTATCCTGTGTAGTACAAGTATAAATAGGAGAGGCTAGGTCACAGTGAAATTCCAGTTTCAAAAGTATTTATTAAATTAAAACAACAAGAGGAAAATACATAGTAAATTACATGTCATATGAAACATAGCTATAGATCAACAAAAAAGGTACTAGACATCAAAGTCAGTTCCATATTTTAGAAGGCTCAGTGACCTCTTTTCTCTTTGTTTCTAAGAGACCTGGTTAAGTACAGCTTCTCATGAACGCAACGTGTGCATTACAGAGAACAAAGGGATCATCGATCAACCCAGTATTGGTCTCAAAAAACATTTGGAGGCTATTCAGTTATCCTTGCTTGATAAGATGGATGAGACAGTATGTAGTTAAGTTTCCACTGTGATGGGGGAGAGGAAGAAAACTTTTCTGCTAGAGAAAGAGAGATAGGGACATGGTCAGACCAAGTTGGGACTCCAATTGAGGTATTGAGGGAGAGAAGTAGGGTATTTGTCTGTTAGAAACAATACAGGAATAACAATGTCTATATGGAGAGAAATAGTATTGTATATCACAGTAAGTGAGCTTAAAAATTAACTTTTATTAACACAGTTAAAAAAGAAAGACCCTAGGCCTAGAATAACTATTGATGAAAGATCATCTGAATTTAATACACTATTTGACAAACAAGAAGTCTCTATAGTTCAACCTGGGAGTAGTGGCTCATATATCCCCCATATTTAATTTAACCAAGGACTAATATAGAAAACACAAGGCATCCAGTATATGTCTAAAATGGATGCCTATATCCAGACAAAAACTCAATAAAAAGTTTCCTAGAGAAAAAGTAATCTAGATCTAGTCACCTAATATTGTCTTTACATATATTGGCACAAAGAAAATAGGTAAAAGTCTGTTTATATAGCACAATTGCTCATGAAAATGAAACCCAGCCACATGATATACTATAAATACTGGCTGAGCTCTGTGTGTGGGAAAACTCCACCACTATATAAGCCACAAGATAACTTCGAAAAATGATCTGTGGCATCCACTACTCGATAAAAAGGGGAAGTCAGCTGTGCCAGGAAAAGAGCCCAATGGTAGGCTACAATAGATAAAGAGAGCCTCTGATAACAAATCGCTCTCCTATCTGTCCCATCTCATAGGCTACAATAGATAAAGAGCCTATGATAACAAATCGCTCTCGGGATTTGCCAACGCATAATCCTCAAACGTCAAAACAGGTGTTTTTTTTATCACAAGTCCCTCAGATTACTCAATACCTTCTGAAGGGCAGAACAGAATCTCAGCCTCGATCAAACATCTAGTGAACCCTATGGTCTCATCGTCATATCTACCTCAGCCCATGGAGAATGGGGATGCTAGTAGTTTACAAGGGGGTGAACCGAGTGATTTACAAGTAATAAATCTATCTAAACGCACACTGAGACATGATGAAATTTTTTTATTGACCAAGGGCTTGTCCTTTGTTTCCACATCACGTTTTGACCTGTTCAATTGGATTAAAGATATTGCTCTTTTTACTCGCAAATTACGATGGGTGAAATTCCTCAAAATGACTGAAAGGAGGAAGTGTAGAGAGCTAGGTATTGAGGAGTGAGACCTACAAACACTACAAATTTTAGAAGGTCTTTGGGAAGAAGGTCAGGGCAATATGGAGGGGGCCCCCTTTATCACATTATGCCTTAAAAGCACAGCCAATCCACCGCTTTTTGACTCTAGTCACATTGACATATTTGAGAAACTGGTGATAGAAAAACTCAACATTGCAAGGCTCTGGATATAGGGGAATTAACAATCTTAATCCCGCCCAGAACAGAGTCCTTATGGATTTGGAAAAAGATCAGTCTATAATCATCAAAGTGGCTGATAAGGGGGGCAATATTGTGGTAATGGATCGTGCAATTTATGTAAAACTGTGTATGGATATTCTATCTGATTCCAGCAATTATACAGTATTGGATACGGACCCAACAGACCGTTATTCATCTGAACTAAGTGCAAAAATTTCAAACTCTGCAATTTGGACTTAATATTCATGCCAGCTTCATGTCACACTATGTTTGAACCATGAACTGAACTCAATATTCATGCCAGCTTCAAATAACACTATGTATGAACTGTGAGGGACACAAATCACCTCCTGATAGCAAACAGATAACAGCAAGAATTACTGATCCCTCCGTCACGCACCACAAGTTTCCAGACTGTTTTTTTGACCTGTTGTAAATAACTTCTCTACTTAGAATGCAATTTTTTTTAAGGACTCTAAAATGCTTTGAAAACTATGTGTATAAAAATCTGTTAATTTTCAGTTCTTGTATCACACCATGTCTGATGAAGGGAGCGAGTACTCCTGAAAGCTTACTTATAAATATACTCAGTTAGCCTCTAAAAGGTATCGCCTGATTTCTTCACTCTTCCACTACTTTCAATGGCTAACACGGTACAACATTATACTACAGACATGGCCAAAAGTTTTGAGAATGATACAAATATTAATTTTTACAAAGTCTACTGCTTCAGTTTTTCTAATGGCAATTTGCATATACTCCAGAATGTTATAAAGAGTGATCAGCTTAACAGCAATTACTTGCAAAGTCAATATTTGCCTAGAAAATGAACTTTATCCCCCAAAACACATTTCAACATCATTGCAGCCCTGCCTTAAAAGGACCACCTAACATCGTTTCAGTGATTGCTCCATTAACACAGGTGTGGGTGTTGATGAGGACAGGGCTGGAGATCAATCTGTCATGATTAAGTAAGAATGACACCACTGGACACTTTAAAAGGAGGCTGGTGCTTGCCATCATTGTTTCTCTTCTGTTAACCATGGTTATCTCTAAAGAAACACGTGCAGTCATCATTGCACTGCACAAAAATGGCCTAACTGGGAAGAGTATTGCAGCTAGAAAGATTGCACCTCAGTCAACAATCTATCGCATCATCAAGAACTTCAAGGAGAGAGGTTCCATTGGTGCCAAAAAGGCTCCAGGGCGCCCAAGAAAGACCAGCAAGCGGCAGGACCGTCTCTTAAAAGTGTTTCAGCTGCGGGATGGGGCTACCAGCAGTGCAGAGCTTGCTGAGGAATGGCAGCAGGCAGGTGTGAGTGCATCTGCACGCACTGTGAGGCGGAGACTCTTGGAGCAAGGCCTGGTCTCAAGGAGGGCAGCAAAGAAGCCACTTCTCTCCAGAAAAAACATCAGGGACAGACTGATATTCTGCAAAAGGTACAGGGAGTGGACTGCTGAGGACTGGGGTAAAGTCATTTTCTCTGATGAATCCCCTTTTCGATTGTTTGGAACATCTGGAAAACAGCTTATTCGGAGAAGAAGAGGTGAGTGCTACCACCAGTCTTGTCTCATGCCAACTGTAAAGCATCCTGAAACCATTCATGTGTGGGGTTGCTTCTCAGCCAAGGGAATCGGCTCTCTCACAGTCTTGCCTAAAAACACAGCCATGAATAAAGAATGGTACCAGAATGTCCTCCAAGAACAACTTCTCCCAACCGTCCAAGAGCAGTTTGGCGCTCAACAATGCCTTTTCCAGCATGATGGAGCACCTTGCCATAAAGCAAAGGTGATAACTAAATGGCTCAGGGAGCAAAACATAGAGATTTTGGGTCCATGGCCTGGAAACTCCCCAGATCTTAATCCCATTGAGAACTTGTGGTCAATCATCAAGAGACGGGTGGACAAACAAAAACCAACAAATTCAGACAAAATTAAAGCATTGATTCTGCAAGAATGGACTGCTATCAGTCAGGATTTGGTCCAGAAGTTGATTGAGAGCATGCCAGGGAGAATTGCAGAGGTCCTGAAGAAGAAGGGTCAACACTGCAAATATTGACTTGCTGCATTAACTCATTGTAACTGTCAATATAAGCTTCTGTTACTCATAATATGAATGCAATTCTATTTCTGTATGTGATAAAAACATCTGACAAACACACATAAAAACCAGAGGGCAGCAGATCATGTGAAAATAGAATATATGTGTCATTCTCAAAACTTTTGGCCATGACTGTACTATCATCTGAACGAATACACATTTTGGAAAAGGCTCGATCCGATAATTTGGCACTAAAGAACTGGCCTATATGAAACCTATCAATTCCACAAGGGCCACCTTCTATTGTTTACCGAAAATTCATAAGGGGATCAATCCCCTCAAAGGACGTCCCATCGTGTCCGGCATAGAGAGCATTACGCAAGGCATTAGCACTTAGGTTAACCAAATTTTGAGACCTTTTGTTCTTGCCTTGCCCTCCTATGTCCGGGACACGATGGACGTTGTGAGACATCTAGAGGGGATTGAACTACCTCTGGATTCGCTAATAGTGAGTCTAGATGTGGAATCGTTATATAGTTCAATACCCCACGAACATGGCTGTGAAGCAGTGCATTTTTTGGCTGGGTACAGAAGAACAATTCTGGACCTTTGTTGACAGATTGAATACCAACAAAATCAATCTTAAGTTAACAGCAACCATTCATCCCTTGTGCATCTCTTTCCTGGACTTACTAATAAACAACTTACAACCAAGGTATGCAGAAAGGATACTGCTACTAACAGCCTCCTTTCATGGACTAGTCATCATCTCCTTCCTCTCAAAAGAGGTATACCCAAGAGTCAATTTTTGAGAGTCAGGAGAAATTGTTCACAGAATCAGGATTTTGATGAACAAGCCAATGACCTTGAAACAAGATTCCAAAAGCGTGGATATCCAGAAACAATCCTGAAACAAGCCCATGAGCATGCATTGTCATGCAATAGATCTGATCTTTTGACTCCATGTCAAAGGGCCCAATCAGAATACGATTAGACTCATTGGTACCTTTGACTCTAGATCACAGGATGTCAAACAGATACTCGGAACACATTGGGATATCTTTAATCTTGAGCCTGACATTAGGGAGATGATTACACTAAATCCTTCTGTGACATACAAGAGGTCTAAAAATCTAGGGGACAGACTGGTCCACAGTCACCTTAGTCCACTGGTGAGAATTGGTAATTGGCTGGACAGACAATCTAAAGAGACATTCAAATGCAGTGGTTCTAGGGCTTGTCCATTTGTTTTGACGAGTAAAGAATTCACAAGCGTCTCCACAGGAACAACCTATAAAAATAGGGACTTTATTAACTGTTGTACTAGCAGGGTTGTCTATCTGGCTACTTGTTCTTGCCCAATTAATTATGTGGGCAAGACAAAACATGAATTTCACTGCCGTGAATTAATAGGCAGGAGGAACAGACACTTAGTTCCCATATTTGGAAATTCCATCAAGAGGATGCGTCCTGCCTTAAGTTTCAAGGAATAGAGCATATTCGATCACCTATATGTGGTGGGGACTGGGACCGTCTAATTCTCCAGAAGGGGGCTAGATGGACCTTTAACTTGGATTCGGTAAAACCGAAAGGACTAAATGATAATATATCATATGCCACCTTTATTAATAGAAAATACGATATATATTCTTATAGGATGTGCTGAATATAATCACCAAAAATTACCTTGAGGGTTCTATGGGTGATTTAATTGTGGGTTAGTCCTTATTTGACTATTTCTGTCTCCACTTCCTATTGATATATGTGGACTAATATGTTCATGTATATCTTGTAGTTTAATGAGAGCTTATTGTTTCCTTTATAATACTGTATATGTAGGGTCTATGTAGGGTTAATATTGTCCCCCACTATATGGTAGCATGATATACTATCTACGGGCAATGTGGATGGTCAATACCAACGTATGCCACATATTGTAACAATGTCCTCCATCATTTATACGAGTTTGATTTGTTGCTAGATTGCTCATTTATGCTGCTATCATTTTATAGCAATAAACTTACCTGTAGCGCTTCTATCCATCGAATTCGTGTTAGTGTCGGCATCTCCATGATGATCCAGACCGCCTTGCTGGTGACGTTACTATATGGCATCTCCTTGTAATGTCAGCTGACGAGGGGTTGGGTCACCAACGTCATCGGAGGCGGGGCTACTACCGGTCTGGCCCTATATAAGGCTGAGCCTTACTACCAGATGGCGCCAGCACTTGTAAGTACTGGAGCTCACCATCAGAGCTCTGGGAACAGCAGTTTTAACTATCTTTTTTATTTCGATCTGGAAACTTTTTCCTTTTTGGGTTATTATTTACTATGTATCTCCTGAGGAGCCCGTTACACGGGTGAAAAGCGTAGAGATGGGACAGATAGGAGAGCGATTTGTTATCATAGGCTCTCTATCTATTGTAGCCTACCATTGGGCTCTTTTCCTGGCACAGTTGACTTCCACTTTTTATCGAGTAGTGGATGCCACAGATCATTTTTTGAAGTTATCTTGTGGCTTATGTAGTGGTGGAGTTTTTCCGCACACAGAGCTCATCCAGTATTGATAGTATATCATGTGGCTGGGTTTCATTTTTATGATCAAGTGTGCTATATAATTGGACTTTCACCTATTTTCTTTGTGCCAATATATGTAGAGACAATATTAGGTGACTAGATCTAGACTACTTCATCTCTAGCTAATCACCAACTAAGATGGCAAAAGATATTTAAAATAAACATAAATTTTTATTGGTATACATTAAAAACGTCCCAGGTCAAAAAGATATGAAAGAAAAATAAATATGAAAGATCCTAACACTAATAGGGTCACTAAGAGCCTCCTGTTTTACACTCCAATGGAGAAAGGCGTGACTCAAAAGAAGTTGTTCCTCTAATACCGGAGGAACACCCTGTTCATGGCTCAACCAGCTCCCAATGTTACTATCAACAGCCTGTCTTTGATATGTAGTTTACAGAGCTATTTTGAATAGGCAGCCAGTCCCAAAGTGCACGTTTTAGCAGCAAGGCAGCTGATTAGTTATTCACAACCGAGATGCCCTTGTTAACATTCTCAAATGTCAGCAATAGCGCTAACAAATAAAATTGTAGCAATAACTGCTCAGGGATCTCATGACAGATCTCTCATAATTTCGGCATATCATACCACCCAAAAGCCTATACTGTCTAAATCATGACAGCTATAAACAACCTAGAGGAACCGATAATTTTTCCGCCAGAAATGCTGTTTCAGAGAATCTGAAAGAGCCCGGCGTGTAGGACAACTAGATGGTATTTGCTATACAGTGATAAGTATCCCTCAATGGAGATAATGCTATAAATAAATGTCTGTATGCGTTTCCCCCAAAAATAGCAAGGGTTCATCAGAAGACAATATGGTTGTTATTATGCCGGAAACAACTGAATCAAAAAGATAAGTCAATATAGGCGGTAAAAACTGCCGTTCCCTATGCGCTGATGGTGGACGTAGGTACTTCAGAAGTCAGCCACGGACCGAGTGTTACCGCCGGTCTATTTGTACCCAGAACCAGCGCTTCAACTCACCTATCCAAGTGCGCGTCACTCCTGGAATGTGGGTGTGTCTTCTGACTCCGCCCACCCATTCCGTGATTGGATAGCAGGAACAGAATAGGTGGTCATGTCAGGCAACTCTGCCCGCCTCTTCCGTGATTGGATACCAGAAGCAGCATAGGTTGCTATGATACCGAGACTCTACCCAGTATCTTGGAGGTTGGAAAATGCTAATATATGAACATTCCACAATCTTAATCATGTTTTGTTACTCCGTTCCTAGATTATACTCCCAATTGATAATAAAGTAAAGGCTGAAAGGGTAAATATGGTAATTTTAAATTCTACCGCAACCTAATTTGATTACCGATTAGCAGTTTCTAGTGCATAAGCACTGCTACAGCGTTATACTATACCATATTCCCCTGTATGTAAGCATTTGTTAATTTAGATTACAGGTATTTGATTTTCAGAGAAATGCCCGGACCTGATCTGAATGATACAACAGGCCAACAAGCATTATGAACTATCTCCTATATCAATATATTTCCACAGCTACAAACCGTAATCTCCAATGTCTAAATCTATTACTAGTACATGCTAAGATAAGATATTCCATTTTATCTTTTAATATTTGTATACTGTATCTTTTGCCATCTTAGTCGGTGATTAGCTTTAGTGGATCTTTAACATTGTTCCTCAGTGAATTTGTACTTTATCTCTAGGAAACTTTTTATTGGGTTTTTGCCTGGATATAGGCATCTCTTTTAGACATACACTGGATGCCTTGTGTTTTCTATATTAGTCCTTGGTTCAATTAAATATGGGTATATATGAGCCACTACTCCCAGGTTGAACTATAGGGACTTCTTGTTTGTCAAATAGTGCATTAAATTCAGATGATCTTTCATCCATAGTTATTCCTGGCCTAGGGTCTTTCTTTTTTAACTGTGTTTAATAAAAGTTAATTTTTAATCTCCCTGTGATATACAATACTATTGACAACTTTCAGTGATGGAGATAATTAGGTATAATCATGTTCTGTGCCATGCTGACAACACCAAGCATCAAAGAGTCCCTTTTCATGAAAAGGGCATGGAAAGCGGAGTTCATAGATCTGTCCAGTTCTTTTCCACATAAGGGGAGGCCCATGCTTCTGTCAGAAGGTGAATGATAAATAGCACTTTTGTCATTAACCCTTTCCCGACATCTGCCGTAATAGTAGGACGGATATCGGGTGTTTAAATATGGCGGCCGCTCAGCAGCCGAGCACCACCATAGCCGCCGGATCTCTGCTGTTTTATACAGGAGAGACCCAGCTCTAATGCCTGCGATTGGTGCCCGCACTGATCGCGGGCATTAACCCCTCTGGCGCCTCAGTCAAAGCTGACCGAGGCACCATTTTATCGGAGGCGCACTGGTGCCACCATTTTGCCGGAGATCACCGGCACCTGGAGCAAGTTCCGTGGCTGGCGTCCCATTACTATGACAACCAGGAGCCTTGTGAAGATTCCGAGGCCTGTCTTTCATTAGTTTCTATTGCAGGCTACTCTAGCCAGAAGAGTCGTTTTTTTTAAATGCATTAGCATTGTAATGCATTGCATTAGTGATCAGACATCCTGGGGTTCAAGACCACTAGGGGATCTAATAAATGCAAAAAAAAATAAAATAAACAAAAACCTGAATAAAGCAAAATAAAAAATATTTAAAAGTTCAAAATCACCCCCTTTTCCTTAGAACACATATAAAAGTACTTAAATACTGTGAAACACATACACATTAGGTATTCCTGTGTCCGAAATCGCCTGGTTTATAAAAATATTTTTTCCGTATTGTAAACGCCGTAGCGGGAAAAAAAAAAAAAAAAAAAAATCAAAAGTGCCAAACCGACGTTTTTTCACTGTTTTGCTTCTGATAAAAATTTGAATAAAAAGTGATCAAAGCAATATCAATTCCCCAAAATGGTGTAACTAAAAAGTAAACCTGGTCCCGCAAATAAAGACGCCCTATGTATCCCCATACGCAGAAGTATAAAAAAGTTACGGGAGTCAGAATATGGCGACTTTTAGAAATACATTTTTTTTGCAGTTTTGGATTTTTGTTAAGGGGTCAAATGTAAATAATTCTATTCAAATTTGGTATCCCCGGAATCGTACCGAAGCATAGAATACAGGTGACATGTCATTTTGGCTGCATAGTGAACGCTGTAAAAACAAAGCCCATAAGAACATCAGACAAATGCACTTTTTCTTCAAATCCACCCCATTCTGAATTTTTTTCCAGCTTCCCAGTACAGTCATGGCCAAAAGTTTTGAGAATGATACAAATATTAATTTTTACAAAGTCTACTGCTTCAGTTTTTCTAATGGCAATTTGCATATACTCCAGAATGTTATAAAGAGTGATCAGCTTAACAGCAATTACTTGCAAAGTCAATATTTGCCTAGAAAATGAACTTTATCCCCCAAAACACATTTCAACATCATTGCAGCCCTGCCTTAAAAGGACCACCTAACATCGTTTCAGTGATTGCTCCATTAACACAGGTGTGGGTGTTGATGAGGACAGGGCTGGAGATCAATCTGTCATGATTAAGTAAGAATGACACCACTGGACACTTTAAAAGGAGGCTGGTGCTTGCCATCATTGTTTCTCTTCTGTTAACCATGGTTATCGCTAAAGAAACACGTGCAGTCATCATTGCACTGCACAAAAATGGCCTAACTGGGAAGAGTATTGCAGCTAGAAAGATTGCACCTCAGTCAACAATCTATCGCATCATCAAGAACTTCAAGGAGAGAGGTTCCATTGGTGCCAAAAAGGCTCCAGGGCGCCCAAGAAAGACCAGCAAGCGGCAGGACCGTCTCTTAAAAGTGTTTCAGCTGCGGGATCGGGCTACCAGCAGTGCAGAGCTTGCTGAGGAATGGCAGCAGGCAGGTGTGAGTGCATCTGCACGCACTGTGAGGCGGAGACTCTTGGAGCAAGGCCTGGTCTCAAGGAGGGCAGCAAAGAAGCCACTTCTCTCCAGAAAAAACATCAGGGACAGACTGATATTCTGCAAAAGGTACAGGGAGTGGACTGCTGAGGACTGGGGTAAAGTCATTTTCTCTGATGAATCCCCTTTTCGATTGTTTGGAACATCTGGAAAACAGCTTATTCGGAGAAGAGGTGAGCGCTACCACCAGTCTTGTCTCATGCCAACTGTAAAGCATCCTGAAACCATTCATGTGTGGGGTTGCTTCTCAGCCAAGGGAATCGGCTCTCTCACAGTCTTGCCTAAAAACACAGCCATGAATAAAGAATGGTACCAGAATGTCCTCCAAGAACAACTTCTCCCAACCGTCCAAGAGCAGTTTGGCGCTCAACAATGCCTTTTCCAGCATGATGGAGCACCTTGCCATAAAGCAAAGGTGATAACTAAATGGCTCAGGGAGCAAAACATAGAGATTTTGGGTCCATGGCCTGGAAACTCCCCAGATCTTAATCCCATTGAGAACTTGTGGTCAATCATCAAGAGACGGGTGGACAAACAAAAACCAACAAATTCAGACAAAATTAAAGCATTGATTCTGCAAGAATGGACTGCTATCAGTCAGGATTTGGTCCAGAAGTTGATTGAGAGCATGCCAGGGAGAATTGCAGAGGTCCTGAAGAAGAAGGGTCAACACTGCAAATATTGACTTGCTGCATTAACTCATTCTAACTGTCAATATAAGCTTCTGTTACTCATAATATGAATGCAATTATATTTCTGTATGTGATAAAAACATCTGACAAACACACATAAAAACCAGAGGGCAGCAGATCATGTGAAAATATAATATTTGTGTCATTCTCAAAACTTTTGGCCATGACTGTACATTGCACACAATAATAAGAGGTAGCAACATGAAGAAAAATTTGTCACACAAACATTAAGACATCATATGACTGAGAGCGGTGAAATAAAAGAGTTATGGGGTTTGGAAGGGGGGGAGGGGAGTCAAAAATGAAAATCGAAAAAATTCCTTCGGCGGGAAGGGGTTAGTAAAAGGAGCAGGTTGCATTTGGAAGTATATGCGGCATTGGTTAAGGAATCCTCTGTAATGGTGACAATCCCCATTGAACTTTGATGGCAGATGCATACGGGTATTTGAATATGAGCCTGAGTTGCACATATCCAGAAGTTGTCTTCGAAGTTCAATTAATTCTTGTTGTTGATCCAGCACCAGGGTTTGTAACTTACTAAATTTTTCTTGGAAAGTAGAACCAAATTCTTGAAGCCCAGACACTTGTTGCCTCAAGGTGGTCACAACAGACTCCATTTTTGGGTGAGATTATTCTGTAAAGGTCTGGGTCTGGTTCAGAGTCTTTTAGTGCAACTTACTTGGGGTAATTGCTAGCTGAGCAAGTGTAGAGGCTGATGGAAATTCAGAAGCAGAGGAAGATGCAATAGCAGGTAGTTTCCAGGAGGTGGCAGAGGTCCAATATAACCTCGTTGTACAGTCCAAGTCGGCAACAGGAGATAGCGCAGTACAACGGGGTCAGACGAGAAAGTAGTCAGCAAGCCGGGTCAGTATCAGGAGATCACAGAGTAGCAAAATCAGAGATAAAGGAGAGGAGGTCATAGTCAGGAGGAAGCCAGGGATCGATGCACAAGATGAACATCAGTATTAGCAGCAGAGGCTAGCTAGATTACAGGCTAGGAGCACAATAATCTCACAAAGCAGGAAGTGCAAGGCTGGGTTTAAATAGGAAGTTCAATCAAGGAACAGGGTGGAGCAAACCAGAGAGGTGGGAACTGAAGCTAGAGACACTGGGAACTAAGCTTTAGATCAACACAGGAGCTGTCCAGGAGGCTAAATAGCTCAGTTGGAAGAGCTACAGCCTGGGATACTGAAGTCCCTAGATTCAAGTTCTAACACCCACCGCATGTCCTCAGTACTACTGACTCTTGACGCTGAGAAGTTGTTTGTCCGTATTAACTGGTTGTATGCATTCTTGACTTATTTCCCTTAGAAAGCTCATGGTTAGCCATAAATGTAGCCTTTAAGATATTATTATCCAAAATACTATACCTGTTCAGGACACTCCCTACCAGCCTTCTACTTCCTTTTGCAAATTTATGCAGAGGTCTCTTACTCATAGATGGCAAGGCCACAAACCACAATTCTCATCTTGCATAATTATGAATGATACTAAAAGGGTCTACAAGTGAAACTCTGGCTAGGTCTGCAGCCAGTCAGAGCTCTAAGATGCTGAGCCACCAAGAGTGCTGCCTTATTGTCCTAAACCTGAGCTGAGGTGGGGTATTTAAAATCAAAATTAAAGTCCAATCTGCTTTGCAGAGGTCTCTGGTGAAGTACTCAGGGATAGCCTTAGATTCTACCAACCAGACCAGTGTAGGATTATAGGTAGTTTGCCATCTTTGATCTGCTAGTTGCTGCAATGTATTTGGGAACTGCTTAATCAGGAATTCCATTACTGGGGAATTGTTAAAGTGGAAATTCCATTACACCAAATATTTATGGACATTAAATGGCCTCATTGGTAGCCCAAATTTTTCCCGGATGGACAGGAGACATGACTAAACACTAGATCCATATTGAGTCCTCATATGTCCCCCTGAGCTAAAGGCACTCCTGTTTCTTTTGGAAGTTCTCCCTGCCCACTTCAACTAAAGCTGCTTTACATTGCTGGTCATATATACAGCAAAAGTTTAACAATTGTTTACCTTTACTAAAATCATATGTGCCCAAAATACAGAACAAAAAGTGATTAAAAAGTTATGTGTAACCCAAAACAGTACCAATAAAAAGCGCAGCTCATCCCACAAAGAATAAGTCCTCAACCAGCTCTGACAACAGAAAAATAAAACAGTTATACCTTGCAGAAGATGGCAATGCAAAAACAATTGTTTTTTTTCCTCAAATGAGTTTTTATTCTGCAAAATTAGTAATGCATAAAATAAAAATATAAATTGGGCATCACCGTAATAGTACCAACCGGTAGAATAAAAGCAACATGTTAATTATGCTATATGATGGACGGCAAAAAATTTTAAATGTTAAAAAGCAATGCCAGAATTTGTTTTTATTATCCCCCTCCGAAAGAGTTAATAAGTTATAGACACCCCAAAATAGTGTCATTAAAAAATACATGTCATCCCGCAATAAACAAGCCCTAATATGGCTACATACAGTAACTAGAAAAATTTAAGAAAATGATAGCTTGTACAATGCGACAAGCAAAACTTTAAGGCAAAACTGACTTGGCAGGAAGGGAAATGTGTAATGCACGAAACGTTGTGCATTCAGACTTGGATAAATAATGCTCACTATGCCCATTGATAAATTCTTTCAGGGGTGCCTTTACTGGCACCTCAGGGGCTCTGCAAACATGACATGGTGTCCAAAAAACATACATCTAAATCTGTGCTCCTTCACACTTCTATGTACCAAAACAGCTGTTTATGCCCACATACAGTGGGGAAAAAAAGTATTTAGTCAGCCATCAATTGTGCAAGTTCTCCCACTTATAAAGATGAGGCCGGCCTGTAATTGTCATCATAGGTAGACCTCAACTATGAGAGACAAAATGAGAAAACAAATCCAGAAAATCACATTGTCTGATTTTTTAAGAATTTATTTGCAAATTATGGTGGAAAATAAGTATTTGGTCAATAACAAAAGTTCATCTCAATACTTTGTTCTATATCCTTTGTTGGCAATGACAGAGGTCAAACGTTTTCTGTAAGTCTTCACAAGGTTGGCACACACTGTTGCTGGTATGTTGGCCCATTCCTCCATGCAGATCTCCTCTAGAGTAGGGATGTTTTGGGGCTGTCGCTGGGCAACACGGACTTTCAACTCCCTCCAAAGGTTTTCTATGCGGTTGAGATCTGGAGACGGGCTAGGCCACTCCAGGACGTTGAAATGCTTCTTACGAAGCCGCTCCTTCGTTGCCCTGGCGATGTGCATGGGATCATTGTCATGCTGAAAGACCCAGCCACGTTTCATCTTCAATGCCCTTGCTGATGGAAGGAGGTTTGCACTCAAAATCTCACCATACATGGCCCCATTCATTCTTTCATGTACACGGATCAGTCGTCCTGGTCCCTTTGCAGAGAAACAGCCCCAAAGCATGATGTTGCCCCCCCCCCCCCCCATGCTTCACAGTAGGTATGGTGTTCTTTGGATGCAACTCAGCATTCACTCTCCTCCCAATACTCTTCTGGAACATCCAAATGCTCTCTAGCAAACTTCAGACGGGCCCGGATATGTACTGGCTTAAGCAGGGGGACACGTCTGGCACTGCAGGATCTGAGTCCCTGGCGGCGTAGTGTGTTACTGACGGTAGCCTTTGTTACGTTAGTCCCAGCTTTCTGCAGGTCATTCACTAGGTCCGCCGTGTGGTTCTGGGATTTTTGCTCACCGTTCTTGTGATCATTTTGACCCCACGGGGTGAGATCTTGCGTGGAGCCCCTGATGGAGGGAGATTATCAGTGGTCTTGTATGTCTTCCATTTTCTAATTATTGCTCCCACAGGTGGTTTCTTCACACCAAGCTACTTGCCTATTGCAGATTCAGTCTTCCCAGCCTGGTGCAGGGCTACCATTTTGTTTCTGGTCCTTCCACAGCTCTTTGGTCTTCACCATAGTGGAGTTTGGAGTGTGACTGTTTGAGGTTGTGGACAGGTGTCTTTTATACTGATAACAATGTCAAACAGGAGCCATTACTACAGGTAATGAGTGGAGAACAGAGGAGCCTCTTAAAGAAGAAGTTACAGGTCTGTGAGAGACAGAAATCTTGCTTAACTATATACTATATATAAGCCTAACTATATCTCTGGCAATGCACAAGTGGTTTGAATATCTGCACCTCATAATGCATAAGGCATAATGCAAATGGTAAAATTCACATACATTTGCATCAATATCCTTATAACACCAGGTGTGTAACTTGAGAGGGTGCAGAGGGCTCAGTCACACCCGGGTCCAGGACCCTTTGAATGGCTATAAGGTTTCTCTTCCCAATATGTGGAGACCAATACTATAAATGATACATTATAGTTGGGGGACCTGATACAGATTTTACAAGGTGTATAAATCCATGTCATGCAATTATGCCACATGTGATTCTGCCCTAAGCAAGGGGTGCTAATCCTAGTGTAGCACATCTTGAAATGGGAGTGGTTGACAATCGACCATTTCTATTCTTGCTTTTAACCTAAGATGAAAGTAGAGCTAGCAAACAAACTCAGCAAAATATCAACAGAATGTTAATGTAATTTCTGATATGACAACCAAGGTTCTGGAGCAAATAAGAAATCCCTGCATGTATATACATATTCCTGAAAATGAGCAAAACAGTTTCACAATATGTATTCAAAGTTAAAAAAATGCCTCTCTAAAGGCGCATGAAAACTTAGCATTTACACTGAAACCTAGTCCCTCACTGCAGGCTTTTTATGATCCTGTCAGTTACTAGCGCTGTGCAGAAGGTACTTTCTCACACTGAGACGGATCTGTCGCTTGTTAAAAATGATTAAGGGGACTGGTTATACTGAGATTTATATCCGCAGTGATTTCTAGATGATTCCCAGGCAGGCACCTGCTGCTTTACTTAGCATTGTGTCATATTCAAACAGCCTCTATCCTCAGCCTTCTCCTTGAGGCTCTTTTCATATTTTTTACTACATTTTTTAGTCTCAGGAAAACCTGCTTGCAACGTAGTCAAGTTGTCTGCTATGTATTCCCATATGCTGAACAGTGGCATTTATAGAAAATGTCAGTACATTTGAAATACGTCTTAATTTAACCCAAAAACAAATCTGTATCTTAACCTTCAAAGAACTGTCAAAATATTCCCTGAATTTTATTTATGTAGCCTGATGTTTTTAAATACTATTACAGAGCAGTTTAGTATAGAATAGAGGACAAACATAATTACAAACTTTCCCATACTGTAAACAGATTGTCCATTATTTAAAAAAAAAAAAAAAACTAAAATCAGGTAATGTAGCAAAATTAAAATATAACTTAAAAGGGTTGTCCACTTTCCGACCAATATTAACCCCTTAAAAACACATGGCATACTATTATGGCGCTGAAGCCAGTGACTTTGCGCACCACACTATAATAGTATGGCACTGCATTTACCAGTCACCTGTCCATGACAGTAGACAATCCACAGACCATGTATGGCGGGGAAGGGGGGGGGGGGGAGGTGGCGAATCCTGCCTTAGTGTACTAGGACATATGAGGTATCGTAGTGTTCAGGACAAATTGTGTAACAAAATGTGGGGCGAAATTTCTCCTTTAACCTCTTGTGAAGATGAAAAATTTGGGACTAAATTGAAGTTTTATTTAAAAAAAAAATTCATTTTCACCTCCCAATGGTAAAAAATTCTGTGAAACAGCGTTGGGTTCAAAATGTTGAATATACCCCTTGATAAATTACTTGAGGGGTCTAATTTCCAAAATGGGGTCATTGTGGGAGGGTTTCCACTGTTTGCAGTAAAGTCTGCCTTCCAAAATCTCAATAGAGCTCATTCCCTTTTGCGGGCTGCCATGCACTCATGCATCAGTTTACATCCACATGTGGGATAATTCCATGTTTGGGAGAAATTGCATAACAGATTGTGGAATACATTTTCTTCTTTAACCCCTTGTGAATTTTGGGGCTAAATGAATAGTTTAGTGACAGAAATTGAAATGTGTAAATTTCAAATTTCAGGAGTGTAGGTTTGAGATTAGGGTCATTTATGTGGGGTTTCTATTACAGAGACCTTTCAAGGTCTCTTCTGAACTGAACCGGTCCCTTGAAAAATGTATTTTGGAAATGTTCATGAACATTTGGAAAATTGCTGTTTAACTTGTAAGCCTTATAATATCTGAAAAAAATGAAAGGGTGATTACATTGGATGCCAACATAAAGCAGAGATGGTAAATTATGTTTACAGTGCCTTGCAAAAGTATTCGGCCCCCTTGAACTTTTCAACCTTTTGCCACATTTCAGGCTTCAAATAAAGATATAAAATTTTTATTTTTTGGTGAAGAAACAACAACAAGTGCAGGTGCATTTATAAGGAGACTTGATTACACACAGGTGGATTATATTTATCATCAGTCATTTAGGACAACATTGGATCATTCAGAGATCCTCACTGAACTTCTGGAGTGAGTTTGCTGCACTGAAAGTAAAGGGGCCGAATAATATTGCACGCCCCACTTTTCAGGTTTTTTTTTTAAAAAAGTTTAAAATATCCAATAAATTTCGTTCCACTTCACAATTGTGTCCCACTTGTTGTTGATATTTCACCAAAAAATAAAAATTTTATATCCTTATGTTTGAAGCCTGAAATGTGGCAAAAGGTTGAAAAGTTCAAGGGAGCCGAATACTTTCGCAAGGCACTGTATGAAGTGATTTTGGTAGTATGACTATCTATATGAAAGGCATGTAATTGCAAAGTTTGAAAACTGCTTTTTTTTTCAAAATTTTCACCAAATTTCCTATTTTACCATAATTAAAGAAAGCATATCAACCAAAATTTACCACTGATTTGAAGTACTGTGTGTCATGAAAAAAAATCTCAGAATCACTTTGATAAGTTAAAGCTTTCCAAAGTTATTACCACATGAAGTGACAGTGTCAGATTTGAAAAATTATGCTGTGCCCTTAAGGCCAGGGCCCCAAGTTGCGAAAATGCTGTGTTTTACAGTACCTGAAAAGTGGATGATATTCTGGCTAATCCCATTCACACAATGCAGAAAAAAGCATTGAAAAGAAAATCATCAGCAGCAAGAGATTTTGAAAGTCGCAGGATGTCAATTATACCTACGCAAACACTGTCGTTTTCCATATAGGCATATTAGGGGCAGAAAGTCTGCAGAGGAAAACTCTGCGGACTTTCTGTGAAAAATGCTACAGAAAATACTGCAATGCGTTTCCACCACAGTCTTTTCTGCAGCACTTTTTGGCTGCGGTTCGCTATATGAGGCCTTAGCCTAAGGTGGTTTTAGGCTATGTTCTTAAGGGTTTAAGAGATATATCTTATTGTTTGTATAATGAAGAGTTGTACAGTTTAGTTTTCCAATATTCTTTCTGTATCAATTCCTCAGGGTTTTCTAAATGTCTTTTTGCTGTCATTCATACTGCTTACTAAAAATTACTCCATGGTCATGTGATGAGCACACAGGTGCACAGCTCGTTACCAGGCAGATGTTTGATTACTGTGCTGTGACTGTAACGAGCTGTGCACCTGTGTGCTCATCACATGACCATGGACTGATTTGTATCCACTAGAAGTAACAGAATGAATGACAGCAAGCAGAGATCTAGAAAACCGTGAGGAATTGATACTGAAAAACTGTACAACTTTTTATTATACATACAATAACATTTGTATCTTAATACTGGTTTGAAACTGGGCAACTTTAACTGACCTGTAAAATTTCCTGCAGCTCCAGATTCACCACTCCAGAGGTCCCCACTAATCTTTGTTTATGTCTCAGCAGTAATGACATATCACACGTGCATATGTGTCACTGTAGCCAGTCATCGTTCTTGGCGGTTTTGCCAGCACGTATGGCACAAGACCACTGAGGCGAATAAGTATCTTCAGCAGTCACGTGACCTTGTATATTACATAATTACTGTAGAGCTAGTAAAAATTAGATTTGCGGGATGACTGGGGCAATGATGAGAGGTGAAGGTATATATATTAGTTCTTTTATCACATTCCCAGGACAACCCAATAGCTCATTATAAGGATTAGGAGATTAGCTACAGGGGATGCAGTGGACTCAAAGGTCCCTCTGCTACATAAAACATACACTATTCTAAATGGCACAAGGTAGTTAAGGACCCCATTACAAATTTTGCATTGGTGCCCAGGAGCTTAAAGTTAAGTCTCTGATTAGAACAATAGTTTAAGCTTCCAGTTCTGTAATATTTTGCTAGGATGGGTACAAGTAATTTTCCCACAATAACACAGATAAGCTTTCCATTGGACTAAAATGTAGATTATTAAAAAAAAAAAAAAAAAATCTAAACTCTCAGACAAAAATGTTATCTTCATATTATTATCCATCCCTTCCACATGTACCTTTACATTATTGTATTTTTACATTGTACTTTTTAAAGAATATACTCTATATTACTATACTATACTATTTAATATACTATATAATCATTAGGGATCATGGTATAGCAGCAAGGAGCAATATAACTAACTAGATAGTTACAATTAGTATGCCTTTCCTATGTCTCTGTGTAGGGAATTATTCTGCTGTATTTTATGCATTCACACACTGTAGTGCTAAACAATAAAAGTTAGAGAAAAAAAAAAAAAAAAATGACATAACCCTTGACAGGCTGCAATTCACAACACAGCCACTGGGTGGCAATACATAGACAAATAATAGATAGGCTTAGGGACAAGAATCTATCACATTGAGGAGAGCACCACTGTGAAGGATCTCGCCTCGCCCAGCCGCCTGGCACGCCTGCGATCAACCTTCTTAACCTCCCACTCACACACCGTGAGTAGACCGGGTCATACGATAGAACGAAAAGAGCGATATAAATTTTATATATTTAATAACCCAAGTGGGTCGGTACGAATTAATAGCATATACAGAAATATACAATATTAATACGATCAAGCATAAACATACAAGCAAAAGTGCGATGATACAATACCTAAAACAAAAAGGGAAAATAAAATAGAGTAATACCTGAGCACAGCTCTCTTAGCTGTCTCTCTTTCAGGCTCCACACCAAAGACTAAAGACCTCTCTCTACCTCAGTGTGAGACCCTTCCCAGCTACACCCTTCACTTCCCCCCAGCCAGCCCTCCTTCTCCCTCCTTTGCAGAATCCTCGGACAGATGGGTAAGCACAACATTCCAACAAGTGGGGGAAGGACGGACATGAGCAAGTAAAAACACACTTCCAAGAAAGATAGATAATATAGAACATATCACTTTATGACATTGACATTGTATTGTGAAAGACTATTCATAGAACACACTTATATGCAGTATATCTGAATATGTCCATCCAAGATAAAAAGTTAAGAAGAACACATCTGTACTCAAATGTAATAAAGCCCCTAAAGACCTAGAAAAAGTATGTGTACAGATGTGTCCACCCTTCACTTAGCTCAAATTGGATTACAGATTTCAGTTTCTCATGAAACCAACCCAATACAATATTGCAACTTTCTAACAAAGGCTTGCAATTCACAACACAACCATTAGGAGGCTGCCCCTAGACACATACAGCATATGACTTTGTGACAAAATGTTGTAAAACCATATATTGAAACCTAATCATCTTGTAACATATATCTGGACAATTCCAATAAAGAGGAAAGGTAAGGAAGGACATACATCTGCACATACAAAATGGCCATCACAAGATGTTCTTGCACTGTGCAATAAGGCACAGAGCAATGAAGAATTATTTTATTCTGAGCTCCATCCTAAAGTTGTAGAAGAAAACTTGTTCAAAACATATCTTCTAGAAAGTGTCCAAAATGCAGTATTTTATTATGACAACTTCAAAATGCACAGTGACTATGAAACCAAGTTATATTAGAAACTCCTAACATGTTTCACATAGATCTCTTTAGTCATAGCGTGAGACACAAACCTATTAAATCGTATATATTATTATATCACCACATATATCATTAAATCATCACATATCATAATTAAAGGCATTTTCCAGATAAATTATATTGACGACCAATTCTTAGGATAGGTAATTAATATCACATTTGTGTGGTGGCGGCTGATCAATTGTTCTCAGCAGCAATACAGAGAACGTAGCCGGAAGCAGATATCTCTGTTCTCCGTGGAGTGGCTGTGCTAAGTTACTGCAGCTCAGCTCCTATACAAGTGAAAAGGAGCTGAACTGCAGACACTCAGAACAACTACTACACAGAAAACAGGGCTATTTGCATCAGGTTCTGTGCTCTGTATAGCAACTAGTGAGAACTGCTGATAGATGGAGGTCCTGGGTGTCGGACAACCATCAATCTGATATTGATAACCTGATGATTTCATAATGATGTACACTTAATGCCATTGCCCAGTACAAAAATAACATGTCCAAGGAACATCCATGTCCATTTGTAGTACTGCTATAATGAATAGAAGGCCACCTGTTAAACAATAGTGCTATAGAGTGTGAAAGACGCTGTTGATGGGCACATCCCTAAATATCTGTAAATGGTGATAATTTAATTTGTCACATTAATTTTGTTCTTTTAAGTTAAATAGGTTCATATTCAAGTGCAGATGTATTCCACAATATAACTTTAGAGGAGCAGCATATGAATTTATGCATCTTGGACAGTCTGTACAGCAAATATAAAGACTGTAAAAGCATTATGGAACCTTATAAAACCTTTATGGTGGCATCATGTGTTTTTTTTTTTTATTTAAATATATTTCTTAATTTTTTTTCAATAATGAGTACAAAACAAAAGGGGAACTTAAAGGGGACAAAATAAAAAGAAGGGAGAGTGAGGAGACACAGACCGACAGCCTCCACATACCATAGGATCTCAAGGGTCCACCATTACGGTAGTAAAAGATCGCCAGGGTTGTAGAGGATTAGAGGCGGAGGGAGTCCTGCCCCAAGTGGTACTTTGGAAACAGTCTTTGAGTCTTTGTTTGAGATGAAGGGGCAACAATCTGATGACCTGCATCCAAGGATCAAAAAAATTTCACACTTGTCACCCTCCTTTTTGTAAGGGTACATCTAGTAAGTCCATGCATAACTAAAAGCTAGGTTTTACAAAAATAAGCGACGTGTGGAAGTCTGTGTTGCCAGTCAAGTAACTGCAATACAGTTTTGTGAGTGGCCGCCCAATACACAGTAAAATAGGCATTTGGTCTGTGAAGGAGCGGGTGGATCCTGAACCAGAAGGTAACCAAAAAGGACTCATGCAGAGGTAAGTGGCATCTGATAAGTTATAGTCGTAAAAAGAAAGGTAAAAGAAAGGTATGTACCCTTTTACAAAAAAATTGTATTCAAGGGCAATCCCAAGGCAGTGATAATCTATCAATTTGCTGCATATAGAACAACCTTGGTCAGGTACCCCTCTCATTAGGAAGCTGCATTGTGGTGTGATATATCCTCTGTGGGCAATTTTAAAAGACATCTCCTAGTAGGAGACTGCAAGTATATATATTTCAGGGATTTTTGAAAGGACAGGATAAAGGCCATTAATTAACTGCATTATTACTTGTTCATTTAATGAGTCCCGTGGTCATCAATCCCAAATTTAACTGTGGGGAGAAGAATAAATAATAGCTTGAGATCTGTCTCCTTGTGTTGGAGGAACATAATAATCTCCTGCACAGTATGTCATCCCAATTGCCATCCCAAATGGCCCTGTGAACTGTGGTGGAATAGCTTTGGAAAGGATGTGTATAAGTAAAGGCATATTGCACATAAGCTTTATTGAATGTGACGACTCGTCATGACGGGTTATGGATGATGTTCGCCACCACAGCAAGGCTACTACATCGCCATGTTTAAAGATCGGGTGCTGAAATGCCAGGTTGCCACAGAATATTATGTATAGTGAGTGGTGGGGTGACATGGACACTGGAGGAGATTCCACGATCGCCATGTGGCCAAAATGGTTAATTTTTTAAGCTTTAACCCCTTTAAAAAAATCTAAAACATTGCAAGAAAAAAAAAAATTGTTGGAGTCGCCATATTTCTTGGAGTCGCAGTCTTTTTTTGAGAGGCATTTTAGTTATACCATTTTGGGGAATGTCTATTGCTTTGATCTCTTTTATTCGAAACAGTGAAAAAAAACATTGGTTCAGTTCTTTTGATTATTTTTGCCACTATGGCATTCTCCGCATTGGGAAAAATATTTTTATAAGTTTGTAGACCAGGCGTTTTCAGATACAGGGATACCTAATGTTTATGTTTTTAACTTTTTTTTATGTACTTTTATATGTGTTCTAGGGAAAGAATCCCAGCGTGTTTGATCACTAATACAATGTATTGCGATGCATATAGCCGCCTGCAATAGAACTATATGCCTTCAAACAGCTCCCGGCTGTCATAGCAACAGATCACCAGCCCCAGATCTCGATCCAGGGGCTGGCGATCCACACCAAAATGGTGTCCCATGTGACGCTTCAAAAATGGCACCTCAGTCAGCTTTGACAAAGCTGCCGGAGGTCATAATGCCCGCAATCAGTTTGGGCACTGGTCACAGGTATTAGCATCAGGTCTCTGCTGTATAATACAGCAAAGACCAGGCAGCTATGGCGGCAGTTGAGCTTGGCCCTGGAACAATAATGTAAAGTTCCCCCATGTGGCAAGGTCCTCTCTGAGGGATATCAAACAAAAATGGAGATTAGTAAAGTAAAGTTTCACTGGGGTCCTAGTAATTTTTATCCCTAGGTAAGTTAAGGAAAAAGGTTTAGCATTTGAACAGGATGCCACTGGTCCAAGTTGGCTTGGTAGGACACATTAAGAGTAGGGCCTCCAATTTTTCTACATTATTTTTGAAGTCTAATACTGCACCCTTTTCCTCAATTTCATGCAGAATCAAGACCAAGGTATTCTTGGGTAGTGACATAAAAAGGAGGATGTCATCTATGAAGGTCATTAACTAGCACAAAAACAGATCTTGGGCTAATTTGAAAAGGATAGGCAAGAATTGGCATCCTTGTTGGCAGGGCCGGCGTTAGGGGGGGGGGGCAAACTGAGCAATTGCCAAGGGCCCCGTCCTCAAAGGGGCCTCCGGGATCCGGAACCTGATGACTCCGGATCCCGGAGTCAGGCCCGGACAAATCAATAACAGAAAGGGACCGCAGGGCCCCTTTCCGTGGTGAGTAAATATAACAAACATTTTTACTCACCTGTCCTGGCGTCCGACGTCATCTTCTGGCGTTCCGGACATCACCGCTGAGGCCAGGCCTCAGCCTTAGCGATCACGTGGGGCGTGCTGACAGCGTGCCTCACGTAATCGCTGAGGCCCAACCACAGGCCTCAGCGGTGACGTCCACAACGCGTGACGTCAGCCGCAGAGAAGAAGCAGCCAGCGCCGGCGGGGATAGCGGAGCAGCGCGAGGAGGCCTAGGAGAGGTACGACAAGGTGAGTATAACTGTTTGTTATTTTCCCTTAACTCCCCCGGGCCATCGATTATTATACTCTGGGGTCTGAAGAGACCCCAGAATATAATATAATAATAGCACTGTAGGGCCCCATGTTCTCCCGCTCCATTTTCTTCGGCAATACACAGCACTTAGTGCATCTAAGCTTGCAATACAGGTAGAGAACCTTAGGAGTAGGAGAATTAAACATACTTTAGTCAGATTTAGTGATAGAAATCTCAGATAGGAGTAAGGGAGAATATCTTTGTTGTGTGAGCCACACAGCTGCAGTAATAAAGACAGACAAACAACACATAAGGCTGGGTTCACATCTGCGCTCGTTGCCCATTCAGGAATTCTGTCCCACATTCCACTTGAAAAATATGGAGAGAATTTGGATGGAAACCCGGCGTACCCCATTAATAGTCTATGGGGTCTGCAGGATTCCAGAGGTAACCAATTTTTTAAGTAGATTGGGTTTCCATTTTTTGGGTCCCCAAGCAGACCTGAAGAATGGAAAACCGAACGCCAATGTGAACCTAGCGTAACCGTAGAAGTCTGTTTTGCAATAGAGCATTTTGATCTGTGTCACACAGAGCATCTTATCACTGAAATGATTCCCCAGCATTAAAACATAACTTTTATTTCATGTAGAAAAATAAAAATAAAAAACGTGCAGATGCAGACAACTAAGTGATAGCCAGAGATGCTGGTGTCTGGATAATAATATGGCATCAATCCAGTTTAATCAGACTAAATCTTCCACTGGCACTCTGACCGATATAATTAAAATAATATATTCGTCCCTGATACCTAGGGCGCAAAAAGGTCCATCTAAAGTGAACAACTGTAGAGGCAATAGAATCCCCACCTCAAGATATGCCGTGACAAATATAGCGACCTAACCAGGTAGGGGGAAAATGTATAATTATCCCTCTGTAGGACAGTTGTGGCCATATAGTGTTAGGAGTAATGACCCCTATTTACACCAACAGAAGAAAGCTATCCTCTTTCACCTACATACCCATGAATTATGACTAACTACTGTGGCTAGAGGGCACTGCACATGTACAGTGGGGAAAAAAAGTATTTAGTCAGTCATCATTTGTGCAAGTTCTCCCACTTAAAAGATGAGGCCGGCCTGTAATTGTCACCGTAGGTAGACCTCAACTATGAGAGACAAAATGAGAAAACAAATCCAGAAAATCACACTGTCTGATTTTCTTAAGAATTTATTTGCAAATTATGGTGGAAAATAAGTATTTGGTCATCTACAAACAAGCAAGGTTTCTGGCTCTCACAGACCTGTAACTTCTTCTTTAAGAGGCTCCTCTGTCCTCCACTCATTACCTGTAGTAATGGCTCCTGTTTGACATTGTTATCAGTATAAAAGACACCCGTCCACAACCTCAAACAGTCACACTCCAAACTCCACTATGGTGAAGACCAAAGAGCTGGGAAGACTGAATCTGCAATAGGCAAGCAGCTTGGTGTGAAGAAATCAACTGTGGGAGCAATAATTAGAAAATGGAAGACATACAAGACCACTGATAATCTCCCTTGATCAGGGGCTCCACGCAAGATCTCACCCTGTGGGGTCAAAATGATCACAAGAACGGTGAGCAAAAATCCCAGAACCACACGGGGGGACCTAGTGAATGACCTGCAGAAAACTGGGACTAACGTAACAAAGGCTAGCGTCAGTAACACACTACGCTGCCAGGGACTCAGATCCTGCAGTGCCAGACGTGTCCCCCTGCTTAAGCCAGTACATATCCGGGCCCATCTGAAGTTTGCTAGAGAGCATTTGGATGTTCCAGAAGAGTATTGGGAGAATGTCATATGTTCAGATGAAACCAAAGTAGAACTGTTTGGTAGAAACACAACTTGTCGTGTTTGGAGGAGAGTGAATGCTGAGTTGCATCCAAAGAACACCATACCTACTGCGAAGCATGGGGGTGACAACATCATGCTTTGGGGCTGTTTCTCTGCAAGGACAACTGATCCAAGTACATGAAAGAATGAATGGGGCCATGTATCGTGAGATTTTGAGTGCAAACCTCCTTCCATCAGCAAGGGCATTAAAGATGAAACGTGGCTGGGTCTTTCAGCATGACAATGATCCCAAGCACACCGCCAGGGCAACGAAGGAGTGGCTTCGTAAGAAGTATTTCAAGGTCCTGGAGTGGCCTAGCCAGTCTCCAGATCTCAACCCCATAGAAAACCTTTGGAGGGAGTTGAAAGTCCGTGTTGCCCAGTGACAGCCCCAAAACATCACTGCTCTAGAGATCATCTGCATGGAGGAATGCACCAACGTACCAGCAACAATGTGTGCCAACCTTGTGAAGACTTACAAAAAACGTTTGACCTCATTGTCATTGTCAACAAAGGATATATAACAAAGTATTGAGATGAACTTTTGTTATTGACCAAATACTTATTTTCCACCATAACTTGCAAATAAATTCTTTAGAAATCAGACAATGTGATTTTCTGGATTTGTTTTCTCATTTTGTCTCTCATAGTTGAGGTCTACCTATGATGTCAATTACAGGCCAGCCTCATCCTTTTAAGTGGGAGAACTTGCACAATTGGTGGCTGACTAAATACTTTTTTTCCCCACTGTATACAGCTGGATCAGTGACCAGTCTATATTAATAGACGATGATACAGCCACGTCCAGTATAACAGCAGCCTCCTCAATAAACACCACTATGGTCAGCCTAGGTTAAGTGTGGAAATGAGTGGAAGGGGTAGAAAGACTATCCGAGCACTGATAGCTCTAACTCTCCACTTAGAGAAAAGAATTCACCCAGTCACACTAATACCCATAAATAAAGGCTAACTCCCATGGCTAGAGGGCATTGCGTGTATATGCAGCTGGACCTGTGACCTAGTCTATATTGATAGACAATACTATAGCCACATCCAGCAAAATACGTCCTCAAAATACACCACTATGAAAAGCCTAGGGTAAGGGTGGAGGATAGACTAGAAGGGGTAAAAGGACTGTCTATGCGCTGGTAGTAGTGACAACCATTCCACGTGTTTCACCCCCCGTCACTTTAGGGGGATCATCAAGAGTGTGATGATAGTACGCCGATATAGAGGTATGCAGTGATAATTGCAGTTCCAGGAGCCCTGATGGTGGACTCCAGTACTCACAATAGTCGACGCTGCACCCTTGCAGCACTCAGCTTTAAATAGAACAAGCACTGCCCTCCGCCACTCCCCCTTTCCTGATGTCACGGGCAAGGACCAGAGTGTAGTATAGATCCACGCCCTCAATCCTTGTCAGAAGGGAGGTAACAGCGGCTGTATGAATGGTGAGAGCTCTATGCAGCATAGGTAAGTACAGAAAGAAGCGATATAAATAAGAAGTCAGCAATAGCATGAAAATATAAATAAAAGTAAAGAGGAGAGCCAACAGGCAGCAATCAATAAGACATCGGTAACAATGTATCCTGCCTCCTAAACAGTGTAGGAATAAAGGAGTAACAGTAAGGGGTAATGCATCTATAAAAAGATGTTGGAGATGAAAAGACAAGCAGTCAAAAATAAAACTCCTATAACGATGTACGATAGCTCCTAATGATAATCAATACACAAAGGTAATGCTATATAAGAAATGTCATTCTAATGTGCTAGAATCATCCCATACAAGTTACCCTTAAACTGGATTGTAAAAAGCATACATAGGTACACTAATATAGAGGTACCCTCCTATTCACCACAAAAATACCCCTCCATACTACATAATCATGATAAACATCGCTGACAAATTCATATGAATGATGACCCACCCCAGAAACTAATTACACAAAAAGGGCAACAGATATAGACTCATTGAGTCCATCAGGTCTCACGGATTTCATATGAAAAATCCATTGGGTCTCCTTCTGTAGGATGACTCTATCCCAATCGCCACCCCTAGGGTTTCTACATACCCGTTCCACCCCTTGGAAAGTTAACACAGAGGGGTCACCACCACGATATTGTCGCACATGGGTGGAAATTGGTCTCTCTTCCTTTCTGTTAATGTACCCTATGTGGTCCAAAATCCGTCTGCAAAGTTGTCTTATGGTCTTACCAATATAATTCAATGGGCAAGAGCATGTTGCCACATATACCACCCCCTCTGTTTAAAATCTCTAGTTTGGTAGGTGATACCCGTGGAGGCTGAAAAACTCTCTACTCTTCTTGATATAACCGCATGCCTGGCATGAACTACATTTGTACGTACCTAAGGAACTGTTCAAACCCAACCAAGTCAGGTTGGATGAAGATTGGAGGTGGCTATGAAATGTGATTGAGGGATTAACAGATATAACCTCCCTAATGTCCGGGTCCTGTTTAAGGATATCCCAGTATCTGTGTAACTCTTGATAGACCTGTTCTGATTGTTGGTCGTACGTACCAATCAGTCGGACTACTTTCTCTTATTCATCCCTAGTATGTGGTATCAGTAAGTCCCGTCGCTCAATACCACGTGCGTGAGTCCTGAACTTATCAAGGATGTGTTGAGGATAACCATGTGACCAGAACTGGGAATGCAGCAACTGGCTCTGAGTATCATAGTCCACATCCGAGGAACAGTTTCTGCGAATACGCAAAAACTGTCCCTTTGGAATACCTTTCTTCAATGGGACTGGATGATGGCTATCCTTGCAAAATAAGGTACTGGATAGTGTGCCCCTGTCTGTGATCATGATACGTAAATCCAAGAAAGCTATACTGGATTTATAAAGAGTAGCTGTAATTCTCAGGTTAAGGTCATTAGCATTCAAAGTTGTAACAAATTCCCAAAAGGAGTCAGGAGGGCTTGACTAAAGTATCAATCGATATATGTAATCCAGAGGAGTATATTGGAGGTCCACCTCTCACATGACTCCGTAAAGATGTGACGCTCCTCCCACCAGCCTAAACAGATGTTTGCATAAGTAGGTGCGGCGGGGGGTACCCATTGCAGTACCCCTCCTCTGGTGGTAGAAGCGCCCGTCAAACATGAAGGAGTTATGAGTCACTGGTTCATGTCCCCTAGTGGGACATCACTAAAAACCACTGCAAGGCACAGTGTTCTACACCACTATATAGGCTCTCTGCAGCCAGTAAATAGCTGTTTTTTAACACGATTCACCGCAAATTAATTTGGATAGAATCGAATCGTATCGGAAAATTCGGCGAAGCTGCTGAATAGAATTTTTGAAAAATTCCCTTATCTCTAGTCATGTTATAACTAGACCAACACTATCCTGGAAGTCCCCTCACCCCTGTCAAAGGTAGTGTAAAACGCTATGGTATACTACATCCTGTTGGGATAGGTGTATATTAGATCATAATATTCAGTAGGGTCCCTATTTCATCATGTGAAGTTATTCTTTGTTTGTAATACCTGTAAATGCATTTAAATATCACTTTTTCATTTATTAAACACTTTTTATTTTATTATATTCTGCCATGATTATAGTAATTCTTTCACCATCTTAGAATTATGCCTATATAGTCATATGCAACTTATAGTCTGAAAACAAACAGATGATCATCAGTCATCCTCATGATTGGTTGTACTAGAGAGATGCTGGTCGAATCATCAGCTGAGGTCATGTCATCCTTTTTCTCTGTCTTCTTTTGATCTGTAAAATGATAGCTGCCAATTTGAGTGATTTGTGTAGGATGAATCCCAAAACGTTTGGAAATGCAGCTTTTTTTTTTGCTGATTTTGCTGCGTTTTTTTGAATCAAAGCCAGGAGTGTGTTGAGCAGAAGGGAGAAGTATAACAGCTTCCTATATATTTCTCATTCCTTTTGTAGCCACTCGAAGGTTTGGCTCAAAAAAAACGCAGCAAAATCTGCAATAAAAAAAAGCAGCTTTTCCGCTACATGGGGCCTCAGCCTTACATGGCTAAAATGAATTAGATTGCTAAGGGCTTAAAATGTATATAAAGCATGTGTCAGTAATATTTATTTGAACCATAAATTAAAAATCTACAATAAAAAGGTGACAATTTCATTTTTACTACCGCAAGAATTCTATATCTTTCTTACCCTGCTACAACCTGCATAAATACAGCAAATCTCTACAATGAAAAGTTCTTATAATATTACTGATCTATATATCTGCTTTATTTTTTATTTTAAGTGTATTTGAATTTCTATATCATGACTCAAGTACCAGTATCAAGTACTAAGAACTAAGACTGCTGTGTCTTATGAAAAATACAGCACAACAAAATGATTTTTAGACTTTGGCAAATATAATGATGTGAAGGCCCTGGGAGGATCTATTCTTCATCAAGATGCAACAAGAAATTATTAAATGAAATGTAAATATCCTTTCTTAGCCTTGGGATCAATCAAATCACAATCTTAATGAATAGAACATGAGTTGTTTCTTTTGTTCATCTGGAGTTATAACTAGATGTAATATGCAATAATGAGAACAATGGTTTGTCTCAGCTATGTCCCAAGTTTCATCATGATATCTGAATAACACAGATTTCTCAAAGTCTTTAACTGACTGACAACTGTGTCATTTTAATATTTTATTATTGCAAATGAATTTATTGTGGACATATATTTCATTGTCAACTTTGTTCCTTTGTTTTGTTTCCCATGTTTCCCATCACGATCCTCAGTAAAAACATGAACAAACCTGAGTTATTGCCCTCCCCAGATAAGTTTTTATATTTACCGGTTTATTAAATTTGTTTACCTGTTTGGCTGGTGACAATTATTGACCTTTTTTTTCATTGATCTTTTCTTCTTTGACTGACAGGGATTAAAAAGTTAACCTGTGGAGCATGGCAATCTCATAGGGAATGTCATCTCAGTTTTCAGGTTAGAAAAATCCAGAGCACCTGAGAAATATGTTGATTTAATATGTCACACACTTTTGCATTGCATAGAATATTAGATATTCACAGACTCCGTGCAGTGACCTTCAGTTACAGAAAGTGGGTATGGAATAAATAGTCAAAACATAGATATTAGCTTATATACAAAAGGGTTACAAATAATACCAGAAAAAATTAGGAATGCTTTCATTCTCTTTTTATTTTTGCATTATGAATTTTTATTGATTTCATAAACAATATACAGATAAACAGAGGGGGAAAATGGAACATTGAGCATAGGGGTAGGTATAGAACAAACAGGGAATATGCCAAGAAAGGCGATCAGCTACGGGAAGACAGCAATATGTCCCTGAAAGTAATGGTAAAATGTGATTGGGTGTATCATTCAGCATATAAATTATGGATTTGCCATGTTCAAAACAGGTGTACTAACTGAAACTATATACATAACAGGATCGATTAGGGTTTTCGGAGTATGTCTCAAAGAGAAGTAGAAATACTTTTATTCCCATCAAAGTTTATGGTTTTACAATCAATGGTTTGGAAACCACATGTGATTTTTGGGTCCTTTACCTGCAATGTTCCCTCTAAACCAGGGGTCTCAAACTCGCGGCCCGTAGGCCAACTGCGGCCCTCGGGACAATAGTTTGCGGCCCCCACCTCAATATCAAAGTTTAATGTTAGTGCGGCCCGAGTTTGATACGAATGGCACCAGGGGCGCACTGTCTGGGGGTGGCATTTTTTACTATCTAATGTAAACCAGCCCAGGACAGGTCGCTTTAAAAAAAACAACGCTGAGCGGGGCCTGTCCTGGGCTGGTTTACGAGACGTCCGCATCACAGCGCAGGCAGCGATATAATGACGTCATCGCGTCTCCTACGCTGAGACACAGACGTCTCGGACAAGAGGAGGAGGCGGCGGCTGCATCAAGGCATCACAGGTAGGTGAGGATAAGTTTTTTTTATATATAAATAGGCCGTGACCTGCTGGAGTATCCCCAGCAGGTCACGGCCTATTTATTTCCCTACCCCGCGTCTGCTCGTGGCCGCCCCCACTTCCCCTTCTGCTATAGGACGCAGAAGAGGAAGCGGATGCCGCTGTGAGCAGCCGCGGGCATCGGTAACTGAGGCCGCGGGCCTCAAATACTACTATTATTATACTCTGGGGTCTTTTTAGACCCAGGAGTATAATAATCGGAGACCCAGGGGAGGTGAAGGAACATAAAAACCAATGCCACTCACCTCTCCTGCGATCCACTGTCACTCCGAGCAGGCTTGGGCGCTCTGGTGACGTCATCAGGTTGCGTCGCCGGTCTCATCACTTGACTTAGACAGGGCCGAAAGCTGCTGGGAGTGCTCCGGTTTCCAGTATAGGTAAGTAACACTGGTTTTTATGTTTGTCACCTCCCCTGGGTCTCCGATCATTATACTCTGGGTTCTGAAAAGACCCCAAACTATAATAATAGTTCTTGGGTGGGCAACTATGGGGCACAATACCGTGTGCAGGGGCCACTATGGAGCTTAATACCAGTGTAGGGGCCACTATGGAGCATAATACCGTGTGCAGGGGCCACTATGGAGCCTAATACCAGAGTAGGGACCACTATGGAGCATAATACCATGTGCAGGGGCCACAATAGAGCATAATACAAGTGCAGAGGCCACTAGGGAGCACAATACAAGTGCAGGGGCCACTAGGGAGCATAATACAAGTGCAGGGGCCACTATGGAGCATAATACAAGTGCAGGGGCCACTATGGAGCATAATACCGTGTGCAGGGGCCAATATGGAGCATATTACCGGTGTGAAAAACCTGATGCGGCCCAGCCTCACCCAGACTCTACCTCCAGCGGCCCCCGGGTAAATTGAGTTTGAGACCCCTGCTCTAAACCTTAGTAGCCTGTAAGCAGCACTATTGACGAACTGTATGTTCACATGGAAGAATTTTCACATGTATTATTCTGCACTGAAATCCATGTGAAATGCATGTCCTTTTGGAATCCACACTGTAGTTTATATGATATGGATTCTATTTTTATCATGCATATTATATTTACGTTGTATTTGTGCATTTTAATTTTGTATGAGCCCTACTTGTGACAGTGTTGGTGCTATGTAAATAAATAAGTGACATGCCACTTATTGAAGCAGATTCTGCACAGAAAACAAGGTTACCACACAATGATTAATTCTGTTGAGTGAGAGTCAGTCACAGATGCTGTGTACCCCTTGTGACTGCTGCAGTCAAACACTGGTCTGGTAGTGATTTTGTGCCATATAACACTGAGGCCAGTGAATGGCTGTAGTAGTGGCTCGAAATTGGGTGTTTTTTGCTGAGACAGACCTACTGGAGTGAACTGTAATACAGTCCATTCTATACAAGTAGATAGAACCTGTTCAGAAGTTGGAAAGTAAAGAGGAATTTAGGCCCAAATGAAAGGGTCTAACCAGTGGGGAGTCTCCTCAAGCCACAGCCTCCGAATCAGCTGCAGAATCCGCGGCAAGATCAAGCAGGACCAATTCTTTTTAATGGGAAGCAGAATGAGAGAAAAAGGAGCCGCTGATTTGGGGGCAAGATCAGCGCCAGATTCCACCATGTGAACAGTGCCTGATACTGTTAACACTGCAATGAACGCTTTCATCTATTATTGGAATTGCTCAATACAGAAACTGAGTGGGCTCCCACAGAGATATATATGTACATACACACGTTTTATATTTATATATATTATATATAGTGGGTACGGAAAGTATTCAGACCCCTTTAAATGTTTCACTCTTTGTTTCATTGCAGCCATTTGCTAAAAGCAAAAAAGGTCTCTCCAGAGATGCTCAATTGGGTTGAGGTCAGGGCTCTGGCTGGGCCAGTCAAGAATGGTCACAGAGTTGTTCTGAAGCCACTCCTTTGTTATTTTAGCTGTGTGCTTAGGGTCATTGTCTTGTTGGAAGGTGAACCTTCGGCCCAGTCTGAGGTCCAGAGCACTCTGGAAGAGGTTTTCTTCCAGGATATCTGTGTACTTGGCCGCATTCATCTTTCCTTCAATTGCAGCCAGTCGTCCTGTCCCTGCAGCTGAAAAACACCCCCATAGCATGATGCTGCCACCACCATGTTTCACTGTTGGGATTGTATTGGGCAGGTGATGAGCAGTGCCTGGTTTTCTCCACACATACCGCTTAGAATTAAAGCCAAAAAGTTCAATCTTCGTCTCATCAGACCAAAGAATCTTATTTCTCATAGTCTGGGAGTCCTTCATGTGTTTTTTGACAAACTCTATGCAGGCTTTCATATGTCTTGCACTGAGGAGAGGCTTCCTACGGGCCACTCTGCCATAAAGCCCCGACTGGTGGAGGGCTGCAGTGATAGTGGACTTTGTGGAACTTTCTCCCATCTCCCTACTGCATCTCTGGAGCTCAGCCACAGTGATCTTTGGGTTCTTCTTTACCTCTCTCACCAAGGCTCTTCTCCCACGATTGCTCAGTTTGGCTGGACGGCCAGGTCTAGGAAGAGTTCTGGTCGTCCCAAACTTCTTCCATTTAAGGATTATGGAGGCCACTGTGCTCTTAGGAACCTTGATTGCTACAGAAATTCTTTTGTAACCTTGGGCAGTTCCTTTGACCTCATGATTCTCATTTGCTCTGACATGCACTGTGAGCTGTGAGGTCTTATATAGACAGGTGTGTGCCTTTCCTAATCAAGTCCAATCAGTTTAATTAAACACAGCTGGACTCCAATGAAGGAGCAGAACCATCTCAAGGAGGATCAGAAGGAAATGGACAACATGTGAGTTAAATATGAGTGTCACAGCAAAGGGTCTGAATACTTATGACCATGTGATATTTCAGTTTTTCTTTAATAAATTTACAAAAATATCTACATTTCTGTTTATTTTCTGTCAAGATGGGGTGCTGAGTGTACATTAATGAGAAATAAAATGAACTTTTTTGCTTTTAGCAAATGGCTGCAATGAAACAAAGAGTGAAAAATTTAAAGGGGTCTGAATACTTTCCATACCCACTGTGTGTGTGTGTGTGTGTGTGTGTGTGTGTGTGTGTTATATATATATATATATATATATATATATATATATATATATATATAAAACTAGCAAAGACTGAGCCCCATAGCAAACTTTTGTCTTGGGCCCCCCACCCCCACACAGCATAGCGCTCCCTTTCCTGGCCCCCACAGCGGCCCCTGCACACAGTATAATGTCCTACAGTGTCTCCTTCACACAATACTAGGTCACATAGTGGCCCCTTGCAAAAGTGGTGTTCCTTGCAAATATTTTTGGGGTTCACCACCCTCCTCCCAAGAACTATTATTGAAAAGACCCCTGAGTATAATGATCAGAGGCCTAGGGGAGGTGACAAACATGAAAACCAGTGTTACTTACCTCTCCTAGGCTCGTGACGCTGGCCTCACCCATGTGATGTCTCTGACGTCACTAAAAAGGCCGAAAGACAACAGGGAGTCTCGCCGGACCCCAGGAGACGTAAATAACAGTTTTTTTTATGTTGGCTCACCTCCCTGGGGCCTCTGATCATTATACTGAGAGGTCTAAAGAGACCCCCAAGTATAATGAAAGCAGTTTTGGTTCAGACGTAGTTGGTCCGAACTACCAGGCAATCCTTGCGAGAATCTTGCTAGGTTCTCTCAACAAATACTCTTGCTGCGGGCCTGCAGCCTTACTTACCGATCTCCGCTCCTGGCCACAGCCGCCTTAGCTTCCACTTCAGACCTACTTTGCGTCCCATGTCACATCGCTATCAGCGACATGATATGGGAAGGCCGGGACCCCCTGGAGGCCTGAAGTGGAAGCGAAGGTGGCCATGTCCAGGAGCAGGGATCGGTAAGTAAATAGGGCCCTTTACCTGTTGGGGTTAGTTCAGCAGGTAATGGCCTATTTAAAAAGCACCTGTCAGCCAGGTGAGCCCCCTCGAACTTGAGGCTACGGCACTTGCCCAGGCTTGCCGGGTGCTGATGCCAGCCCTGTATGGGCATATCATCACAGAAACAAGACCTGAAAGGGTGGAACAGAGCAGTGACACTGGACCTATAGAGAATTAAGCAGGCGAGTAGGTGCTTTTACTATTATCACAATTCCTTGTGATGGCCATATTTTTTAATAAATCAAAAACTCCTTAAACATCAGTATCCCTGGTGTCCTAGGGCTGTGAGAGAGGTACTGTCCAAATACTTAGTGGTATAAGTGTAATGGTCATAGTCTGATTGACAGGATCCATTACTAAGGGGGGTTTAATGTTAGCTGCTAAATAGGCTAACACTAACCCCCAATTATTACCCCAGTATCTAATGATAGTTGGGTACTGGGGAGGCTGCAGGCTAGTTTATTTAGGGTGTAAAAGCCCTGGTTACACACAGTCATGACTTGACTGTGGGTAACCCCAGTGCAGAAACTCCTTCTGTAGTAGTCTCTGCACTAGAAGGGGTTCATCAGTCATAAATTGACCATATTTAACACCTTTCAAGGAGTCCTTGCACTTCAGGGGTTACCTACAGTAATGACTTGACTGTGGGTAATCCACAGAGCAGAGACTTTTGACTGTGATTAACCCATTCTAGTGTAGGGGCTCCTTTTGCTCTGAAGGCGTCCCTTCAGTGGGGGGGGGTCACCCATGGCCAAGTCATGACAATGGGTAACACCTTTGTAGAGCAATGAGCACTTCTTCAGTTAGATGTGCTCTTTGAAGGCTTATTTTTATGCCTATTTTTACATGTTCCATTAATTTGATTTTCTGAAAATAGGGCAAAACCCTGATGGTTTTATCCCTGATTACACATGGTGATAGGCTGATGATAACCTGCATCTTCTATATTGTAAAAAAGATGCAGTTAGCTGACCAGTGAGTGTTCACTCTTTGTTTGGCTGATCGGCAGCACAATTAGACAGGGAAATTATTGGCAACCAGTATATAATTCAGGCTGAGCTACAATACTCCACCATGACAATGACACAGTTTCAGCATCAGAAGAAGTAGGTAAGTATAGATCACCAATATCAAAATCTTTCTGAAGGCCAGAAATCCCCTTTTAGACTGAGCCGCATGTTGCAAAAACACAACATTTTGCAGTACCTGCAAAGTGGATGGAATTCTCACTAATCCTATCCATGCATTGCAGAAAAGAATCTGCAGTGGAAAAGTAGCATGTCAATTTGGCGCTTATGTTTTCCATATAGGTATATTAGGGGCAGAAAGTCCGCAGAGGAAAACTCAGCAAAATCACAAAGAAAAACACTGCAAAAAAAAAAATGTGATGTGTTTCCACTGCATTTTTTTTTCCCGCAAGGGTTTTCTTGCAATTCGCTATATGGGTCCCTAGCAAATCTTAAAGTCTTAGTTCTCATAATAACTTAGTTTTCATGTCCTTTTCACTGTGTCACACCTCTCACACATCACTATGCATTTTACTTCTGCACTGTTTGCACATCTGGTTCATGCAACATACAGGTGCTTCTCAAATTTTTGAAACGTTCATTCATTTCAGTAATTCAGTAATACAATCCATAATCAGCGTCTTCCATGATTGTGTGTCCTACTGAACCAGACTGAGGGACCATTTGAAGGCTTAGGAAATCTTGGCAGGTGACACACTGAATTTACAACACTGAACTTTTTTACAATATTAAAATTTTCTTAGATTTGGGTTTTCATTACCTGTAATCCATAATCAACATTTACAGAAATAAAACACTTGAAATAGAACACTGTGTGTAAAGAATCTAGAAAATATAGGTCACTTTTTTAATTTAATTACTGAAATAAATAAACATTTCAAAGATATTCTAATTTATTGAGATGCACCTGTAAGTTACAAGTAGCTTGTCCACTTTGCAAAATTAGCATTTTCCTCCCCTCCCTTTATATCCTTCAGATTTATGCTGCCAGGGCAACTCTTATATTTCATTGTTATTGGTTGTTTTTTTTCAATATTTATAATTTGACATTGTTTATTGTTATCCCAATGAAAGTATATGTTGTAAATTAATGTTTGTATTATGTCTTTCCTCAATTTCTTATCCACTATGCTTCACTAATAACTACTCTGTTTTTTTGTAGAATATTAACAATAAAATATAGATTTTACATTTTTAATTTAGGTTATTCTTTTTTGATCAGCAACTTTTTTAAATACACATACATCAAATGTCTTGAAATTTTACTAGATAAAAGTAAAATAACTGATTTATACTACATAAAAGCACATGTATAATGTGAGCTGGTAAAATGAAGACTTTCTGTACATTGAACATTTGGTTAAAAACCTTTAAATATTTCTTTTATTCAGTGTCAGTTTTACATTTTTATGCAACAAGAAGTAGGCAGCTTTTTCTAGAAATCTGACATTTTGAGACTACAGTCTTAGATCTTGACCATGGGTTATGTAAGGATAGAATTTAGCTATATTTTTTATATTTTACCATTTATCAGCATTATACTGAACATTTGACCGCTAGATGGCAGTAGAGTATGATGCATTGGTCCAGGTTCAAAACTCATTGAAATCATATATTTGCTTCACTAGGCTCAGTTGGTTATATATTCCGATTAACTTTTTAAGAACATCTCTTTTGACTGAGTCTTTCAAAACTATTCCATGTAAATGTGAAAAATATATATGGTTCTTTTTAAAATTTTGTAAGTGAATAGAAATAATATTTTAGAACTAGAAAGAACTTTAAAATTGTATATATTTTTTTAATAAAATGTTTTATTATAATTAATACCAATACCTAATGCCTACTACGACAATTCAGGGAAAGAAAGACCATTAATTATTAAATTTAATTAAATTTTACAGTTTGTCAAAATTATATAATTTTATAGCAATAATTTCTGGTTCCAAAATAGTCAGTCTTTTTCTTATAGAATACAGTACATAGTCCGTTGTGTCTCACAGAAAATAAATGGTTTCAAACGATAAAACTTAACTTTTAATATCTTAAAATAAAAAATAAAAAAATACAAAGGACGTTCACTAGTCTACTAAAAGACAGATCAATGTGGTCTGTGCCTGCCTATTCAGAGTTTATTCAGGGTTTAAATGTTAGACAGTATTCATACTCTCCAACTTTCCATTGGACCTAGGGTGTAATTAGATACTTTCACCACCCTTAGACTAAGGTTGTGGTATCACGACTGCATCATGCAACAGGTCAGTATTATGTCAGTTGCTCTTAGTGCTAGGAAAACCCAAACACCTGGTCCCCACACACAATTTGTAAAGCATCACTGACTAGACTCCCACACAGCCATGCTATATCTCCACAACCCTAGTATGTAGTATGTACATAAGTCAGTAATCTAGGTACAGGTCACAGTAACTTCATTTCCTGTCATTAAAATATTGTAACCGTAAGGGAAACCACGATATTCTGACCCTTATGCTCAATACACACCTATGTTGCAGCAGAAGATAAACTTGAAGATAAACTTGCTCTACGCGTTTCCCCTGTGTTATCTATGTCAGGTTCGTCAGGAGCTAATACTAAAACTTATAAATTGGTCTAAGCTGCCAAAATTTCAAAATTGCAGTTACAACTGCAGTTCCTGGAGCACTGACGGTGTGCTCCAGTGTATAGAGTAGCCGACGCCACACTGAGCCTTGCCTGCTTTATAAAGGTCAGCCCATTCAATCAGTGCCACCCCCTTTCCTGATGCTGTCTGCAGTGGGCCAACAGAAATCACTAGCTCACTCCACCTGTCACGCCTCCTAGGGGGTGTGTCCACCTCAGTCCTCTACTGTGTTCATGTGACTGCCGATCATGTGACCACTGAATGTAAACAATTCCAGTGATCCATCGCTAGACTGTGAATCTACTGATTCACATTTGATCTTCACCTACTCCACATAAGCTGCTGATCATCTGGCCGCTGCGTCTAAGTAATTCCGATGATCAAGCGCCAAGCGGTAATTTTGTATACTTAACCTCCATTCCTCCATATACCAGGTCATGAAACCAGAGGGGAGATATTCAAAACAGAGTTAAATCCGGATCCATATTATCCTCTCACACCCGTACTCTAAACGAGCCGGAGGTTAGGTATAACCCCAGACCGTGACAGCGGATGGATCATAAATCTACCTATCAGTTCACATATAGTGGGCTCTCCCTAATTGTTCCCCATCAAAATATAGATAACCTAACCATCCCCACTCAGATCCATTTGTATACCTCCTAATGGTCAATCCCTCCAACTCTATAACTCTTTTCTATTTCTCAACCCTCTGATTGCATACCAAAACTACCGTACAGTACATCATAACTACGACCCATCTATCACCACAAAATGATATTGTACCTCACCACCTCAATTCAGGCAATACAATAGATAGCGGAAGAGAGACCACTAAACGTCTATCCATCTAAATACGGGGCAACACATGACACGATACTCCTCCCATATGTCCCACCCCTATTCATCTTTCTTAAATAAATGGCGCAAAGGATATCAAATCATTGAGGCCTCTAGGTTTGACACAGTTAAACCTAAATATCCATTCCGCTTCCTTCCTCAAAATTGCCCTATCCCAATCTCCTCCTCGTGGTGATTTGCGTACTAGCTCAATGCCCTGAAATCTCAATGTAGATGTGTCACCTCCATGTTTACTCCAGAAATGTAAACTCAGGGGACGTTCTTCTCTCCTGTTAATATATCCCACATGATCTAATATCCTACAACGTAATTCAATTCCCTTTTCGTTTTACTCACGTAGTTCACTGGGCATGGACAGGATGCGACATATACCACATCCATAGAGCGGCAATTAATGAAATCTCTAGTAAAATATTTTTTACCCGTAGCTGCCGCCGTAATTTCACGTCCCTTCAAAATAAATTCACAGGCCCTACAACCACCACACCTAAATGTGCCTGCAGGTCTTTCACTCCCCAACCAGGTACCCCCGGACTCCTCTGGTTCCAGATGACTATGAACTAGTCTATCTCTGAGGTTACGGCCTCTCCTGTAGGTGATTGATGGATATTCAGATACCCTATCCCTTAAATCAGGGTCCTGTCGAAGGATATCCCAATATGATCTCAATATATCAACCACCATTCTGGAACCTTGATCAAATGTCCCGATTAATCTAATAATGTTCTGGGGAGGCGATTCATCTTTTGGTATCAGTAATCTTTGTCTGTCACATTCTGTCGCAAAACGTCTAGCATCCTGGAGCACATTTTTCGGGTACCCTCTACTCCTAAATCTTTGCTCTAATAACTGGGATTGAGTATTGAATTCCTGGACCGAAGAACAGTTTCTGCGTACACGCAAAAACTGTCCCTTGGGGATCCCACTGCAAAGTGGTTTCGGATGGGAGCTTTCCCACCTCAAGAGATTATTTGTTGCTGTCTCCTTGCGATGCAAAGTGGTGGATATATTCTCATCAATCCCAATTGATATACTGAGGTCCAGGAAATTAATATTGTTTTGACTGATGGTCGCTGTGAATTTCAAGTTCAAATCATTAATGTTCAATTTCCTCACAAACTCCCAGAAACATTCCACTGAGCCAGTCCATATTAATAATATATCACCAATATATCTGAGCCATAGGAGGATGTGTCTCGTCCATTCCTCCCATGCCTCAGAAAAGACGTGACGCTCCTCCCACCACCCCAAAAACAAGTTGGCATATGTCGGAGATGCAGGGCTGCCCATGGCAGAACCCTGCAGCTGGTGGAAGAAGCGTCTATTGAATGTAAATACATTCCTAGTCAGGATAAATCTCATCAGTTCCATGACCAACTGATTATGGGAATCCATGTGTATGCCCCTCATATGTAGGAAATACTCCACAGCCCCACACCCCAAATCATGAGGTATGGAGCTGTATAACGCCTCCACGTCCAGGCTTGCCAATGATGAATTAGCTGTAACCTGTACTCCCTCAAGGTGCCTCAAAACGTCCATCGTGTCCCGGACATACGACGGCAGGGCCAGCACAAATGGACGCAAGATCTTATCCACGTATGCGCTGGCCCCTTCAGTTATGCCGCCGATGCCCGAGACAATTGGACGCCCCTTAAGGGGAGGATACCCCTTGTGCACCTTGGGGAGACAGTAGAAGGTGGCCATACGTGGAAATTTAGGGCACATGAACTCCCATTCCTTCCTACTAATAAGACCATTCTGTCTTGCCTCATCCAGGATGGTACGTAGTTCGATCATGTAATCTGATGTAGGATCAGTACACAAGATCTCATAATTATCCCGTATAGAGAGGATGTCCATGCACATCATCACATATTCATCCCTATTCATGATCACAATTTTGCCCCCCTTATCGGAGGGCTTAATAACAATGGACCTATCTGTCTCTAAATTCAATAGTGCCTTCAACTCTGGGGCAGTCAAGTTCATTTTATTTCGCTGAGGGATCGTCAACTCCGATAATCTCCCCACTACCTTTCTCTCAAAAATATCAATAACTGATGTATCACATGGCGGGGGAGTACCTGTACTCCTCAAATGGAGATCTGTAAAGGGACCCGGACCCGTAAGGCCCTCACCCTCATTAGACAATTCTTTCAAAATATCTAGGCCTTGAAGATCCTCAACTTCCAGAACTAATTCACTAGACCGTCTCTGTTCTATAATTGCCAGAAACTTAGACCAGCGTAACTTTCTGGTAAATAAAGCAACATCTTTAATCCATGAGAACAGATCAAATCGAGTTGAAGGTACAAAGGATAGTCCTTTAGATAACAAATGTGACTCTGCATCAGTTAGAACATGTGATGAAAAATTGATAATTTCCATCTCATCCTCACTGGACTGAATAAAATGGGAATCAGTGGTGGGCCCATGTAATCTCACTGGGTTTCTGCACGGCCCCGCAATAAATATTGAGTTATTGGGGGCCCTTGGGATAAAAAACCTGTTGCTCCCTGATTTCTCCCTGTTGGAATTCCACTAGTTGGAACCATCCCTCTTTCATTTCATCCCCTCCCCCTTGAATTTAATGTAAAATTCCTCCCTTTAGGTCTCCCTCCAGTTTCTCTCGATCTAGATGGTCTGTCATTATCAGATGTATCATAATCAGAGGAAGACAAATCACTTGGGGGTTGGGATACAGCGAGGCCTGCATACGCCCTATTTTCCCTGAACTCCGCTAGATCTCGCTGGAACTGTTGATGTTTACCATGTTTAATAAAATGTGTGTACTTTTCAATATTAGTTTGCAGTTCCTTTTCTTTTTTTGCAAATTCAGGGTCTCCTGAAAATGTTCTGGCTTTAGCTATAACCTCCTTCAGTGTATTTGAACATTTGGTCAGTCTCACTTTTTCTTCTTCCAACAGTAGATCAATTAATCTCAGGGAAGATTCCGTGATCTCTTTCTCCCATTGTGTGCACAGTCTTACAGATCTAACCCTCCTTGCGGGCTGAATAGGATTTCTCAACCCCCTAGGTATGATTTTATGCTCTAGATAGAGAGACCCTGTACCACCCACCACGTTCTTACATACTCCCTATACACTTTTGTCAAATGTTTGAATGTTTCTTTTAGTGAGCCCAGCTGTTCCGTGTGTGAGAGTTCCCTCTCAGAAAACACCGTCTTAGCCTCTCCTAGCCGCCTCACAGATATATTGTCTTCAGACAAAAAGCCTGCCATTTTAATTTTAATAATGTCAAAAAAAATACCGATATCATAAACCCTATACCCGTAGGTAAGTCTCCACAGTCTCACAGCGGGTTCTACACCATTCCCTATTACTTCATATCTCACAGAAAATAAATGGTTTCAAACGATAAAACTTAACGTTTAATATCTAAAAATAAAAAATACAAAGGACGTCCACTAGTCTACTAAAAGACAGATCAATGTGGTCTGTGCCTGCCTATTCAGAGTTTATTCAGGGTTTAAATGTTAGACAGTATTCACACTCTCCAACTTTCCATTGGACCTAGGGTGTAATTAGATACTTTCACCACCCTTAGACTAAGGTTGTGGTATCACGACTGCATCATGCAACAGGTCAGTATTATGTCAGTTGCTCTTAGTGCTAGGAAAACCCAAACACCTGGTCCCCACACACAATTTGTCAAGCATCACTGACTAGACTCCCACACAGCCATGCTATATCTCCACAACCCTAGTCTGTAGTATGTACATAAGTCAGTAATCTAGGTACAGGTCATAGTAACTTCATTTCCTGTCATTAAAATATTGTAACCGTAAGGGAAACCACGATATTCTGACCCTTATGCTCAATAAACACCTATGTTGCAGCAGAAGATAAACTTGAAGATAAACTTGCTCTACGCGTTTCCCCTGTGTTATCTATGTCAGGTTCGTCAGGAGCTAATACTAAAACTTATAAATTGGTCTAAGCTGCCAAAATTTCAAAATTGCAGTTACAACTGCAGTTCCTGGAGCACTGATGGTGTGCTCCAGTGTATAGAGTAGCCAACGCCACACTGAGCCTTGTCTGCTTTATAAAGGTCAGCCCATTCAATCAGTGCCACCCCCTTTCCTGATGCTGTCTGCAGTGGGCCAATAGAAATCAAAAGCTCACTCTACCTGTCACGCCTCCTAGAGGGTGTGTCCACCTCAGTCCTCTACTGTGTTCATGTGACTGCCGATCATGTGACCACTGAATGTAAACAATTCCAGTGATCCATTGCTAGACGGTGAATCTACTGATTCACATTTGATCTTCACCTACTCCACATAAGCTGCTGATCATCTGGCCGCTGCGTCTAAGTAATTCCGATGATCAAGCGCCAAGCGATAATTTTGTATACTTAACCTCCATTCCTCCATATACCAGGTCATGAAACCAGAGGGGAGATATTCAAAACAGAGTTAAATCCGGATCCATATTATCCTCTCACACTAAATGAGTAGGAGAGAAGAACGTCCCCTGAGTTTACATTTCTGGAGTAAACATGGAGGTGACCCATCTACATTTAGATTTCACAGCATTAAGCTAGTACGCAAATCACCACGAGGAGGAGATTGGGATAGGGCAATTTTGAGGAAGGAAGCGGAATGGATATTTAGGTTTAACTGTGTCAAACCTAGAGGCCTCAATGATTTGATATCCTTTGCGCCATTTATTTAAGAAAGATGAATAGGGGTGGGACATATGGGAGGAGTATCGTGTCATGTGTTGCCCCGTATTTAGATGGGTAGACATTTAGTGGTCTCTCTTCCGCTATCTATTGTATTGCCTGAATTGAGGTGGTGAGGTACAATATCATTTTGTGGTGATAGATGGGTCGTAGTTATGATGTACGGTAGTTTTGGTACGCAATCAGAGGGTTGAGAAATAGGAAAGAGTTATAGAGTTGGAGGGATTGACCATTAGGAGGTATACAAATGGATCTGAGTGGGGATGGTTAGGTTATCTATATTTTGATGGGGAACAATTAGGGAGAGCCCACTATATGTGAACTGATAGGTAGATTTATGATCCATCCGCTGTCACGGTCTGGGGTTATACCTAACCTCCGGCTCATTTAGAGTACGGGTGTGAGAGGATAATATGGATCCGGATTTAACTCTGTTTTGAATATCTCCCCTCTGGTTTCATGACCTGGTATATGGAGGAATGGAGGTTAAGTATACAAAATTACCGCTTGGCGCTTGATCATCGGAATTACTTAGACGCAGCGGCCAGATGATCAGCAGCTTATGTGGAATAGGTGAAGATCAAATGTGAATCAGTAGATTCACAGTCTAGCGATGGATCACTGGAATTGTTTACATTCAGTGGTCACATGATCGGCAGTCACATGAACACAGTAGAGGACTGAGGTGGACACACCCCCTAGGAGGCGTGACAGGTGGAGTGAACTAGTGATTTCTGTTGGCCCACTGCAGACAGCATCAGGAAAGGGGGTGGCACTGATTGAATGGGCTGACCTTTATAAAGCAGACAAGGCTCAGTGTGGCGTCGGCTACTCTATACACTGGAGCACACCATCAGTGCTCCAGGAACTGCAGTTGCAACTGCAATTTTGAAATTTTGGCAGCTTAGACCAATTCATAAGTTTTAGTATTAGCTCCTGACGAACCTGACATAGATAACACAGGGGAAACGCGTAGAGCAAGTTTATCTTCAAGTTTATATTCTGCTGCAACATAGGTGTCAGAATATCGTGGTTTCCCTTACGGTTACAATATTTTAATAATAGTCAAACAAAATATACAGCTCACCACCCGTAGATATATTCAGCAGTCCATGTTAATAATAGAAATGGTGCACGAAGACAGAAGGTCCTGGACGTCTGGACCCAATGGTAATAAACTGCATAGGTAAAAAATTGTATTCAGCACCAAATCTAAGGCATATTAATATAAAAAATAACTTTTATTTTTCCAATAAAAAAATCACTCCATAGGTTCGGTGGTTAGTAACAGCCTACGCGTTTCGGAACGATGTCCCTTACTCATGGCATAGATCACAAAACCAAACACACAATATTTAAAAGCAAAAACGTAAAAAACCACACCTCTGGGGATCAGATGTCATCATTTAACTAACATATCCCCACAATAGCATATGTCTGCAAACCCACACTTTCCCTTACTGAGTACAAAAGGAATATATCCACATAAATACATATTATGTCACACATATAAAATAAAAAAACAAAAAAAACAAAACAAAAAAAAAAAAAATATGTGACATATGTATTTATGTGGATATATTCCTTTTGTACTCAGTAAGGGAAAGTGTGGGTTTGCAGACATATGCTATTGTGGGGATATGTTAATTAGTTAAATGATGACATCTGATCCCCAGAGGTGTGGTTTTTTTCGTTTTTGCTTTTAAATATTGTGTGTTTGGTTTTGTGATCTATGCCATGAGTAAGGGACATCGTTCCGAAACGCGTAGGCTGATACTAACCACCGAACCTATGGAGTGATTTTTTTATTGGAAAAATAATAGTTATTTTTTATATTAATATGCCTTGGATTTGGTGCTGAATACAATTTTTTACCTATGCAGTTTATTACAATATTTTAATGACAGGAAATGAAGTTACTGTGACCTGTACCTAGATTACTGACTTATGTACATACTTCAGACTAGGGTTGTGGAGATATAGCATGGCTGTGTGGGAGTCTAGTCAGTGATGCTTGACAAATTGTGTGTGGGGACCAGGTGTTTGGGTTTTCCTAGCACTAAGAGCAACTGACATAATACTGACCTGTTGCATGATGCAGTCGTGATACCACAACCTTAGTCTAAGGGTGGTGAAAGTATCTAATTACACCCTAGGTCCAATGGAAAGTTGGAGAGTATGAATACTGTCTAACATTTAAACCCTGAATAAACTCTGAATAGGCAGGCACAGACCACATTGATCTGTCTTTTAGTAGACTAGTGGACGTCCTTTGTATTTTTTTATTTTTTATTTTAAGATATTAAAAGTTAAGTTTTATCGTTTGAAACCATTTATTTTCTGTGAGATATGAAGTAATAGGGAATGGTGTAGAACCCGCTGTGAGACCATAGCAGTCCGTTGTGGTAGGATGTGTCCATAACTTTGGCCAGTTTTAGGGTAAAATATGCCCACAACACCTAATTGCTACATAAACATGCCCTAATTAGAGATGAGCAAGCCATCTAAAATGGCAGCCACCATGTAAAAGCATGGGGAAAGTATAGAATCACATGACCTCAGGACTTCAAATGGATTTACCCATAATACCTTGCAAGCAGCCCTCACGACAGACTATACCTAATCAGAGGGACCAAAGGTCAGTAGTTACTAATGACACATAGGCATGATAAAAAGCCCAGGCTAAAAGAGAAGGTGAGGAGAGATAAGAGAGATGGGGAACATGTTATAGTCACACTAACACTGATAGAATACATAGATTGATTATTCTAGATCCTGGGGAAGTGTAGTGTCTGTCTGTGTAAGGAAAGACTGGAAAAGAAGACTTTTATTTATTGTAATGAGACATAGGAGACTGGAGTCACTCTGTTTGTCTTGTTTCTTACAAATCTCAAAATCTAAACTGAAGTACTGTATGTAACAGGAAGTGGATATGTGGCTCCACTGTAGCACCTACTGGAGGAGTCCTGGTATAGGTGGATGCTGACCAGGGACCAGGCAGACTCTGGTATGAGTCCCCATACAGTACAGGCAGAGAGATAGGTGGTAAGAGGCTGAAGATCAGTTGCAGGAGGCAAATAAACAAGGTTGTAGACAAGCCAATGGGTCAGGGGGGCAGCTCAGACTCAGTAGTCCAAGAAAGACCGAGTTCCTACACGGGTAGGCGGCAACACAGAATCAGAATCCGAAGCGTGGTCAAATAAAGAATCTGAGGTTAATAAATGATAATTATATTGGATTATAATCCAAACACACATAGTACAGAAATCTTGCAGAATCAGAAGTAGCACATTCAATGTTTCTTGGGCATGGTTCAGAGGGCTGAGCAGACTAATATAGGTGGAAGCCATCAGAGGTTGGCCCAGGAGCAGTCACAGGTGAACTTGTTATGCCTTATGGGCTGGACCAGGTGTTACACAGAAGGGAACACATAGCATCAGATAGCTAGTGTGAACTGGAACAAGCCTGTGACTGCGTTAGTTAGAAAAGAGCACACGACAATTGTCACAGACCATTACAGAGTGCACGTGACTGTACGGGATGTGCTCCACTCTGCAGCAGTTGTAACAATCAATCATAATTCTGAGTCAAATCAAATTCAGTCTGTACTGTGTGTGTTCAAGACCAAGAACACACAATTTATTCATGCCAAACACATATTCTTTTGGTATGTATCTGCAGCCATAATTTGACTATTTTTTTTTTCCTTTACAAACAAGACAAAAGAAAATTCAGTGATAGTGAAGTAAATCAAATTACTACTGTGCACCTATTTATCTTTCAATTGAGCTTTTGCTGTATAAGACTACACTTATTCAGTAACATTCAACATTTGGCCAGTTTTTTTCCTTCCTTTGTCAAACATCATTTACAACATCAACTCCCTGCAGGGATAGTGAATTTATCCACTACTGCTCTAACACTAGCATGCTCTGTATTATTTTGTTTTTCTCCATGTGAGTTCATAATTAAAATTTGGGCTGTTTTGTTTCTTTCCTTTGCCAAACATTTCTTAAAACACACAAAAAAATCCATGCATAGAAGTGCCTAAATAAAAAAAAGTCTGCTAAAATTCATAGGTTGGGTAATGTGTAAGGCTTTTGGATGTGGTAAAGTAGAATCAGAAGGAGCAGTCTCTTAAAGAAATAAATAAAGAAAAAAACATGGAAAAATAAAAACAACATAAAATAAAAACACGTTTAGTCACCAAAAAAAGACACAGAAAATATTAAATAAACCAAAGGAAAAAAAGTGGTCTTGAACTGGGATTGCCCGATTCTGAAGTGGTTAGAGGCTATACAACACCAGATACCATCCATTTACCCTATCTATAGCTGTTGCTAGAAAGGGGTAAGCAAACACATAACACTGAAACAAAAAAATGAGACTTATATGGGAAGAAAATGCAATGCCCATGAAGTCTCCCTATCAATGAATTAAAGCACCCCAAATGTTATGCGTGTTAGCAGCATCAGAAATGCAAGTAAGCTACGGAAAAACGAATATGCGCTAAAACACCAAATATATATAATAGACATAGACAAACACTAGCAGTGTAAGAAAGGTGTCGGGTTACCCACAATAAATAGTATAGTGATATATTTGTTCAAGGAGTCACAATACGGTCACGATAACCACAGGGTATATATGTACAAAAAGATAGCAATGAAGAGTCTCTGTGTAATAACAAGTATATATACATGTGCATCCGCCATTGGAAACAGACAATTCAATGATCCTACATTGTACAAAAGTAGTTTGTGCCAAAGCTAATGTGTGGAATGAATACACAGACATCTATAAGCAATAATGGTAAACATACTCATATGGAAACACACCCATAGAGGTAAACCCAGACACCATCACCCGACGCGTGTTTTAGCGTGCGCCTTCGTCAGGGGGTGGTGTCGTTAGAGGGAACAAAACCTTATGCAGAGGCCATAATAGAAGTCTCAGATATTGTTCTGGTGTTTTGCCGCATATGCTTTTGTCAGTAGTTTAGAAAGGCGTAAGATAGAGTCCTAGGAGTCCTCAGTCTCAAACATAACACCTTAAGGCTAAGGCCCCACACTGTGAGCTGCAACCAAAAAGCGATGTGGGAAAAACCATGGTGGAAATGCATCATTTTTCCACAGAGCTTTTCACAGAAAGTCCGTAGAGTTTTCCTCTGCAGACTTTCTGCTTCAATTATACCTATACGGAAAATGCCAGTGTTTCGATATGATTTGTTATGATTACTAGAAATGTAATATAAACGCAGAACAAATTATCTGCACAATAAATGTATATTACATTACACAAGGTTGGAGAGAAAAACAAACTTTCTACAGAGGAGAGAACGACTCAGTGTTATCTTTGAGCTTACATTCGTTGATTATATTGTTAATCTGTTTTCCCTTAGTCCTAACAGCAGCACAATATGGGGTATTTCTCCCCCTGTGTGTTGTCTAGGACAGGTGGAACTTTTAATTAGCACAAAAATGTGCTCACTAACCTGCCCTATAAGAGGGCACGAGAGACCTCCCTCACCTGTGTAAATTATAAAGTAAAAGAAACAAGATTTCAGGGAGGGAAGCCTTGTGCTGCTGTTAGGACTAAGGGAAAACAGATTAACAATATAATCAACGATTCCCTTACTTCCTACAGCAGCACAATATGGGGATATAGCAAGTAATTCCCCTAGGGAGGGTTTCCTCGCCTTACAACCTCAAGAACTGTCTGGCCAAAGGCAGTCGCCTCGGAACTGCGGACATCCAAACGATAGTGTTTGGCGAAAGTCAGCTGGGATGACCAAGAAGCAGCCGCACAAATTTGATCCAGTGGAAGCGAGCGATTCTCAGCCCAAGAAGTCGACACAGCCCTGGTCAAATGGGCTGTACAAAAAAGTGGAGGAAGCAACCCTTGAGCAATGAAAGAAATTTTGATTGCCTCCTTAATCCATCTGGACAAGGAGGGTCTGGAAGCTTTAAGACCTCTGTCTTTACCATACATATTGATTAGGAGATTTTCAGCTCTCCTGAAAGATTGTGTCCGCGATAAGTAAATTCGCAGACACCTCACCACATCCAAAGTATGAAGTTTTAACTCCTCTTCTGAAGATGGATCCGGAAGGAAAACAGGCAAAGAAATCAGTTGATTATAGTTATTACGTGAAGGAACCTTAGGGATAAAGCCAGGCAAAAACCTAAGGTGGACCCTATCCGAAAAAAATACAATATAAGGTTCTTTGGGGGAGAGCGCCTGTAGCTCTCCTACCCTTTTGGCAGATGTGATGGCTAACAAAAAAGTAGTTTTAAAGGCTAAAAATTTTAGCTCCGTAGCTTCCAGAGGTTCAAAAGGAGGACCACAAAGGTCTGAAAGGACCGTCGCAAGGTCCCATTGGGGAATAGGAGAAGATACCGCAGGTTTCTGCCTCGCCGCTCCTTTAAGGAATCTTGCAACCAGGGAATCCTGGGACAACCGTCTAAGTGGGCGGATAAAGCCGATACCTGTACCTTTAAAGTAGCAGGGGTAAGGCCCCTGTCCAAGCCATCCTGAAGAAAATCCAAAACATCAGAAGTCAAAGGATTAGAAATATCAACGCCTCTTTTGGAGCACCACTCCAAAAAAAATCTTAGCCGTCCTCTGGTAATTCCTTTTGGTGGATTCAGCTCTAGCACAAGAAAGCGTCTTCAGGACGGCTTCTGACAGTCCCCTATACATTCGTAGGGACTGGTCAACCTCCAGGCTGTCAGGTTGAATCTCTTCAGATCCTGGCACTTCAGTGATCCTTGGGAAACCAGGTTCTGGGTGGGGGGAAGCCTCCAATATATCCCTCGACTCATCACCATGAGCTGGGAAAACCAAGCTCTTTTTGGCCAGAATGGAATGATGGCTATTACAGAGGCTTGGTCCTGTCTTATTTTCATCAATACTCTCGGTATCATAGGAATTGGAGGGAAAATGTATGACAGCCTGGACCTCCAAGGGATGGACAGGGCATCCACTTCCAAGGGATTGTCCTCCTGGTACAGGGAACAGAACGTCTCCACCTTGGCATTGAGTCGGGTTGCCATGAGGTCTATCTCCGGTAGACCGTATTTCAGGGTAATCTGATGAAACACTTCTGGATTGAGTGACCATTCTCCTGATACTGCACGACTCCGACTCAACCGATCCGTTACTGAGTTCAGGGAGCCCTTGATGTGAACCGCGGATAGATGGGTCAGATTTTTCTCTGCCCAGGAAAAAATCAGATCTGCCTCCTTGAGGAGGGATGATGATCTGGTGCCTCCCTGTCTGTTCACATATAATACCGTCATCATGTTGTCCGAGCGAATCTTGACTGCTCTTCCCTTGAGAAGAGGAGAGAAATGGAGCAAGGCACGGTACACAGCTCTGAGCTCCTTCCAGTTGGACGACGTCCTTCCTTCTGGAGCGCTCCAGACTCCCTTTAAGGAGTTTCCGTCCAGATGGGCTCCCCATCCCGTAAGGGATACATCTGTAGTCAACAGGGTCCAACGAGGTTGGACCGTGGACCTTCCGTCCTTGAGGTGCAACCACCATCTGAGAGAAAGACGGTTCCTGGGGGAGAGTCGAATCCTCCTGTTGAGACCGGGCAGAGAGCGATCCCAAATTCCTAGGATTTCCATCTGAAGAGGACGTAGATGCCATAAGGCCCAAGGAACCGCCATGATGGAAGATGACATCAGACCTAGGATTTTCATCAAAGTTCTGATGGACGCTCTCGGCCTCCTGAAAAGTTGCCGAACCGCTGTAATTAATTTCTCTTTCCTTGCAGTCGCAGTCTCTTCCTTTTGGTTGAGGGGACGATTTCTGACTTCTTATGAGCCATCCCAGGCTTTGAAGCAGGGATATGGCAATCTGTAAATGCTGGAGCAGAACAGACACTGACTGGGCTTTTATCAGCCAGTCGTCTAGATAAGGGACCACAAAGAGTCCCTGAAGCCTGAGGGCGGCTACTATGGGAGCTACCACCTTGGTAAAGGTGTGGGGAGCCGAGGAGATCCCGAAAGGGAGGGCCGAGAACTGATAATGCTTCTCATGTCAGAAACTGGGCTTCCTTCTATCTTCGGTTTTGGGAAATCTCCGTCCAGAGCCTCTAGAATAATACCTAGAGCCCCTCCGGGACTGCTGACCACGTCGAGGTGAAAAACCTCTGCCGCGGCCAGGGCCAAATCTGCCCCTAAAAGACTGAGGCAGAGTCTTGCCTTTTTATCAGCCAAGCCTTCTAAAATTTCATCCAGGCTACTGCCAAAGACTCTTCCTGGCCCAAATGGTAAGGCACAAAGGTTATACTTGGAAATAAAATCAGCTCTCCAAGGTTTTAACCATAAGGGTCTCCTCGCCGCCGTGGAAAGCGCCAAGGACTTTGACGCCAGCCTTAATTGATAATGGGAGGCCTCAGCTAGGAATTCTGCCGCCAAAGAAGTCAAAGTTAAGAAGGATGTCCCTCTCAAGCTGGAGCAAATCAGCCCGTAGTTTGGCTGAGACTTCACATGACGCAACAGCGACAGAGGTCTGAGCAGAGGCCGCTGAGTAGGCCTTCTTGAGAGTACTCTCCATGCGTCTGTCCATAGTATCCTGCAGATTTGCTCCATCCTCAGATGGTACTAGAGTGCGGCGAGATAGCTTGGCTACCGCTATATCCACCTTAGGGGGAGGACCCCACTGATCCAGTTGAGACTCTGCGATGGGGAACAAGGCCTTAAACCTACCAGTAGTTATAAAGGATTTCTCCGGAAATTTTCACTCTGAAGACATTAACTTTTTTAATGTCTCGTCCACTTGGAAGACCCTGGGCCCTCTATAGGTGGACGTGGAGGCTTCCCCATCAACATCACGGTCTTTAGACCGGATGGACTTCAGCAGCCTATTGACTTTCTCGAGTGGGAAGAGAGGTCTGCTGGTATCTTCAGCGGAGTCATCAGAAGACAAAGTTTCATCCACAACCTGAAAATCTTCGTCCGAGACCCGCAAGAGAGGATGTTTTTCAAGATGTGGTCTCTTGGCGATCTGGGAGATAGAATTCCGGATCTCCTTGAGAGAGTCCTCCATGTATTCTTTCACCCATGTCACAACCTCACGTATGGATGGCTCCTCAGAAGGGGGACCGCGACACTGGCGACAGCGGGTGAATTCATAGCCGTCAGGCAAGGGAGTCTTACAATCTAAACAGGTTAAATGTTTACGCTTGGAGGAGTTCTTCCTCCTAAAATCTCCATCCCCAGAGCCAGAAGCAGAAGACATCTAAAAAGACCACAAAAAGTCACAGACAATAACAATACTAATATTACAAACCGCAACCAGAACCAGAAAGAGAGGGGTACCTTAAGGAGGTCGGTCGTCGCAAAAAATGTAGCAACAGCACACGCAATAGTCAAATAGGGTAATCTCTGAATCACAGAGGAGAATTTCTACTCCTTAGCAATAGGAGAGCCAGAAAATCATAGCCCAACCCAAATGGACTATGGGACATTTTAAAGGCAACCATAAGTGGAGGCGGAACCAAACACAAAACTAATCCACAATGAAAAAATTCATAGGAAATCATGCAGAGCAAGGCCAGCGATATGAATCGACAATTCATATAATATATGAACAAGAATGAATAAATATTACTTACCCTCCTGAGATTTATAGCACCAAAACGGGTCAAATGCCATAATGAAACATAGAGGAGCAAAAGCCTAAGTCAGAGGCTCAAACAACAAGCAGCAAAAATCAATTCTATATTTTGCCTTTAAATTTTAAATTTCCAAACTTACCGCACTTTTTCCGAGAACCGGAAGTAGGCGCAAAGGAGTCCGGCGAAATCCGCCCGCACGGGAACCCGGACACAGAGAACAGTTCCGGCCGTCGCAAAGTCCAACGTCACCTCCGGGTAGGCCGAAGCCTACCGCCGGCCGAAGAATTACCAACAGAAGCGCTAAGAAGAACGAACGCAGGCCGGCAACAGAAGGAAACGACCAAGGTAAGAAAAAACCCCTTAACTCTAGAGAGGTCACAAGAGACCTCCTCCACCTGTCTCACACAGGACAGAAAAAAACACAGGTGAGGGAGGTCTCTCGTGCCCTCTTATAGGGCAGGTTAGTGAGCACATTTTTGTGCTAATTAAAAGTTCCACCTGTCCTAGACAACACACAGGGGGAGAAATACCCCATATTGTGCCGCTGTAGGACGTAAGGGAAAGAGAGATAATACACATTGTCGAAGGCTTTATCAGCAAACAACAATTATCTGAACTGATTGTCCACACAGCAGAGCTGTACATAACAGCGCAAGAACTCCCCCTAGAGAGCAGTGACTCATCGCTCCATCCTGTCTTATCAGATACTGGTCATACACCATGGAAACGCTGTGTAAACAATTGGAGGAATAATCTAACATAGCAAGCAAATAAAGCAGCATTGCTAAAGCAATGTATTCAGGAAAACTCTTGAATTTACATAAGCTAGCAGTATATAAAGGATCTTGATATTGGAATACCCCTTTAAGTCAATTTGCACTTCAGTTCAGTGTGAACCATTTTGTAGGCAAACCATAGCCTCTAAAAGGTAAAGTACAAAGATGCAGTACTATGGTTGCTTAAAGTGTAAGAACTAAAGGAGTGTTTAATATCTTAAAGAGGACCTATCACCTCTCCTGACATATCTTTCAGCATTGGACAGTGTATAGAGCATACCCCCATTCAGTAACGCCCAGACATCAATTCATTCAAACATTTCTAGAAGGAATAACAGAGAAACAGCACAACACAGACTTATAGGTAAAGATACTCCAGAATTCTTATTTCATTGGGAATATCAGGAGAGTTGACTTCAGCTCCATTACTCTTCATGAATCTGTGTGGAAAATGAAATCTTAAAATAATGCACCAAACAATGATGACTTAGTCCTCCTACTCAATCAAGCTGTTTGATAACTGTTTTACTGGCCAGTATTGCTTGAACTGTTGCCACTTGGCCACTATGGCTGGAATTTTTATGGGAGATTTGCCTATAGTTATCAGGGTAACTGTCCCACTTTCAGGAAAATAAGCATATACTACCATTTTGTGTTCCAAATTATTATGCAAATTATATTTTTCTCTGATTTTATAAATGGTTGATGCAAACGACAGTCAGTACAATGTTTAAATCTTTAACCCTTCAAAGAATATAAATCAAATTTTATTGGACAAAAATCTCCCAATGATTTTTTTTTTCCAGTAATTAAAAAAATCAATATCCACTGTTCCAAATTATTATGCACGACAGAGTTTCTAAACATTTTATAGGTTGTAAAGAACTGAATATGGTCATTTGTTGAATTTGCAGCATTAAGCATCCCATCTTTGATATCACCTTCACAATTCTTGCATCCATTGAACTTGTGAGTTTTTGGAAAGTTTCTGCTTGGCAGGATGTCATAATAGCCCCCCAGAGCTGCTTTTTTGATTTGCACTGTCTTCCACCATCATAGATCTTTTGCTTGAGGATACTCTAAAGGCTCTCAATAGGTCAGGGGAGGATGGTGGCCACACCATGAGTTTCTCTCCTTTTATGCCCATAGCAGGCGATAACTCAGAGGTAGTCTTTGCTTCATGAGATGGTGCATTGTCATGCATGAAGATGGTTTTGCTATGGAAGGCACGGTTCTTCTTTTTGCACCATGGAAGAAAGTGGTCAGTCAGAAACTCTATATACTTTGCAGAGGTCATTTTCACACCTTCAGGAACCCTAAAGGGGCCTACCAGCTCTTTTCCAATGGTATCAGTCCAAAACATTACTCCACCACTGGCAGCTTTGTTGAGACATGGTGGACATCCACCAACCATCCACTATTCCATCCATATTGACCACCACAAACATTTGTTTGTGAGCACTGTTTAGGGGGGCCAAATAGTAGTTTTATGAACAAGCCATTGTGGTTCGTGGGACCCCAGAGGTACTAACAGCTTTAAATGCCCATTCACTGCTTTGTAATGGTATTTTAGCAGCTGCTCTTAGTCCAATGAATTTGTCTCTCAGAAACCTTCCTCATTATGCCTTTAGCTGCACAAACCCATCTGTACTCTGAATCAGCCACAAATCTCTTCACAGTATGATGATCATGCTTATGTTTTTGTGAAATATGTAATAGGCACTATTTGATGGTTTTCAGAAACAGAAATACTCTTTTTTTCCCATATTGATTGAAACCTGTGGCCTGCTTAATAATGTGGAACATCCTTCTTAGGCTAAGGCCCCACATAGCGGGCCGCAGCAAAAACGTATTGTGGGAAAAACCGCAGCAGCAACTCATTTCACAGAAAGTCTTTTCGTGCTTTACACAGAAAGTCTGCAGATGTTTCCTATAGGGAAACCACCGCCATTTCCGTAGGTATAATTGACATGCTGTGATTTTCAAAACCGCAACGTTTTTTGAAATCGCAGCGTTTTCGCCCAATGTGTGAATGGGGTTCCACTTTACAGGCACTGTAAAATGCCACATTTTTTTCTGCATCGTTTCTGACCGCAGCCAAACTGTGGCGTTTACGACACATGGGGCCCCGGCCTTAAGTAGGTTTCCTTTAATTTAGCTCACCTGGCAAACTAATTATCACAGGTGTTTGATATTGATTTCAGTGATCCAGAATAAATAAATATGACACTTAAATCCCATTTGCTTAATAATTTGAAACATGATGTAGAAAACAGTACTTACAAGGGCTGTTGTGATGTGCTACAGAATTTTCAGCGTTTATGTGGGGCACACTGACAGAAGGGGCGGCTGCCCCGGGCCCACTGACTTTTTGGGGCCCACCCAGGGCCGCCATTAATACATCCTATATTTCTAACTGGATCGGTGTCTGCAGACACCGATCTAGTTAAAACGTAACCTGCAACTTCACAGTTTTGTAAACCGAAAGCTACATGAGGCTTGCGGTTTACAAGTCCCCGAGACCACAGAACAATGTCTTCTTCTCACACAGGTGGCGCTATGACATCACAACATCGCGCCGCTTGCGCTCAGACACAGACGTCCTGTGCATGGACAGGGAGGAAGTGGCGGTAGCTCCATTCAACAGCATCGCAGGTAGGTGAGTGTGACCCTTTTTTTTTCTTTTTTTAGCGCAGTTGTGGGTATATTAATACTGTAGTATAAGGAGTGGATAGGAGGGGGAATTATAACTATAAAGGGAGGATTCATTAGGGGGCATTATGATGATGGGGGGCTCATTTATATAAGGGTTATTTACATTAGGGGGCATCATTTATATTAGGAGGCATTATGAACATAAGGGGGCGGTCATTGATACAAGGGGTCTTTAGGGGTGCATTATTTATGTCAGGGGGAATCAGGGGCATAATATGAGGGTCAATTAATTTAATGAAAGTGACACTTGGGCTTTATTAAGACTAAGGCCCCATGTAGCGGGCTGCAGCAAAAAAAGCGCTGCAGGAAAAACCATGGTGGTAACATTGTGATTTTTCCCGCAGCGCTTTTCACAGAAGGTCCGCAGAGGTTTCCCCTGTGGACTTTCTGATTTCAATACACCTATATGGAAACCGCCGATGTTTCCATAGGTATAATTGACATGCTGCAATTTCCAAAACTGCAATGGTTTTGGAAATCGCAGTGCGTCTGCTGCACGTATTTTTCCGCAATGTGTGGATGGGATTTGCCAGAATGCCACGTTTTTTTCTGTGAGTTTTTGCCACATGGGGACCCATCCCATCCCCATTTTGCAGTAAAATACACGCAGCGGACATGCTGAGATTTCCAAAACAGTCGCAGTTTTGGAAATCGTAGCATGTCAATTATACCTGTGGAAATGCCAGCGGTTTTCCTATAGATATAATTGAAGCAGAAAGTCCACAGAGAAAACCTCTGAAAACATTCTGTGCAAAGTGCTGCAGGAAGAACCACGATGCATCGCCGCCACGGTTTTTCCCACAGCTGTTTTTTGCTGCAGGAGGCCACATGGGGCCTTAGCCTTAAGGCGTTTTCCAGCTCATTTTTATTGATGATCTATCCTCAGAATAAATCAATAAGAGATAAGTGATTCCCCACTGATCAGCTGTATGAAGGGGCTATGGCGCCTGTTTATATCACACGCTGTCTGTTTATAGTGACCATGTGATGTCATTCCAGTCTTGTCACATAGATGTGTATAGGACGAGGCTGTAGTTACATTACATGGCCGCTATGAAAAGAATGACACTATGTAAACAGAGAAGGTGTCACGGCGCTTACACAGGTACCACGGTTCATTCAAACAGCTGATCCTCGGGGTCCCGGGTATTGGAACCCCAATATTTTTTTTCCCTTGTGTTTTTTTTTTTTTTTTTTTTGTTTTAATTAGGAAGCACCTGGGGCATTATTAATAAGGGGCACTATTTAAAGGGGGTAAACAGGGAAGTTATTAATTTAAAGATGCACTTGGGGGTATTATTCATTATGTGGGGGTATATTATATATTTTATAATTGGGGGTAGCAGCAGGATGGGGGTGTTGTGTAGGTGAGGATAATGTGATTCGGGTGCCTGGAAAAGTGAGGAGCCAAAGATGTCTGTGTTGCAGACTTTACAGAGACTGGAAGAAGTGGTCATGTCCGTCCAGATAAAAGAGATGGGAAATGTGAAGGATTAGTCAGAGACGTCACCGGTAAGTCACTAAATGTTACTGCCCTGTATTCACCTAAATTGTCTGCAGAGCCCTGTGTAGAGCTGCTATATACCACTATACGCTCACCGTATACTCATAGTATCGGTATACAAACATGTCCAAGTTGGGGGCCCACTTGGACATGTTCGCCCCCCCCCCCCTGTGCTGAACCCCTAGCTACGCCTCTGCACACCGATGTCATGATGCTGGGTCACATGACGTCAGCTAGAGACTGGAAGAGGACACCAGCAATGGCGTAACTAGGAACGGCTGGGCCCCAAGGCGAACATTTGACATGGGGCCCCCCTCCTGAACCACTGCTCCCAACTGCCCCCCTGGACCGCCCCATCCAACCCCCCCAAAAAATGCATTCCTGCGCACACTATTATGCGCCATAGTGGCCCCTGCACACATTATTATGCCCCATAGTGGCCCCTGCACACAGTATTATGCAGCATAGTGACCCCTGCACACAGTATTATGCTCCATAGTGGCCCCTGCACACAGTATTATTCACCATAGTGGCCCCTGCACACAGTATTATTCCCCATAGTGGCCCCTGCTCACAGTATTATGTCCCATTGTGGACCACCCATGAACAATTATTATACTCTGGGGTCTTTTCAGACCTCAGAGTATAATGATTGGAGTCCCAGGGGAGGATATAAACATAAAAAAAAACAATGCTACTTACCTGTTCCTCTCTCCTGTCCACTCTCTGCTATTTCGTCCTTCTGAAAAGACCCCGGAGTATAATGATAGCAGTGATTGTGGGATTCGGCTCGTGGCCTTACCTACTGATCCCCACTACTGCACACAGCTGCCTCCGCAGAATCGGAAGCATAGGCGGCCGTGATCAGGACCCCAGGGAACGGTAAGTATATAGGGCCCATTACCTGGAGTAACGGCCTATTAAAAAAAAAAAAAAAGGCAACGGGGGCCCGTGGGGCCCCGTAATGTCCCTGGCCCTGTCGCAGTCGCTACCACTGCTACCCCGGTAGTTATGCTCCTGGACACCGGGGAACCGCCGAATACCACCACAAGCCGCAGGGATGACCAGGAGAGATGAGGCAAGGTGAATATAACTGTTTGTTATGTTTACTTGCCTCCCCTGGGCTTCCACTAATCCTAAAGCTCCTTGCAGACGACTGTATAAAAGGTCAGTTTGCTGTCTGGGTTTTTCACGGATAGCACACTCATTCATTTCTATGGGCCCGTGCACATGACCGTGAATTACACGATCCCGTGTGTGGTCCTGCAGTCTGGTTCGTGCTTCCGCGGCTCCTATTCATTGAATGAAAGGGGCCATGGAAGCACGGCTGGTACACGTCAACCATATGCCACCCGTGCGCCGGCCATGCCTTTTATTCATGGCTGGCGGTAAGCACACAGTCGTGTGCAACCAGGTTTAGAGTATAATAATACAAGTTTAAACCAAAATTAATCTGAGCACCGAACCTCACAAATATTCTTGAAACAAATCTTTTGAGGTACGCCCATCTCTAGTAGTGAGTTGTGCTCCTTTATGTCCAGCACATAACCATGGACTGTATATCATATGACTATGGACTGATTTTTATCCATTGGAAGTAAGCAAAATGAATCACAGCAAGCAGAGATCTTGAAAACCATAAGGAATTGATACAAATAGTATACTGAAAAATGGTATAACTTTTTATAATACAGCTGTAAAAACAATAACATTTGTCTCTAAATATTTGTCTGAAACTGGACATCCCCTTTAACATGGTTAAAACTAAGACTTCACTTTAAGGCTTAAGCCTCACATTGCAGAAACGCAGCTTTTTTTTGTTGAAGTTTTAGCTGCGTTTTTTTGAGCCAAAGTCAGTAGTGGATTGAACAGAAGCGAGAAGTATAAGTGCTTTCTATATATTTCCCATTCCTTTTGTAGCCATTCTTGGCTTTGGCTCAAAAAACCACAGCAAAATTTGCAACAAAAAAAGCTGCATTTCCGCAACGTGGGGCCATAGCCTGGAAGATTAAGGCCATGTGTTGTGGAAACTCAGGAAATTCAGCTGCATTTTTTCCATCATCCCATATAAATCTGCATTGTGCAGCCTTAGCCTAAGGCGACCGTGCTGTGGGTCAATGTGCTTATCTGTGCATTTCATAGAGAGCACACTGACCCATTCTTTTCTATGGGCCCTTACACACGACCATGATTTTCACGGTTCCATGTGTGGGCCGACAGTCTGGGCCGAATCAGATAGGACTTGTCCTATTTTGCGGCCCGTGCTTCCGTGGCTCCTAATCATTGAATGAAAGGAGCTGCGGAAGCACGGGCAGCACACGGGGACATCCCTGTGTCCCCCGTGTGCAGCCCATGCTTTTAAATCACGGCAGGCCGGTCGCAGCACGGTCGTCTGCGACCGGCCTAAACCACAGTTTACCTGTCTGCAGGTTGTCATCTAATTAATATGAATTGTTTAGCCTGGCATGCTAGTGTATGAAAGTAGATAAAGGGACACCAGTCTCTTTAGAACCTTGACTCCTTTCATTTTTTAGCAGTTCATAACCTGCTAATGACAGTTTAACAATACAGAGCCAGCATTCCACGTTCTGCATTATTTCCAGCCATATCCAAAAAATGAGAATGGAAATTAATTTCAAATGAAGAATTTCATGCATTTATCTCTCTCTTTAAATGGCCAGGTTGATAGGCAGCATTCAGCATTAGTGTATCCCTACTGCATTCTCTTATCTCTAAAGAACAAAAATAATTATCCATAATGTGGAAGGAGTACACCTATGTAATTAGCAAAAAAGTAATTAACAACTTTCATTGAAGTACTGGGAGCAAGAATAAGATTATATACCATGACTCTGTCAATAGCTAATGAAGTTGTTAGTAAGAACGGAAATGTTATTTATGATCTCGATACTTCAGTAAATGCTCTTAATTATGCTCCTACTTATCTACCATGCCTCTTCCTTCTACTGCCTGCTCTTTTTCTAGGGCAAGGCTACAGAAGTTGTTCATATTGACAGTTACGTCTTGAAGCCTACATTGTATTCACTGACACAGGTTACATTACTGAATGAATGCTATAGAATATACAGTATAGAATGTATTGCTAGCACTGTAATTTCTTGAGACTGATCACAATAGAACTTTGAGTGCTTTTTCTATAAAAACATGTCTGCTATATCTCTTTTGAATGTTGTTATACTGGCCTTGATTTTCAAATGGCATTCAGATCATAAGGTTCTAAATCATATGTGGCAATGTATACATATATAGATGTTAATTCTTTGGGAATGATGACCCTGCTTGTGTAGGTAATTCAAAAAAGTAAAATCAAGGTAATCTAATATAATCACTTACTTTACAGGTAGATTTTTTCCTGTTTCTAGGATATGCTGTCAAAGCTGTACATTGACTATTCTCTTTAATTCTCATTGCTCTTTTTATTGTGTAAATGACTAAACAATATGTTTCTTTTATATATAAAAATCTATCTTACATTAACCACTTCAGGACCGAGCCTTTTCCCTGGTTCAGGACCTGACAAATTTTTGTGTTTTTAGGTTCATGTGCTTTACTAATTATTCAAATGGTAAATAGGGCTTTATTTTTGTTATTTTTGGATTTGCATGTTTCTTCTTTTTTTATATAGAAAAAATGTAAACAAAAAAGTAGGTGTAAAGGGCCTGTTTTTCAGAGTTTTCACATTTTTTTTTTAATATCACAAAGTGCTACTAAATTTTTTAAAAAAATATATTTTTTCCTTTCCGTTATAGTAATTTTCATGTAAGTGACAACCTGTGATGTTAACACCATGTCTGAAGAAGAGAGCCAGTACTCTTGAAAGCTTACTTATAAATATACTCAGCCTCTAAAAGGTATCGCCTGATTTCTTCACTCTTCCACTACTTTCAATGGCTAACACGGTACAACATTATACTACTATCAACCTGTGATGTGGGCATGATTTTTAATTTTTTTTTTTTTATTGTACTTTTTTTATTTGTCTTTTTATTAATTTCTTTTATTATTTTTTAAGGTATTGTGCCCCATATTAGATCATAGTAGACCTTTGGAGGGCATTTTAACATTATTTTTTTTCTAGCCTTTGAACTGGAAGTTGCTGCATCATGACAGCTCCCATAGTTGTATACTGCACATGCCTGATAACATCAAGCAGCAACCAGAAGAGCAGGAGGTTGACTTCAGACAGAGGAAGCTGCAGACAAAATGTGAGATGTCACTCAAGAAATGGGTGTCAGAACTGGACAACAGTTAGGGTTATCTAGAGTGGAGAGTGAGGCCCTGAAAGGACAAGAAATGTCCCTAAAGCACTTTTCAGTTAGTTTGCACAAAAATAAAACACAGATTTCCATTAAAACAGAGGTGCAATGCAAAATTAGAAAGGCATCTTTGGAAAGTGGAGAACCAGTCTTACAAGGGACTGTCATTAGTTTGATACTGATTTTCCTGCTGACAGACACCCTGCTGATAGACACTTTCATGACTATCATCATCTAGAACAAATCCACCTGCTGCTGAGTACAGTCATCATCTCAGGAGGAGACCACTTCTCTGCGGGAGGCCATATGTTCACTCCTTCAGCTGCACAGCAGACCACTCCATCAATGTACAGGAGTACCATCACCCCTGCATTGGTGCAAACCTTCTAGCAGTCCATGGAAGCAAAGAGGGCCTGGATGTTCAGAGAGATCTCTTGTCCTTTAGGTTTATTTGCTGCACTTCAATTTCACCCTGTGGTACCAGTTGTAGTTGACAAGGCCAGCTCACATTAAAAACAGGGAGAATTATAGCATCCCTGTGAAAATTGCTTAAATTGTTTTAAGTTCTATGCCACTGTTTATGTATAAATTGTTTTATATGTGTTGTCCCCTTTAATTTGTATGTTTTGCAGTTTCCCCCCTGTGTATGACCCTTCTACCCTTCTACTGTGGTCTGGCTCCCCTTCCATTTGAAGAGATGGTACATCCCTGGCCAATCACTGACCTAGATGAATTAGGTGATAGCTGAATTGAACACCTGCTGAGTGAGCCCATTCAGCCCCTGAGGGAAATAAACCAGCAATTTGCCCAGCAGTCCAGCTATAGCCCCAAAAAACAAAAAAGCGCTGGTACCGCACACTCTAACAAGGTTGTGGTGCTAAGCAAAAAGGGTTCTCCAATCCAAGTCCAAGAAAAAGAATATTTGCTGCACACATAAATAACTTGTGTTGAAAAAAGCAATCATTTATTGATACAATAATTAATGACAAAAGTAGATGCTTCAGGGGAATCACAACGCCATATTTAAGCAATAAACGGTAAAGTGAAGATAAAGATCAAAAATTGCTGCAACGTTTCAGTTATCAGACCTTCGTCTGGCTAGATCTTGTCACTTGGTTAGAGAGGAATAACACCAACGCCTTTATTCCTGTCTAACCAAATGACAAGATCTAGCCGGACGAAGGTCTGATGACCGAAACGTTGCAGCAATTTTTGATCTTTATCTTCACTTTACCGTTTATTGCTTAAATATGGCGTTGTGATTCCCCTGAAGCATCTACTTTTGTCATGAATTATTGTATCAATAAATGATTGCTTTTTTCAACACAAGTTATTTGTGTGTGCAGCAAATATTCTTTTTCCCAGCTACAGCCCCAAGACAGGGAAGACAAGCTGTCAGTTACCATAGAGAGAGAAAGTGTGCCATATTGGAGGAATTTGAGATTGTGGGACCCACCAGCCAGGACCCATTCAACTGCAGGTGTCTGTCTTCCTGGGACTTTATTTAATTCAGCCTCCATAGTCATAGTGGGAGAGGCAGAGACTGTATATTACTGAAGGAGAGAAAGGCACCATAATACCATCTTTATAGTGGTCATCCCTCATCATAAGTTTGAAACCAGTCACTAAAGTGGAATTCCCAACTACAACTCCCACAGGGAAGCTGCATGTGTTACCAGTTACCCCAATAAAGTTCATATTGGTTTAAGTGCACACCTGCCTCCTGAGTCGTTCCTGCATTTACCATCAAATGGCTCAGGGTAAGGGCCGGTTCACACCTGCGTTCAGTTTCCATTCAGGGAGTCCGCTTGGGGACACCCCCGAACGGAAACCTATACGCATAGAAAAGCAGTTTATCTAAGGAAACCTGCGGACCCCATAGATTATAATGGGGTCCATGTTTTTTATGTTCGGTTGTAAGAGACAGCCAATGTTGTCCTAAGCTTCATTTGTCTGTATAAACTGTTAATGTTGAATGTATTTCAGTGATTCTGTTCCTTTAAGACAGCAGCCATTGTAACTGTGACATGATGCTGGAGTGACCCCCCCCCCCCTTTTATGTCAGCCTGCCTGTTCTGCAGACAGAGTGTGAGCAGAGAAGCAGGAAGTGACGAGACAGAGAGCAGCAGCCATCTTGGCAAGAGAGAAGACAGGTGTCTGTGCTGTATGGAACTGGTGTGGAGATTTTTCTGTACAGCTAAGCTGTATCTTGGTCCAGAGACAAACAGAGTGTAAAAAGACAACAGGACTAGTGAGTCCACGTGAAAGGAACTGTGCTCAGTGGCTGATCAGTGAGACTGACATTGTGACTGTGTATATGGATACCACAGATAGAGACTCGCAGTACTGTTGACGTACTGGACAGTAACTGCTAAATCCCGGGTTACATCCCAGCTCAGTGTATGGATTCGGCAGGACTGTCAGTGTGCTGAGTGGAATCTGCTGTTGGATTACATTGCATTCATTTGGTTTCCCTGTTAAAGAGGACTTCATTTCTCCTGAGATCCTGATAACCGTGAGGAGAGGACGCTTCACTATAAAAGAAAGGACCGACTTTGGGCCCCACCGCGCGCTTCTATGGACTGTAAGTGGTCCACCTGGACCACTGGGGAAAAGGGGGTGCACCCAAATGTGAAGTCAGGGTCAGTTAGGGATAGTTTTGAGTATATTGTTCATTCAGTGTCCATACTGCAGAAGTGGACAGAGTAAAAGTAGAAACCATTGCAGAATTTACCTTGAAATTGTTCATGCTATATTGTATATTTTGCTTGTCTTTATCCCTGTCATTTTACCTTCAACTAGCCTTTATTAACTTATAATAAATATATATTCTTTTCTTGAACTACCGCGTGTGCGTTCATTTCTGGTTGCGGAGTCCAAACCACCTGCCTTGCTCTCTGTTCACACGGTTTCCGCACAAAGCAAGCGGAGAGAAAAAGTGCTGCATGCAACATTTTCCTCTCCGCATGTTTCCGCATGTTTCGTGCCGAAACCGAGCTGAACCCACACAGACCTCATTATAGTCTATGGGGTCCGCAGGTTTGGGATGACCAGAACTCTTCCTACACCTGGCCGTCCAACCAAACTGATCAATCATGGGAGAAGAGCCTTGGTGAGAGAGGTAAAGAAGAACCCAAAGATCACTGTGGCTGAGCTCCAGAGATGCAGTAAGGAGATGAGAGAAAGTTCCACAAAGTCAACTATCACTATCACTGCAGCCCTCCACCAGTTGGAGCTTCATGGCAGAGTGGCCTGAAGGAAGCCTCTCCTCAGTGCAAGACATATGAAAGCCCGCATAGAATTTGCCAAAAAACACATGAAGGACTCCCAGACTATGAGAAATAAGATTCTCTGGTCTGATGAGACGAAGATTGAACTTTTTGGTGTTAATACTAAGCGGTATGTGTGGAGAAAACCAGGCACTGCTCATCACCTGCCCAATACAATCTCAACAGTGAAACATTGTGGTGGCAGCATCATGCTATGGGGTGTTTTTCAGCTGCAGGGACAGGACGACTGGTTGCAATTGAAGGAAAGATGAATGCGGCCAAGTACAGAGATATCCTGGAAGAAAACCTCTTCCAGAGTGCTCTGGACCTCAGACTGGCCGAAGGTTTACCTTCCAACAAGACAATGACCCTAAGCACACAGCTAAAATAACAAAGGAGTGGCTTCAGAACAACTCTGTGACCATTCTTGACTGGCCCAGCCAGAGCCCTGCCCTCAACCCAATTGAGCATCTCTGGAGAGACCTGAAAATGGCTGTCCACCAACGTTCACCATCCAACCTGACAGAACTGGAGAGGATCTGCAAAGAAGAAAGGCAGAGGATCCCCAAATCCAGATGTGAAAAACTTGTTGCATCATTCCCAAGAAGACTCATGGCTGTACTAGCCCAAAAGGGTGCTTCTACTCAATACTGAGCAAAGGGTCTGAATACTTATGACCATGTGATATTTCAGTTTTTCTTTTTTAATAAATTTGCAAAAATATCTACATTTCTGTTTTTTTTTTTTTGTCAAGATGGGGTGCTGAGTGTACATTAATGAGAAATAAAATGAACTTTTTTGCTTTTAGCAAATGGCTGCAATGAAACAAAGAGTGAAAAATTTTAAAGGGGTCTGAATACTTTCCGTACCCACTGTATCCATTTATATCAAACTATGTCACACGAGGGACAGCTCGCTGCGGATTTTCCTTTTTATACCTTCAAGTCCTTATAACAAGATGTCATCACTGGACCAGGAAGTGCAGAGTGGCAGGGGACCATTCATCATCTGGAACTGAACAGCCAGGAATCTGTAATTTGAGCATGACTTTTTAAAAAATCAGTCTAAAAAATCAATCTAAACTGTTTACAAGGGTTTGTTCAAAATTAGAAAAAAAAATGGCCTGCTTTATTTCCTTACAACCAGAACCATTCTTGCACATGGTTGTGTCCAGAGTCACCACTGCTTCACTTTGTCCCCCCCCCCCCACTAAGTTTTAATTTACAACTAAAGGTGTCCACGCAAGCTGACGGCTCTCTCCTCCTCCCAGAATGTCCGTCTTCTGTGTGTGTGTGTATGTATTATATGCACATACACATACAGATGCATGCTGTGTCTCTATCTATCTATCTATCTATCTATCTATCTATCTATCTATATATACTATGTGGTAAAGTGTATGGTAAAGTGCTGGATGGGGTGTATATCTCGCCTGGTTTCCTCAGCCAGGCAAGGTAAAGTAAGGCCGGACCCGGGCAAAGCATGGGGGGAGGCCGCCATGACAGGGCCTGAAGGGGTTGGCGTAGGGTTACTAGGGGAGGGGTCAGAGTGCAGTGGCTGGAGTAGTTAGGGAGAGGGGTTATAGGGGACTAGCGAGGGCTTCCCGCGGTCAGTTACGCGGTGAAGAGGGATCAGAGCAGGTCGGGTCGCGCGATTTACCTGTGAGATGTCTGAGCTTGAAGTCCTCCTGGGGCAGCTCCGCGCTGCTGCCGGCTCCGTGGACGCAGAATGGCTGTGTCAGCAGGTGCAGGGGATCGTCGACGCGGTCCCCATCGATCCGGCGCTGTCTTCTCCAGGTCAGCACATGGCGGCGGCGGCCTCCTCTTCACCCTCTCCTTCCAGGGCTCCAGTGGGCGTGGCCTCGGCCCGGCGGCAGCGTCGGGCTCGGCCGCCGGAGCGTTTAAGCCCTGACAATGCACCCAGGTCCCGGCGCCGGCTGCGGAGCCCTTCCAGGGACCCTCCAGGCCGGCGGGCGCGCCCTGCAGCTTCGGGCAGTGGCTCCCGGCCTGGGAGGCATCCAGCTCAGCGGCCGGGACCAGCGGTGGGGAGGGGGCGGGGCTTGCGGTCCGAGCGGCCACACCCCTTTCCACCTAGACTCCGCCCCGCAGCTCAACCATGGCAACGGCGGCCCCTACTGGCGATGCTCCGGTCGGGGGGGCTGCTAGGCGAGTGAGCAGACGGCTGATGTCTCCCGAAGCTTCACGCCGGTCTGCTGGAGCGGCCGGGCGTACCTCGGTGTCGATGGAGCGGCGGGCGGCTTCCGGCGGACGGTCTCCCGACCGTTCCTCTTCTGGGCTTGTGGCGGCCTCCAGGCGGGGGTGCTCTTCGTGTGCTGGCGGTTCCAGGGCCGCGGTGGCCGGTGACGACGACCAAGACTCCGATGTGATGACTTCCTGGATACGTCTCGTCGGGTGGATTCTGGACAAGCGGCTGGTGGGATCACAGCTTCTGCGCAGCCGGGTGAGTGTTTGTCTTTGTCTGGTTCTGTGCCGGCGTTGTTTAGATCACAGGCGTGCGGGGAGGGACCCGACGTGGGGGTTGGGGATAGCCAGGCGGCGACAGGGACGGCGGCGGGTTTAGGTGAGGAGCTGCGGTCGCTGTTAGGCGGGCTGCGTGATGTATTGTCGCGGTCAGGAGGGGAAAGGGGGGCGGCGGGTTCCCCTGTGGCAGCGTGGGTCGGGGGGATCCGCACCCCCTCCAGTAATAGTTTTGCCGTCGGATAGTTTGGTTCGTAGAGAGGCGGGGGTAGAAGTGTCGGTCCAGACGGAAAAAGAGGGAGACGGTATTCGTTTAGATGACAGAGCCAGGGAGGAGGTATACTTGTGTTATGAGGGCCCCCTGGGAGCGCATTTAAAGAAGGAGGTGAAGGATAAGATTTGGCGTGATGAATACGTCGAAATCTTTTCCTTGCTGCCATTAGCTAAATTCAACCTGGACAAGGGGAAGCGGGATGAGAGCAAGAAGGAGGAGGAGGAAAAGAGGCGTTGGCGTTTAATCCCGCAGACGTTTACTAACTGGATGCAGGCGTTCGCTATTCTGGCCAGCGTTATTGGGGAGAAGACTCCTGAACACTGTTCGGGGCTCTTTTGTTATTTGGATGCTATCGGGGGAGGCTTACCGGGTTTACGGGGGGTTTGACGTGGCTGCGCTACGATGAGCAGTTCCGTCAGCGCAGGGCGATCCGACCGTCTATTCGGTGGGATCAAAAAGATATAGGATTGTGGCTGAGAGTTATGGCCCCTTCCCGATTTGGGCAGCCCTTTCAGGGAGTGGCCGGTTCATCCGGCCCTGCTAGTCAGTCCCCAACTGGGCAGGGGGCTGGGGGTAAGACAGGATTTTGCTGGCAATTTAACCAAGGCCAGTGCAAGTTCAGGACGACCTGTAAGTTTAAACACTCATGTTCCGCTTGCGGGGGATCTTCCCACGGTTCCGTCAAATGTTTTAAAAGAGGGAAGGGACGGCAGCCGGGAGGGGCACCTGGCCATGGGGTTGACACCGGTGAAGCTGCTAGAGATGGAGCCTTATCTTAATCGCTATCCGGACCGTCTTAGGGCCCAGTTGTTGCGGGACGGTTTTGGGCAGGGTTTTTGGATCCCGTCAGCGCTTCAGGGGGCCTCCTTGTCCACGAGGAATTTGGTATCGGCTTACCGCCATCCGGGGGTGGTGATAGAAAAGTTGGCCAAGGAGGTTGCCTTGGGACGCATGGCGGGTCCTTTTAGTTCACCGCCATTTGCGGACTTTGTAGTTTCTCCGTTAGGTGTAGTGCCCAAAAAAGAACCCAACAAGTTCAGGCTCATCCATCATTTGTCGTACCCAAAAGGGGGGTCGGTTAATGATGGTATTGATCCTGAGCTGAGCTCCGTCGTATATACCTCATTTGATGCGGCCGTTAATTGGGTGCAGAAATATGGGACAGGGGCGTTGATGGCAAAGACGGACATTGAGTCGGCTTTTCGCCTCCTCCCGGTTCACCCTGAGAGCCTTAGGCTCTTAGGGTGTTTCTGGAACGGGGCGTATTTCGTAGATCGTTGTCTCCCTATGGGTTGCGCGATTTCTTGTGCCTACTTTGAGGCCTTTAGTTCATTCCTGGAGTGGGTAGTGAAGGACCTGGCGGGTATCGGGTCTGTTATCCACTACTTGGATGATTTTTTGTGCCTCGGTCCTGCCGACTCCCCCCGTTTGCCATTCGCTGCTTCGGTCTCTTGAGTGGGTGGCGGCGTGTTTTGGGGTCCCCCTAGCGCCAGGCAAGACTGAAGGCCCATGTACGTGCTTGAGCTTTCTAGGTATCACTATTGATGCCGAGCGGATGGAGTGCCGTTTACCAGAAGACAAGCTTGTCGCGCTGCGGCAGGAGGTAGACCGGGCTGCAAGATTACGTAAGATCACGCTTAGGGACTTGCAGTCGCTCTTGGGAAAGCTCAATTTCGCGTGCAGGATCATGCCAATGGGGCGTGTTTTTTGCAGGCGCTTGGCGGGGGCTACGGCGGGGGTGTCGTCGCCCAGGCACTTTATACGGTTGACGAGGGATCACAGGGATGACTTAGAGGTGTGGGCCAATTTTTTGTGTAAGTACAACGGCCGCTCCTTGGTTATGTCGCCTGTGGCTGACGTTTATGATTGGGACTTATACACGGATGCGTCCGGGTCGGTTGGTTTTGGGGCTTTTTGTAGGGGACAATGGTGTGCGGACCGGTGGCCAGCGGGTTGGATAGAGCAGGGGTTGGTTCGGAACCTGTGTTTGTTGGAGTTATTCCCTATTGTGGTGGCGTTGGAGATTTGGGGGGATCGTTTCAGAAACAGGAAGGTACGTTTCCACTGTGACAACCAGTCCGTAGTTGGTGCCATTAATTCATTAACGGCCTCGTCCCCTCTGGTGGTTCGCTTGTTGCGGCACTTGGTGCTGCGTTGTTTATCTCTGAACACTTGGGTGGTGGCTGTTCATGTCCCTGGTGTCACCAATGTAATTGCCGATTCTCTTTCTCGGTTTCAGTGGGAGCGGTTTCGGCAGGTGGCCCCCGAGGCGGACGTCACTGGAATCCCATGTCCAGATCACCTGTGGGGCGTGGTCTTGCTGCGGCGGGTGAGCTGATTCGGTCTTCGTTAGCAGATAGTACCAGGGCAGCATACGAGGTAGCATGGAGGGAGTTTGAGGCTGTGGCAGGCGAGTTGGGGGGTGTTTCTTCGGATGGGGACAGACGTACGGCGGTGCTGGTGTTGATTGGTCGGGGGGTCGCTGGCGGGTTGGTCTGTGTCTAGGATGAATCGCCTGGTGGCGGGTTTGGCCTTTGGTTTTCGTTTTAGGGGATGGGGGGGATGTCACTAAGGAGTTTTTGGTGTTGCAGGCGCTACGGGGCTTCCGGAAGGGACGGTCCCGCCCGGATGGGCGCAGGCCGGTTTCTTTTCAGTTGCTTGAACGTCTGGGGGAGGCGTTACGAGGGGCATGTTCTTCACCGTTCGAGGTTACTTTGTTTCAGTTAGCTTTTTCGTGGGCATTTTTTGGGGCCTTGAGAGTGGGGGAATTGGTGTCCCCGTGTAAGAGGAAGGCAGGAGGGGTCTTTTTTCAGGACGTGTCAGTGGAGGGGCCGGGGGTTGAGTTTGTCATACGGAGATCTAAGACAGACCAGTCAGGCAGGGGTCGTAGAGTCCGTCTGTTCCCGGTGACGACGTCCGAGATGTGTCCGGTGAGGTGTTTTGAGAATTTTAGCGGCCTTCGACAGGGACATTTTGGCCCCCTGTTGTGCCATATGGATGGGTCATTTTTATCACGTTATCAGTTTACGTGGATGTTTAGAAAAAGTTTGGTGGCTGTGGGCCATGATCCGTCGGTGTTTGCGCCACATTCATTTAGAATTGGTGCTGCTACCGAGGCCTCGGTGTGGGGATTGGGCCCTGAGGTGGTTCGTCGGATCGGCAGATGGGAATCGCGTCGCTTTGTCTCATATGTGCGCCCCCATTTGTTGTAGTTTGGATGTATCTACGCTGAGACAAGGGGGGGGGGGTGGATCAATTTAGGGGGCTTGGAAGTCTGTAAAGGTTGTTAATTTTTCTTCTTGGCTGATGTGCGGATTCGGTTGTTTTTTGTTTTCTTGTAGGTCCTCCAGCCCGTCTGGTATGGATTATGGGGCATTCTTATGTTCACTGGGGGGCGGAAAGAGCGAAAATGCGCCCCCACGGTCGGCAACTAGGATTCCCCAGGTCGGTGGCGGTGGTCCGGTGGCTAGGATTCCGGGGTATGTTGTGGGGTCGTATGTTGCGGGAGTTTTTCCGGTACGTCCGCCTAGATCACCCTCCAGATGTCCTAGTGTTTCATCTGGGTGGGAATGATTTGGGTGCCCGCCCCTTTCGGGAACTGGTGAGGGACGTCAAACACGATTTGTTGCGCTTATGGGTGGAGTGTCCGACAGTGGTGGTGGTGTGGTCGGATATTGTCCCTCGGCATTCGTGGAGGGGGGCCAGGTCGGTGACTAGCATTAATAGGGCAAGGGCCAAGGTTAATAGGACCATTGGAGCATTCGTGGTCAGGCATGGTGGCATTGTGGTTCGGCACCATGAATTGGAGGATTTGCAGGGTGGTTTTTGGTTAGCTGATGGGGTTCACCTTAATGCAGTGGGAATTGATCTGTGGGCCTTGGGCCTGCAAGGCGGGGTTGAACGTGCTCTCGCATTGGTGGGGGGCGTGCATCCTTGAGGGGGTCAAGGCGTGCGCTGTGGCGGGGTGGGGGGTCCTTGGAGTTGGTTGAAATTCGGTGGTGGGGGAAACATGGAGGGTAGTTTCCCCAATAATTAACTACAATTCTGGTTGGTCTGGCTGCTTTTGGGCTCCTGCTGGGTGGTGTCCCGGGGAGTGGTTTTGGTATATATGTGGTGATACTGCCATCTGTGTTTTATGGTGCCTCCGAGCCTGTGGTTTTTGCGGCTGGGGGTAACTTGGTGTGATGGGCAGTTTGGCGGCCAGATCTAGGTAGCTCCAAGGACCTCCCCCTCAAGAAGGTTGTTTATCAGGAAAACGTGGGGTTAATTGTTATTTAATTGTTATTTATTTTGTTAGTTATTGGTTATTTAAATTGGTTTATAATTTGATAAAATAAGGTTTATATATTTATATTTGTATTGTTATTGTAATAAAATGGCTGCTGTGGCCAATTAATCCAAAATAACTTGTGTTGTCTTCATTCTTAGGTAAGATAAGAATGGGGGAGGGGGGGTGAAAAGGAGGCCGCAGCAATGGTAAGTGATATGTTGGTTGAGACAACATCCTCAGTGCCGATGTCAAGTAAGGCCGGACCCGGGCAAAGCATGGGGGGAGGCCGCCATGACAGGGCCTGAAGGGGTTGGCGTAGGGTTACTAGGGGAGGGGTCAGAGTGCAGTGGCGGGAGTAGTTAGGGAGAGGGGTTATAGGGGACTAGCGAGGGCTTCCCGCGGTCAGTTACGCGGTGAAGAGGGATCAGACCCGCCCGCCCTTGGTTTTGGGTTTGCTGGATTAGGGGAGGGAGATGGGAAGAGTTTAATTTTACTTGTCGCAGCAGCTGGCGGGGTGGGGGGTCCTTGGAGTTGGTTGAAATTCGGTGGTGGGGGAAACATGGAGGGTAGTTTCCCCAATAATTAACTACAATTCTGGTTGGTCTGGCTGCTTTTGGGCTCCTGCTGGGTGGTGTCCCGGGGAGTGGTTTTGGTATATATGTGGTGATACTGCCATCTGTGTTTTATGGTGCCTCCGAGCCTGTGGTTTTTGCGGCTGGGGGTAACTTGGTGTGATGGACAGTTTGGCGGCCAGATCTAGGTAGCTCCAAGGACCTCCCCCTCAAGAAGGTTGTTTATCAGGAAAACGTGGGGTTAATTGTTATTTAATTGTTATTTATTTTGTTAGTTATTGGTTATTTAAATTGGTTTATAATTTGATAAAATACGGTTTATATATTTATATTTGTATTGTTATTGTAATAAAATGGCTGCTGTGGCCAATTAATCCAAAATAACTTGTGTTGTCTTCATTCTTAGGTAAGATAAGAATGGGGGAGGGGGGGTGAAAAGGAGGCCGCAGCAATGGTAAGTGATATGTTGGTTGAGACAACATCCTCAGTGCCGATGTCATGGAAATCCAGGAAGACGCATGTTGCCTTAGCAGAACGTAGTCTGCTAGGGATTTTCTTTAAGTTACATGGGCTGGCTTTTCTGGACTGGAGGACAGGTTGGTAGTGTGAGTCTTCCAGTCCACACCCCTGGTCCACTACGGGGTTTTCCCTACTCCCAGGTGCTCTCAGCTGAGGCTTCCTGTGAGTGATTACTGAGGAAGGAAGCCTGGCAAAAGGAGGGCTGACAAGTGCCAGGCTGGAGAGAGAGCACCCCTGGAGTGGAGGTTTACACACTTTGATATTGTGTTTGCTGTTATGTATTTGCCTGTACTAGGTTAGTGAGGGGGATGATGCTGTTTAGCTAGAGCCGGACAGGCTTTTGTTTATGTAATGTTGCTTTGTGCTGAAGCGCCTAAATAAAGCACGTTTGGAGTTTTTAAACCCGCTCCCTGCGTGAACTTGGTCATTGCCGCCCACACCGTGTGAGCTGTTCCCTACAATTGGTGGAGTACGCGGGCAGTTTGTTGCTAGGGGCAACGGCATGACAAAAAAAGGGGAAAACTGAATATTGTGGACATTAAAAGGGCCAGAAGCCTATGTCTTGGGTGAAAGCTGCTACTGCATTGCAAGGCCCATCCAGCACAATGGAGGCAGTAATCAAGCAGCTGATACAGGCTAACTTGAGATATGAGCGGTCCATGGAACAGCAACAAAAGTTTCATGCAGAGGCTTTGCAAGTACAGGAATAAGCGCAGCAGCAGTTCAATATGCAGCAACAACAGGCCATAGCACAGCAGCAGGAAACAAATTGCCTGTTAATGGAGCAGATTGCTGCGCTCAGAGAGACTGTCGTGGCTCAACCTTAACAAGTGGAGGTAAGCCCACCTGGGACTGTTAATGTGAGAAGGGCCATTCAGCGGACCTTGCAAAAGATGACACCTGATGATGACACCGAGGCCTTCCTTACCGTGTTTGAGTTGAAAGAGTGGCGGAGAAAGAGAGACTGCCAGTTGCGGACTGGGCAGAGGTGATTGCGTCCTTTCTGTCAGGTGAGCCGCAAAAGGCCTACTATGACTTCAGGGAGCAGGATGTCTGGGACTATACTAAATTGAAAATGGAGATCCTTGCTCGCTTGGGTGTTACACCAGCTGTTCGTGCCAGGAGAGTCCACAGTTGGAGCTACACCATGCACAAACCTGCCCGGTCCCAGATGTATGTCCTAATTCATCTGGTGCGAAAGTGGTTGAAACCAGAGTCCTCTACACCAGCCCAGATAGTGGAAAAGGTGGTGGTCGACCATTACTTCAGGACCCTCCCAGCAGATCTACAACAATGGGTTGGACATGAAGACCCCAAGACTGCTGAACAGCTCGTCAACCTGGTAGAAAGGTACTTAACCACCGAGGACTACCTCCGTGATGTCCCTGTTGAACCAGCACCTCCCAGGATGGCCAGACCCGTGACATCTGTGGGTAAGAGACTTCCAGCTGGAGGTAGGTGGAAAAGTGTGAGAGGGAACAAGGCTCTGGAGCTTGGGTGAGGGCAAAGGACTGAACCTGAACCCCAGGGGTCCTCTGGTCTTAGAAAGGACTCCCTGATAAGGAGGCCTGGGTCCCCCCAGTCCTGGAGGTGCCATGAATGGGGACATGTGGCCGCCTATTACCTTCTTACCTCAGAGCCCATGGTGTGTGACATTAGTTGGCGACAGTCTCTGATTGCAGAATCTGTTTGTGCAGCCATTCCAGGACCAGGGACTGAGCCAATGTTTGCGCAGTAGAGGTAAATGACCGCTCTGTGAAGGCCCTTCTAGACTCTGGCAGCCTGGTGACTTTGGTTCGGGCCAGCCTTGTGGCTAGGGACTATGTGCCAGGCAAACATGTAAGAGTACTATGCATCTACAGGGATATTGTCACCTACCCTGTGTCCCTGGTTAAATTGGTAACTCCGTCTGGAACTGTGACCTACGAAGTTGGGGTCATAAAAAGACTGCTATATGATGTAATATTAGGTCGTGACTTCCCGCTGTTCTGGGAGTTGTGGAAAGGGGGTAACACTTCTGATGCCAGTGAAGAAACTCCGGCATAATCTGTACCTTCCTCTGTAGATAATGAGTCGTGTGAAAGGACCATTGAAAACAGTGGTACCAAAGAGGGGCAAAGTGGAAATGCGAGTTTACTTGAGTTGCATGATGATGATTTCTTTCCCTTGCAGGTGTTAGCTGGGGAAGAAGAAGAAACCGGGACCACATGTGCTAGATTTAGAGGTGTCTCAGGGTAACTTTGGGACCGAGCAAGCAAGGGACCTCACTCTGGGTACTGCCCGGGCCAATGTTACAGTAATAAATGGTGTACCACAGGAACCAGAAGCTGACAAGAAATTTCCACATTTTGCCATGAATAGGGATTTGATGTACTGGGTCACCAAGGTGAACAATGAAATTGTGCCAAAACCGTACCGCCACATGGTGCTGGACATGGCTCATAACCATGTGTTAGGGGGTCAGTTGGGGACTAGCAAAACACAGGAAAGGGTCCTCCAAAGGTTTTTTTGGACTGGGGTATATGAAGAAGTGAAAAGGTACTGTGAGTCATGTCCCACATGCCAGATAAGTGCGCCAACTTCACATTTCCGTAGCCCCTTGGTGCCCCTTCCCATCATTGAGGTGCCATTTGAGAGAATTGCAATGGACCTGGTGGGGCCCATTGTCAAATCTGATAGGGGACATCAATACATTCTGGTTGTATTGGACTATGCCACTCGCTACCCAGAGGCGGTACCCTTAAGGAACATGGCGCCCAAAAATATTGCTTGGGAGTTATTTTACATGTTCTCTCACACCGGGGTCCCTAAAGAAATCCTTACTGATCGAGGTACGCCCTTTATGTCAAAGGTCATGAAAGAGTTGTGCAAATTGTTTAAAATCAGGCACATCCGTACATCGGTGTACCACCCACAAATGGATGGATTGGTGGAAAGGTTTAACAAAACCCTGAAGCATATGTTAAAAAGGGTTGTGGAAAGGGATGGCCGGGACTGGGACTGTTTGTTGCCCTATCTCATGTTCTCTATCAGAGAGTTACCCCAGGTATCTACAGGGTTTTCACCCTTTGAGTTAGTTTATGGCTGGCATCCAAGGGGTTTGTTAGATATTTCCAAAGAAACCTGGGAGACTGAGGCAACCCCATACAGTGGGGAAAAAAAGTATTTAGTCAGCCACCAATTGTGCAAGTTCTCCCACTTAAAAAGATGAGAGAGGCCTGTAATTGTCATCATACGTAGACCTCAACTATGAGAGACAAAATGAGAAAACATATCTAGAAAATCACATTGTCTGATTTTTTTTTTTTTTAAGAATTTATTTGCAAATTATGGTGGAAAATAAGTATTTGGTCACCTACAAACAAGCAAGATTTCTGGTTCTCACAGACCTGAAATTTTGTGGTGGGATTCCTTATGGGCTGTTCTATCTCAGAGTCGCTGCTGTATGGAAGGTCTTTGTCATAAAAATATTCCCTCAATCTTATTTTTCTAAAAAAACTCCTCCATATCATTACAGAGTTTGATATGGTCAGTGTGTGCTGAGGGGCAGAAGGAGAGACCTTTGGAGAGAACTGACATTTCGTGTTTGTTTGGCTCATAGGAGGAAAGATTCACAACACAGCTTTGTTGAGCTGGGTTGGTACTTGCGGTTGTAGTAATGAGGCCTTTCTGTCTCTGTGGAGCTTTTTCTTTTTGTTGTTTAATATTCATGCCAGCTTCATGTCACACTATGTATGACCTGTGAGGGTCACAAATCACCACCTGATTACAGATAGATAACAGATCCCTCTGTCACGCACCACAAATTTTAGACTGTTTATTTCCTGACCTGTTGTAAATAACTTTTCTACGTATATTGCATTTTGTTATTCCAAGATCCTTTTGAAGATCCATGTCTTGTGTATGTATAAATAGTGTAAATTTTCAGTTTCTAGTATTACACCATGTCTGATGAAGGAAGCTAGTACTCTCAAAAGCTTACTATCAAATATACTCAGTTTTCTCTAAAAGGTATCGCCTGATTTCTTCATTCTTTCACTACTTTCTATGGCTAACACGGTACAACATTATACTACTTGCCTGGCTGAGGAAACCAGGCGAGATATACACCCCGTCCAGCACTTTACCACGCACTTTACCACACACTTTACCACATATCCCCCCTCTTCTCCAGACCAGAGGTCTGGGCACTTTTAGTGAACAAACAGTACACCCTGGACAACGCATCTGCATTTCCCTGTAACTTCCCCGGTCTATGTTCCACCTTGAAACAGAAATTTTGTAAGGAGAGAAACCATCTGGTTACTCTTGCATTTCTCTCCTTATTTTGTTTCATCCAGGTTAGAGGAGCATGGTCTGTCACTAAATCCTAAAGCAATCTTTAGGAGAACATTTATGTATTTGCTCCTGACTGCTGGAACTTGTAGTGCACCTTCCCCAAGGTGGTGTGTAGGCTTTATCTTAACCAGTTAGCCCAAAATTTTCTGTGGGGGACTGATGCATGCTGTCAGTTCCAGTATAAGAGTATATTTATTGGTCTCTTAAGCCCATATTTATCTATGGGGTATTTATAGGGACTATGGGTATCTCAGTGTAATGTAGCCGTATGTTTGGCACACAATTTAATCTGTATCATTAAAGGTTAAATTTTATCTTACATATTATATTTGTGAAAACCCAATCCTGTGATTTCTACAACATATATAATCCAAAAAATGGCAGCACTCCACAGGTTATAAAAAGGAAGGAAATAAAACTTTATTCACCCATCTGTGCAACGTTCCAGCTCTTCTTTTCAAGCACAGACCATAGTGCATATGCCAAACATTTACCGTGAAATACAATCAATTCATTAGGACAGTTTTAATTTGTTATAATAAATAGCAATTAAAATATAATGTATCATATAGTGTACATTCACACAGTTACAAATCTCTATACACATATAAAGATTTCATGTAAATATGATTAAATATGATCTCAGTGTATGTGTAAGGTGATGATATCCACCCATGTGTCCACACATATTTATAATTATCACCTGTATTCAATACAAATGAAAGTGTTCATTGCACTGTTAACAGTATTAGTCCCTGCTAGTTCCACATGGTGGAATCTGGCGTTGATTTTCACTGGATTTTGTCCCAAAATCTTGTTTTCAATGGGAGGCAGAGATCAAAGCAGGATGCTGAAAAAATAAGTGTCCTGCCTGAGTTGTGCTTCGTGACTCTCTCCTTAGTAGGTCCTTTCATTTGGGCCTAATCAGCGGCAGAAAGCTGAGACAGAATGCTGATGCTCTGCATTAGCGTTCTGCCACTGTGAAACGGCTGTCAGAAAATGAATTGGAATCCGAGGCAGGTGTCCGCCACAAATTCCTCTTCGTTTTCTGCATTTTCATTTATACTGCTTCTGTATTACACTTGTATACAGTTCTATCTGGTTCACATCCTATGTATTACAGTCCATTTTAGCTGTTCTGCCTCAGCAAAAACCATCATTTCAGGTGTTTTTTGTTGCAGCACATTTTGATGAAAACACTGCCGCCGCATGAATTGTGTCACAAAGGGGCAAAGCCTGGAGCTGGCCCTGGCTGTGTCTATTATTGCAGCTCATTCCCATTTAGGAAAATAGGGCTGAACTGCAATACCAGATTTCACCTATGGACAAGAAATCTAGATTTACAGAACCTGTAAAGACTTCTATTTAATAACTTTTTTCTTTGGCTTCATTGAACATGTTATATTGGAAGCTCCTTTATGGGTATGTCAGCATGTTTTATTATATTTTCTATGAATTAATGCACAAAATCCATTACTAATTGAGGATGATGGTTCTTATTTTTATACATTTTATTTAATTGCTACACATTTTATGCTAGAATTTCATGTTTTCACCCTTTTCACTCCTACTACTGATTATCCTCTCAGCTTTCTTGCTTGTATAACAATGAAAGTACATTTTCTTGTTGGCAGCACAATTCATCTTGATGTAATAACTACACTGCATAAAAATGTTTATACAGGAACCAAAAACTCAGAAAGCATTTTTATTAAATCATATTAGCTCAAAAATATTAGACAATGACAATTGAATGGATTGAATCCTCCAGATTAACGCTCAGAACATGATATAGATTAAACAGGAGCAGAGAATGAAAAGGGCATGAATTTTATCACAGAGAAAGATGTGAGACCGATTGAGCTACAGTACTTTTGTAAGTGAAAGGTCACTGCCTCAGAACTCATCAAGCTAGAAAGGTCAACTGTTCATACTTGCCGTCTATCAATGCTGGAAAATATCCATATGCTCTTTGACGTTTATGCTTAAAGGTAAGCTATACATCTAAAGGAACATCATTACATTTACTTCCTTTTCTCATAAATTCAGAAATATCTTCTGAAGTGACTCATTAGTAGTATTTGTAAGGGAAAATCTGTCATGTGAGTAACTTGGAGGCACTCATTAATGACTACCTTGCTATGTAACGTCATTGTTATTATTTGCCATATGTTGCTTTTTGTGGCTTTTTTCACCTTTCAAACATTTTAAGAAGTTATAATTAAAAGAGTTTTAATTACCAGGAATGAGCTGATTGTAACGAGTTTATAAATATGGTGCATATTCTAATTACTGAAATTGTCAGGATTTGTTTGCATAGACAAAGCAGATGTTTCCTGATTTATAGGTACCTTATATACATTAAGAAACTGAATGTCAGTAATCTATCAGTTTAAGGACACACAGTAATTTATGCATTAATGCTTGGCAACATTTTTTATATTTTCCATATTTTCCTTTCGACATAGCTATGTGAGGGCTTATTCTTTGCGTGACAAGTTGTACTTTCATTTGGCACCATTTTGGGGTACATATAATGTTTTGATGGGTCTATGTGAAAAAAACCACAATTCTATCATAATTTTTTTTTTTGCATTTTGTTTTTAAGGAGTTCACTCTGCATTAAAAATGGCATGACAGCTTTGTCTGGTAAGGCTAGGTTCATACTAGTGTAAGAGACAGCCAATGTTGTCCTAAGCTTCATTTGTCTGTATAAACTGTTAATGTTGAATGTATTTCTGTGATTCTGTTCCTTTAAGACAGCAGCCATTGTAATTGTGACATGATGCTGGAGTGACTCCCCCCCCCCCCCCTTTTATGTCAGCTTGCCTGTTCTGCAGACAGAATGTGAGATAGAGAAGCAGGAAGTGACGAGACAGAGAGCAGCAGCCATCTTAGCAAGTGTTGTATTGAACTGGTGTGGAGATTTTTCTGTACAGCTAAGCTGTATCTTGGTCCAGAGACAAACAGAGTGTAAAGAGACAACAGGACTAGTGAGTCCACGTGAAAGGAACTGTGCTCAGTGGCTGATCAGTGAGACTGACATTGTGACTGTGTATATGGATACCACAGATAGAGACTCGCAGTGCTGTTGATGTACTGGACAGCACCTGCTAAACCCCGGCTTACATCCCAGCTCAGTGTATGGATTCGGCAGGACTGTCAGTGTGCTGAGTGGAATCTGCTGTTGGATTACATTGCATTCATTGGGTTTCCCTGTTAAAGAGGACTTCATTTCTCCCAAGATCCTGATAACCGTGAGGAGAGGACGTTTCGCTATAAAAGAAAGGAACGACTTTGGGCCCCACCGCGCGCTTCTACAGACTGTAAGCGGTCCACCTGGACCACTGGGGAAAAGGGGGTGCACCCAAATGTGAAGTCAGGGTCAGTTAGGGATAGTTTTGAGTATATTGTTCATTCAGTGTCCATACTGCAGAAGTGGACAGAGTAAAAGTAGAAACCATTGCAGAATTTGCCTTGAAATTGTTCATGCTATATTGTATATTTTGCTTGTCTTTAGCCCTGTCATTTTACCTTTAACTAGCCTTTATTAACTTATAGTAAATATATTTTTTTTTTCTTGAACTACCGCGTGTGCGTTCATTTCTGGTTGCGGAGTCCAAACCACCTGCCTTGCTCTCGGTTCACAAATTGGCGTAGTCGGCAGGATCCGCTTACCAGAATGGACGGTGACGCACCCGTTCGGGAGAATGGTGCTGGAGGAAGAATGCCAGCAGGGGCTATAATGAGTCAGTTAGCTAAATTTGATGGCAATAATATGTCAGTGAGTATGTGGGTGGAACAGATACGAATGATACAGCGAATGTACCAGACCGCACCAGAAGTACTAGTAGAGCTAGCAATATTGACATTACAAGGGGATGCTAAGACCACGGTGATACTGAGGCCATTTGAACAAAGGCAGACATTTGAGCAAGTAGTCCAGATTCTAGAAACCATTTATGGAGAAACTGCATTGCTGGGGTCTCTGCAGGCTCGGTTCTTCCAGAGGGTACAACAGGAGAATGAAAGCCTTCCCCAATATCCAAATGCCCTACAAGAACTGCTCCGAGATATTCAAAGGAAGGAAAGAGGGGGCTCGCCAGCCTTCTGTAACCCTGATCGGACTCTCCGTGACCAGTTTGTCTTGGGGATACGTGACGGCAGTTTAACTGTGACTATGCAGGATTTTATACGACGAGAGACTGATGCTAAATTCCATGATGTACAGGTAGAGGCCATCTCCCGTGCCAATAGTATGGTCCCGAGGCCGCAGACCGCAGTTGGAGTTACTTTGTCACAGGGGGCTAGTTCTGGCTCAGAGACAGTAGAAAAGGGGACGGTTAAAGAAATTCTCACAGTAATGCAGAAACTGCAAGAGCAAATGGAACACTTGCACACCCGTTGTGATGAACATTCTATGAAAATTGCAGACTTCCAGAAAACTGGAGGTGAAAGGGTGAGCCGTCCATACCCAGAAAATCAGAATCACCCACCACCCCGCTGGAGGGGTGAGGATAGGACCTACCGAAGGGGTCCAAATCATTTAGTGCAGTGCTCAGGAGAAATCGAAGGGGCTTACCGAAGGGGCCCAAACAGATGGCCAGAACGACGGGAGATACGCTGCTGGGAGTGTGGACGGATGGGCCACGTTGCTGCTAGATGTCCAGAGCAGCGACAAACTTATGAGAGACCGCCGTTAAACTGAAGTCCCCTGCTGCTGAAGGGCGTGTAGTAGGGGAGACTGACAAGGAGACTATGTGGGGAGAATGCCCTGATGATGACCTGATCGCTGCAAGTCCTGTCATACAGGTGGAAATGGAGGGTATTCCGGTTACCGGGATGATTGACACGGGTTCCCAAGTAACGACCTTGAGTAGAGACTGTTATGAACGGTACTTCCGGCAACATGTGAAATATGATCCCCATACATTCGTACGAGTGGTCGCAGCTAACCAGTTACCAGTTCCGGTCGTGGGAGTGGCCTGGATGAATGTCCGGGTATGTGGCCAAGATCTAGGTAGGAAAGGCATTGTGGTGGTACAGGAGTCACATGAAGTAAAGGTCCCTGTCATTTTGGGGATGAATGTGTTAAAAGAATTAGATCAGATCCTCTTTGAAAAGAAAGGTCACGGTTATTGGAAAGAAACCACCACCCATCGGCCTACTCAAACAGCTTTCCAGCGGCTGATCCGGACATGTGGCTTACAGAAAAGTTCGGATGCGCAGCGTCCTCTGGCTCGAATTTCAGTTCCTTTGCATACAAAAGTTACACTGCCACCCAGTCGGGAGACAATAGTGTCTATGCCCGTAGGCACCTGTCGGAAACTAGAGGGCATAGCTGTGTTGGTAGAACCACTGCAGGCAGCCGAAGGAGGTGTTGATCCGCTAGTGGCCCGTTCCTTGGCAATAGTTCGCAATGGAAGAGTACCACTTCGATGTGTAAACACTCAGGACCAGAGTGTGGACCTGACCCCAGGGAGGCTGCTGGCTAACATCTATGTGACTCCGGAGGAAGTAAGGAAAGTAACTCCAATGCAGCTGAAGCCGACTGAAAGGGATGAGTGGACCGTAACTGTGTCCATGGGAGAAGATGAGGAACCCACCTCTGAATGGAATGGCCGTGCAATTCGAGAACAGATGAAGATGGATGCAAGTTCATGTTCTCTGGAATGTGTGCAGAAGGTAGATGAGCTGTTGTGGGAGAACCAAGCCACCTTTGCACGGTATGCTGAAGATTTTGGATGTACCACAGGGATCTACCATGAGATTCCCACAGGAGACACCCCTCCAATTAGAGAGCGCTACCGACAAATTCCTCCACAGTTGTATCAGGAAGTGAAAGAACTGTTAGCTAAGATGCTACAGGGTGGGATCATCCAAGAAAGCCAGAGTCCCTGGGCGGCTCCTGTGGTGTTAGTAAGAAAAAACAGATGGGTCCATCCGATTTTGCGTAGACTATCGGAAGTTAAACGCTTGCACCGTACGAGATTCCTACCCCTTGCCACGGATTGAGGAGTCCCTCTCAGCGCTAGGGAGAGCCCGGTACTTCTCCTCACTAGATCTGGCTAGTGGGTATTGGCAGGTGCCGATGGCCACAAAAGACAAGGAGAAGACGGCATTCATCTTGCCCATGGGACTATACGAATTTAACCGGATGCCCTTCGGGTTGACAAATGCACCCGGAACGTTTCAGCGGTTGATGGAGAAATGTCTCGGTGACTTCAACTTTGAGTTCACTCTCATCTACTTGGATGACATTATAGTGTATTCTGCGACCTTTGAAGACCATCTCCACCAGTTGGGGCAAGTATTTCGAAGATTGCGGGAACATGGGCTCAAATTGAAACCCAGTAAATGCCGGTTGTTCCAATCTGAAATTGATTACTTGGGTCACCGCGTATCAGGAGAAGGGGTGAGACCATCAAGAGACAAGATAGCGGCTGTTCAAGATTGGCCAATACCGACTACCCTGCGAGAAGTGAGGGCGTTCCTTGGAGTAGCCGGTTACTATCGACGGTTTATTAAGGATTTCGCCAAGGTAGCAGCACCACTTAATGCTCTCCTACGAGGCACATCCGGTGGTCCAAAGAACCGGTCCGTGAAGTGGGGACCTGAACAGGAACAAGCCTTCCAGGCATTAAAGGATGCACTGACAACAGCCCCAATCTTGGCATATGCTGATTACCACTTGCCGTTCCAGCTGTATACGGATGCAAGCCTGTATGGTCTTGGAGCAGTGCTTTCCCAGCTTCAGGATGGCCAGGGAGAGGGTCATAGCGTACGGCAGCCGGTCTTTGAGAGATTCTGAAAGAAACCCCGAGAATTATAGTTCATTTAAGTTGGAGCTGTTGGCACTGGTATGGGCCATGACCGAGAAATTCTCTGAATATTTGACCGGTGCTGAAGTTTTAGTACTGACTGACAACAACCCACTAGCTCACCTGGAAAATGCCAAGCTCGGGGCGTTAGAGCAGAGGTGGATAGCCCGAATGACTAAGTTCAATTACCGCATTAAGTATCGGTCCAAGACAGAGAACCAGAATGCTGACGGGCTTTCTAGGGTAACCGCCCAGACCCCCACAGAAGACGTGGATCATGAGTTGGAGCATGTGGAGGTGCCCGATTTCAGCAGATTTTCACAGGCCTTGACCGCCACTAATCAGTTTGAGATGGAGGGGACTGAAATGGCTCCTTTCTTTGGTCCCTCACGACAGGAATGGGCACAGATACAACAGACCCATGAGGGGCTGGCACAGATGATCAAGTGTGTTGAGAAAGGCCAGAAGCCCTGTAGAGAGGAAAGAGAACGACTGACACGTGAGATATTATCTGTTCTGAGTCAGTGGGAAAAGTTGGAGATGAAAAATGGAGTGCTATGCCGAAAGGTCTATTTACCTTCTGAGATCGACATTCGATACCAAATTGTGGTGCCTAGTGAACTGGCTCGCTCCTTGGCAGTTGAGGCTCATAATAAGAATGGACATTTTGGTCATGAGAAGACCTTTCGTTGGTTACAGCGACTGATTTACTGCCCTGGTCTTCGTCAAATGGTCGAAGAAGTATGCCGCAGCTGTCGAACTTGTGAGATCCATAAGGCAATAGAACAGAGAGCTCCCCTGCAAACCATCGTGACCCAGGAACCTTTAGAAATCGTCATGATAGACTATCTAATGGTGGGCCCATCCAATAGCGGACACCAGTATTGCCTCGTAATGGTGGATCACTTCACCAAATTTGCGGTGGTAACCGCCACCAAGGACCAGACAGCTGAGTCAGCAGCTCGTGCTCTGTGCCAAGATTTCATTCGAGTATATGGGTGCCCTAAACGCATCCACTCCGACCAGGGTGCCTGCTTTGAGGGACACGTAATGAAAGAAGTTCAACGTATCTACGGGATAAAGAAGTCGCACACGACTCCATACCACCCTTAGGGAAATGGGGCCTGTGAAAGATTCAACAGAACTCTGCTACAGATGCTGCGGACTCTGGAGGAAGACAAGAAGTTACAGTGGCCTCAGTTCTTGTCTGAAATGGTGTGGGCCTATAACAATCAGGTCCATTCTACAACGGGGTACTCTCCTTATACACTTCTCTTTGGGCGGTCTGGGCGAAGTATAGGAGAATTACAGTTGAATGATGTGGATGGGTTCCCTCCGAGGGATCCAACCTCTTGGGTGCGGGCGCACCGGCAGAGACTTGAGACGATCCATCGATTGGTGCGGCAGCGCCTGCAAGAACATCCCCATCCTGATAAGACCCCAGTGCAAGAAGCACCATTGCAACCAGGCGACCTGGTGCTAGTTCGTGTCAAGAAACCCCAAGGGAAATTGGAAAGCCGATGGGAGGCTTTGCCGTATCATGTTGTTGGCCGCAAGTATGCGAATGGGCCAGTGTACCAGGTCCAGAAAGAAGGAACTGATTGTGTTCGAGTACTTCACCGAAATATGTTGCGCCTGTGTCATTCTGAAGGGACAAATCATGATGGGCTTGCCAATGTGAATGAGCTCCCACAGTCAGAGAATGGAGGTGCGGAATGGGCCTCCGACGAGGAGGATGATTGTTGGCCGATCCCTGCTCCTGGGGATGTTCCACCTGTGACTACTGTATCTCCGGCCTGTGCCCCCTCTGGTACGGAATCCGCTGGTCCTTCTCAGCCCATAGCTGCAGCACCCCATAATATACCACCGGTCCTCAGACGGACCACTAGGCCAAATGCTGGTATTCCCCCTGTTCGGTATGCGCAGGATGAGTTTGTTTGGCCTGCCATACATCGGTATACTACCACCCTGTGCATAAAAGTACAACCCTCTGGATATACAGTCATAGGCAGGGACTGCCAATCTTAAAGTGGGGGGGAATATGTAAGAGACAGCCAATGTTGTCCTAAGCTTCATTTGTCTGTATAAACTGTTAATGTTGAATGTATTTCTGTGATTCTGTTCCTTTAAGACAGCAGCCATTGTAATTGTGACATGATGCTGGAGTGACCCCTCCCCCCCTTTTATGTCAGCTTGCCTGTTCTGCAGACAGAATGTGAGCAGAGAAGCAGGAAGTGACGAGACAGAGAGCAGCAGCCATCTTAGCAAGTGTTGTATTGAACTGGTGTGGAGATTTTTCTGTACAGCTAAGCTGTATCTTGGTCCAGAGACAAACAGAGTGTAAAGAGACAACAGGACTAGTGAGTCCACGTGAAAGGAACTGTGCTCAGTGGCTGATCAGTGAGACTGACATTGTGACTGTGTATATGGATACCACAGATAGAGACTCGCAGTGCTGTTGATGTACTGGACAGCACCTGCTAAACCCCGGCTTACATCCCAGCTCAGTGTATGGATTCGGCAGGACTGTCAGTGTGCTGAGTGGAATCTGCTGTTGGATTACATTGCATTCATTGGGTTTCCCTGTTAAAGAGGACTTCATTTCTCCCAAGATCCTGATAACCGTGAGGAGAGGACGTTTCGCTATAAAAGAAAGGAACGACTTTGGGCCCCACCGCGCGCTTCTACAGACTGTAAGCGGTCCACCTGGACCACTGGGGAAAAGGGGGTGCACCCAAATGTGAAGTCAGGGTCAGTTAGGGATAGTTTTGAGTATATTGTTCATTCAGTGTCCATACTGCAGAAGTGGACAGAGTAAAAGTAGAAACCATTGCAGAATTTGCCTTGAAATTGTTCATGCTATATTGTATATTTTGCTTGTCTTTAGCCCTGTCATTTTACCTTTAACTAGCCTTTATTAACTTATAGTAAATATATTTTTTTTTTCTTGAACTACCGCGTGTGCGTTCATTTCTGGTTGCGGAGTCCAAACCACCTGCCTTGCTCTCGGTTCACACTAGCGCTCGGTCTCCGCTCGGGGATTCTGTTCCCCATTCCGTTTTAAAAATGCAGAGAGAAAAGTCCTGTAAGCAAGGGTAACCGCTCTTTTCAGCGGATTAGGTTTCCAATCGGGGGGTCCCTAAGCTAGTCTGAACTTAGCGTAAGTCATTACAATTACGACAATACCATATTTATATTGGTTTTACAAGTTTTTTTTGAACTCTTTATTATTTTTATTTTAATATTTTTGAACTTGTTTTTTTACTTTTTATATGGCTCACATGGGGACTTGAACCTACAATCTCTGATCCCCATGCAATGTACTGCAATATATTATTGCAGCACATCACACATAGGTTCTCTATGTGAAATGTGCATTGGCAGTCAGGGGGACATTGCTCGGCCCCTGGCTGCCATGGCAACTCCTCGGACCCTGCAATCTTATCATGGGGCATCCGAGGGGTGGCAAGGGGATCGATCATGACACCCAGGGGGTTAATCCGCTGGAGTCGGAGTATCTTCCTACTTAATATGTATTTAATATGTAAACCTTTACAATATAAACTGTATGGATTTAGATTTTTTCATGCTTAGGGTTCAAATTTTGCCCATACTTTCTGCTTTTTTACCAAATTAAATCCCAATGGAAGGAAGTAGGACAATGTTTCCAAAAGTAGCTTTGTTTTTCCCACTATTTTGGTCTGTTCTTATCTTTTTGGGAAAAAAACAACAAATTGGGGATACATTCTCTAAACTCTGTCACTTTTAGCAGATGTGTGATCTCCGTGTTATTCATGGATTGCATGCAAACCTATTTATATTAATGGGTGTATACACTTGTCCATTCTGTCTGTTGATCCATGGAAAAAATACAGAGGCATGCTTATTTTGGACTATATTACAGACCACGGACGCCCAAGAAAATCTGTGTATCAATGAAAACATGGAACGCTTATAATCCAAAATTATTAGGATTGTGTAAGGGAATCGCTAGAGGAGCGATTCCTCAGTAGCTGTTGGAGAACCCTGGGGGGAGGGGCACAACAAGACAGTGAGCCCTAAAGCTGAAAACCCCCCACTGGCCCTGCCTCTTGCCTGACTGTACTAGGTGACAGCCGACAACTCGGAGCCGGTCCCTACACTAAATAAGTGACAACACAGAACGCAGACAGAACAAACGACAAAAAGGGAGGTCAGAAAGCCAAGGGTTCGGTAACAGACGAGCAATGCAGTACAGAATCAAAATCCAAGAGAATAGTCAAAAGTCAAGGCCAGAGGTCAGGAATAGGAATACAGATAACAAAAACAGCAAGGAGTAATAGCCAGAATGCAAGAAGCAATAACCAGCAACCATGTGAGGGCTAACAACCTGTTTATAGAAAGACAGGACTTGCCCCAGACTGGATTGGTAGACAGGCTGTCAATCACACAGGCAAGGCTGAGATTAACTATTAGAGGAGCAGAGAGAAACAAAGATGCAAGAGACGGATGTGGCTGAAATTCAATTACAGACAGGAGGCATTAGGACAGTGTTCAGACTGAGCAACAAGAAACCTACGCAAGGAATCAAACTGAACACACTTCCTTCGCAGCAGCGAGCGAGCAGAGGGTGGCGCAGAGACCCGAACAGGCAGAGACGTTACAGATTGTGTGCTGACCATAATAAACATGTGGAAGAGTGAAGAAGTCAGGCGATACCTTTTAGAGGCTAACTGAGTATATTTAATGGTAAGCTTTTGAGAGTACTAGCTCTCTTCTTCAGACATGGTGCTATACAAGAAACTGAAAATTCACAGACTTTTTATACACAAAAGACATGGACCTTCAAAGGATCTTAGAATCTTTAAAAATAACAAAATGCAATATAAATAGAGAAGTTATTTACAACAGGTCAAGAAATAAACAATCTGGAAACTTGTGGGATGTGACAGAGGGATCAGTAATTATTGCTGTTATCTGTTTGCTATCAGGTGGTGATTTGTGGCCCTCTCAGTTCATACATAGTGTGACATGAAACTGGCATGAATATTAAGTCCAAATTGCAGAGTTTGAAATTTTGCATTAACTTATACTCCCATTCCTTTCTTTCCCTCTGCAACTTAAAATGTCCCATTAAAACCACAACCCGCAAATCTTCAATAGAGTGGTCTTCTCCAGAGAAATTTTTGGTCACTGGGAGATCTGTTCTGCTGTTATTAATGGTGAATCTGTGTGAGTTCATGCGCTGACTGAGTCTCTGCCCTGTTTCCCCCACATAGAGGCCTGTGGTGGGACATTGCACACACATTATGAGATAATAAACATGAACATCACACATGTGCTAAAAGTGGACATGTGAACAAGCCCTTAACTAGTGCTGATAATACAGATGTTTTATTTACTTATTTTGTACATAACTGTGTTAGAGTCAACTATGCTTTTCAATCCATCCTTTTGGATTATATATGCCCATTTGTATAGGCGTGTTTTCATATTGGTCAGGAGGTCTATTTGTAGTAGATTCAGTGGGGTGATTTATTAAGATAAATAGGTAGGTACTGTACTAGGCCTACCTAGATTCCCACCCCTGCTCCACCCACATTTTGTGAAAAAGTCACAATTTCTGATCGAAATCCAGCCATGTGCACCATAAATAAAAACGTTTTCATGCATTATACACCAGAAAACTGTCACACAAGGTATTATATATTGACCCTGCTGACTGACCATACACTGCTGGTCCCGCATCTACTGTACACTTTGTAAATAATCTATTTATTTATAGACATTTTACCTGAAAAATATAATGTTTAATGGCTCATGTTAGTACAATATGATGTTGATTTAGGTATAAATCATAAGATAATTTGTACTTGGTGTGAGCCTTGACAGGCAGTAGTTGTCAATGGCAATCAAACTGAAGAAATTGAAAATATCCTTCTTTAGAATATCCATTTAGACTGAGTCTTCTTCATTTTAGTGTTTCTTAATAATTATGTAAAAGAAATACAAGGTGATAAGTCAGGACATTCTGTCAACACAAAATTCTACAAGCCACTTAATTTAGAGAATGATGTTTCTTTGTTTTCTACCATTAGACAAATTTGTTTTATTGTTTAAAGGGAACCTGTCATTATGAAAATTCAGTCTAATATGCAGGCAGCAGGTTATAGAGCAGTAGGAGCTGCAGATTAATATATACATTTATGGGAAAAGATTCTGTATAACTTAATTTATTAATTTATTTATATCATACCGTCACGGTATTATCTTTTCCTCCTGTCCTCCTTCTCCCCTCCCAAATATCATCTCTCTCCCCAATATTATTTGCTCCTACATATCACCTCTCTCCTTAAGTGTGACTGTATTTATCCCAAATACCACACACCATCTCTCTCCCTACATATAAATTTATATTTACTCCACCTTCTACATATCATCTCTCTCCACCAGTATATTTACTCCTCTCCCTGCATATCATCTTCCTTTCCCAGTTTTAGTCACCTTTCCCCCACATATCATCTCCCTGTACCAATATTATTTACTCATCTCCCCACATGTCATCTCTCTCCTCGCAGTGTTATTTACCCCATCACAATATTTTCTCCCCCATCTCCCTCACCTTCCACAACATCTATCCAACACTCACAGAAGGCAGCTATATTACCTACTTGCTGGCACCATAATCTCCTCCGACTTTAATCATAGTACAGCTTTCCTTGCAGCGTTAATGATCAGAAGCTCATATCCATGGATCTCTAGGATCCTATAACATGTGACAGGCGGGATTCCTAGCCTGAGTAAAACTTTAAACTAAGTAAAACTTTAAAAAGGTGCCCTCCCCCCCAAAAAAAACAACAAACAAAAGACCTACCCTGGGTGATCTTTGGTTGTGTGATGGGGCCCACAGATTAAAATTGTAGGTCGCACCTATGGTGGTCTCCACACAGTATATTGCCCTTTTTTCTGACTCCCACACAGTATATTGTCCCCTTTTTGGCTCCCACGTATAATATGGCCCTCTTCTTTTCGAACTCCACACAGTATATTGTGTCTTCTTAGGCCCACACACAGTATATTGCCTTTAGTTTATGCCAGGAAGCGTGGCCAGGTTGCCACATGACAGGTGTGGCCCTTACAATGATCATAAAGAAGGAGGTTGTGCCTGGTCTGCCTTTGTCATGTCTGTCTACAATTGTCAGTGACAATGCAGAGCCACAGCAGAATCGTGTGGTGGAGGCAGAGCAGCAGAAAACAGCAATGCCTTCTCTACTTTTAGTGAAGGAGCAATGGGGGAGCAGTCAAACAAGCAGCAACAGTTAGTTGCTGCTTGGTTGACTGTGGCAGTGCTACCTTCCTAAAAGAAACTCCATTCTGCTGCCTGAGATAGCCCTGGGAAGGTGGATATACATATAATGAACTCAAGGTGTTTCTATGGCATCAAAAATCTTCTTGATAAGTGTCAGTTTGTATAGATTACGAGTCACCTCTGAAGACCTTTAATCACAAGTCTGTTGTAGTAAATACTTGTATTACCTATTAAATAGCAATTCCAGAGCAAGTGTTCTTCTTACTCTGCATTGCGCTGTTCCTCTGATAGTCTGGGATCAATCCATAAACATTAACAGTAAAGCGGCCAATCAGGAGGGCAGAGAAGATGTAACAAAATAAAAAAGTTCACTGATGAAAATTATCTACAATGACTGATCGGTTGCCTAAATCTAATGTGTATGACCAGCTATATTCCCAACCAGTATTACCAAAGTATTAATTTATTTGTACATTTTTAGGAGGAATAACAGAGAAATGTTACAGCATAGAGTTCTAAGAAAAACTGCTAAATAATTATTTCATGGGGAATACAATAATTTGCTAAAACAGGTATATAAGCACAGTTTACAGACCCTCTTTAGCACAGCTCAACGATTCCAATATTGACGCATGCCATAAGGACACGATTCAGAAGTCCTTTCAGTACAAGAACAGATCTAGGCATCATAGAAACTATTTTCTGGCTTTTTTGAGGGTAAAACAAATCAGTGTTTTTCCAGTGTTTTACGCATTTTTAATGGCTTTTATTTGGCTTTGTAACTCCTGAAACAGGTTTTTTTTTTCAGGCTTTTTTAAGCCCTATACAGAAGTGTATGGGAAAATGCCTAATAAAAATACATACAGAATGCATTGTAGAAAACACTTAAAAGAGTAAATGCAAACTATAAACACTATTAAAAAAAATTTTTTGGCAGTATGAACAAATGGCAAAAAAAAGGAAATATTTCTAGAAATTATGCATGAATACACCCTTAGGACTTATTCACACATCTGTTTTTTGAGGATATGCTATGTCCATGATAATTGCCAACTGCATGCACACCCATTAATTTTAATGGGCACATGCAGACGTGCTCCATTTTGCAGACCACAGAGCTTCATTAAAGTCTAGGGGTCCACTAGGGACAAAGAAAAATATAGGGATGCTAGGGACATAGAAAAATATAGGGAATGTAAAAAAAAATAAAGTTTATCTGTTTTTCACAGATGTGAATATGGCTCAAACATGGACAGCACACAATCCAAAAATAAGCAAAAATGTGCTGTCTGTGATTTTTTACGGCCATTGTTCACAAAATGCGGAAGTGTGAATAAGACCTGAACAAGTACATAAAATAATTTATCTGCAGGGATAGATACAAAATCAACTGTATCACCTATGGACTGTATCATATTTCTCTGTCACAAGGTGTCATGTTTTTGTGGTTTCTTTTCTTTTTAATTACAGTGAATCATAATTGCTGTTAAAATGGCCTAAACACTGGTATCAAGCAGCAATAAAAGAGCAAAATGAAACAAAATTATTCTTATGTTATGTTCTTTATTACTCTTGAGGATGTCTAGTCTGAGAACTATTTTTTTTATTATTTTCTTATTGCATAAGATATCAACTGCTGAGACTACTGAGTCTGTTCAATTTCTCCATAGGTGTCAAAAAAACTATAATTCTAAAGCTTTCTGGAGTCTTCTATACCAATGAAGATATATCTGATAACTTGTGAATGACAATATTATTTTCATTATACGTATCATATTTTTATGGACTATTGTCTCTTGTTGTATTTTTAAGCAGTTTAAGCTATCAGTTTGGGAGAATATAATAGTGACATTAAATTTGTTGCACAGGCTCCTACATTCCCTATTGTACTAAGCATGCAATTATGTTCTCACCTGCCACATGCTTACCGTACCTTGCCATTCTTGTTAATATACTTTGAGTTTTGTAAAGCAAGTTATGATGATTTTAGTCTTCCATCCTTTATTTCCACATTGCATTTTGTTGCTAGAATATATTACATACAAGCTCTCTTGTAACTCACACTTTCTATTAATGCATCCTGTTCTAAGTTAGAATATTAACTCTTGGGTAATAGTTTTCCCTCTTTTTATATTAAATTTAATATAAAAATAACATTATGGATTGAATTTAGGGCATTTACATGACATTCACATTGGTTATACAGTACAACATACAGTTTTAATAGACTTGGTAAAACTTGCACAGGTCCCTACAGTGTTTATAAAAATTATCTTACACACCATGAAATTTTTCATGTCACACTATGTAAAAATAATAATTCATAGTGGATTTAATTGGGCTCCTTTGATAGTGAAAAATAGAAGATGATTCTTAAATGTCTGAAGAGCATTCAATCTATATTCATTACTGTTATTAAATACAAAATAATTGAATTCATAACTGTTCTCCCCTGCTACAATGAAACAACTTTAGTTATCATTAAAGCCAGATGGAAATATTCTGTGTGCAAGTATTTTAAGTAATATTGTTGTAGTTTCACTATGACTAAATTTACACCCTGTACATGCCCATACAGTTTAGCAGGCAAATATAATACAAAATGGTGCACTTTTATATATTTGTCCCGGTATACATTGGGATTTTAGAAGCCAAACTGAATTAAAAACTGCACTTTACAAGTGTAAACAAAACAACCAGCCGACTATAGATTCTTAAGAACCAAGCATTTTTCTTTCCAGTTTAACATTCATTGCATTCCCTGAGCCAGCAGGGCTTGTTATTTGTAGGAAATGTATTTTTTTCAATGCCACTAATTTGGGCTTCATATAGTAACATAGTATAGTTGAAAAAAGGCATGTCCATCAAGTTCAACCAGGGGATGGGAAAGGACATGTCATTCTATGCATTTCTATAAGCATCAATGCTATTTTTCTCTAAAAAGACATCTACCATATTTTTCGGTCTATAAGATGCACCTTTTCCCCCCCCAAATTTTGGAGGAAAATGGGGAGTGTGTCTTATAGTCCGAATGTGGGTGTTTTGGCGGGGGGGGGGGGCACTGGAGTGGGGTCGCAGCATCGCCCCACCCCTGCTGCCTCCGGCTTCCTACAGCGGGGCTTCATGCAGCGGGAGGAGTGGGGCGATGCTGCGAGCCCTGGGCTTGGAGCAGCGGGTATCCCGGAAGTGCGAACCCATCCCAGCATCCGCCATGCTATTACACCAGATGCCAGATCTGTAAAGATAATGGCGGCCGCTCTGCTGCAGAGCGGTCGCCATAGCTACCAGGTCTCCGCTGTAACGTACAGCGGAGGACCGGAGCTGATGCCTGCGATCAGAGTCCACTCTGATCGCGTGCATTACTATCTGTGAGCCTTCCCCCCAAAGTTAAGAAAATGCCCTTGGACCCAGTGGTACCTTTTTCATTGAGGCCGGCTCCTGCGTGGTGAGATCGCAGGAGCTGACCTGTTCCTGTGACAGCCAGGAGCCTAATGAAGGCTCCCAGGCCTGTCATAATAATATTACTATTGCGGCTGGTCTATGACCAGCCTCAGTGGTAATGTACAGAATTTCCCATAGACTACAATACAGTTGTATTGCAGTCTATGGGGCTTGCAATCAAATGACTGCAGGTTCAAGCCCTCTAGGGGGGATAATAAAATAGTGTAAAGAAAAAAGTTAAAAAAAAAAAATATAAAAAAATAAAAAAATAAAAAAAATAAAAGTTTTAAATCACCCCCTTTTTTTCTAGTATACATATAAAAGCAGAAAATTACTGTGAAACACATACACATTAGGTATCCCTGTGTCCAAAAATGCCCGGTCTACAAACTTCAATAAATCATAAGTGCCGAACTGCTGTTTTTTTTGCTGTTTCGCCTCTGATTTGAATAAAAAGTGATCAAAGCAGTAGACATTCCCCAAAATAACTAAAAAGTACACCTGACCCCGCAAAAAAGATGTCCTATGCATCCCCGTACAACTGCAGGGCTACCTGTCAATGCGGCCTTGCAGCTCTTGCAAAACTACAACTCACATATGTTATTAGATATTTTACCACATTTTTTTGCTTCAAATTTTTTTTCCCTATTTTCCTCCTCTAAGACCTAGGTGCGTCTTATTGTCCGGTGTGTCTTATAGTCCGAAAAATACGGTAAGTCTTTTTTGAAGTTGTCAGCTGTGACTGCTATAACAAGTTCCTGGGGTAGACTATTCCATTCACCGTCCTTACAGTGAAGAAGCCTTGTCGCCTTTGGAGAGTAAATTTTTTTTCTCCATATAGAGGGAGAGGTCCCATGTCTTTTGAGGGGATTTTACACGGAACAGCTTTTTCCCCACATTTCTTGTATGGGCTATTTATATATTTACAAAGGTTTATCGTATCCCCCCCTTAAACGCTTCTTCTCAAGACTACACTAATTTAACTCCTTTAATGTCTCCTAATACTGAGGTTCTCCACACCCCTTATCAATTTTGTAGCCTTCTGTTGAACCTTTCCCAACTCTAGGACGTCTTTTCTATGAACTGTTGCCCAGAACTGAACTGCATAATCTAAATGGGGCCGCACAAATAAGTTATAAAGTGGTAATATTAAATCCCTGTCCCGTGAGTCCATACACCTTTTAATACATGACAGTATCCTGCTGGCATTAGAAGCAGCTGAATGACATCGCATGCTGTTATTTATTCTATGATCTACAAGTACACCCAGGTCCTTCTCCACCAGTGACTCTCCCAGCGTTACTCCCCCTATGTTATATACAGATCATTTTTACCCAGATGCATAACGTTACATTTATCCACATTGAACCTCATTTGCCATTTGGATGCCCAAACACTCAGACTGTCCAAGTCTGCTTGTAGCCTACATATATCCTCCATAGACTGCACTGTACAACATAGCTTAGTGTCATCTGCAAGTAGATAGTCAGGGGTGTAATGCGCCTGGGGGCAATACAGGGCCCACTGCCAGCTGTAGATGGCCGGAGCCCCTTACCTCCATGGTAGCAGTCGGGGAAAGCCTGGTTCCCTGACCGCTATACATATTGTTAATGAAATGTCGCCGGGCCCCTTTCCAATAGATGCCTGGCCAGGGGAGGTGATTAAAAATAAGAAACATCTCTCCTGGACTTCTGACAGTCCTCATCATCCTCTTTGGGGCTCTACCAGCCTGTGACTGAGGTCACACACCCCAAACGTCACTCCTTGGGCTTGTGATTGGGCCCCAGCTGTCATGTTGGGTGCGCCAACGTAATGACGTCAGTGCTCCACATGACCTCTGAGGCCCAATCTTAGGCCCCAGCAGTGATGTCTGGGGCACGTCACAGGCAGAAGAGGACCGAAGAAGATGCTGAAGAAAGTTGGAAGGAGTGAGGATGCCCAGGAGAGGTGAGTATAAGTGTTTGTTATTTTTAATCACCTCCCCTGGGCCTCTACTTATTATACTCTGAGGTCTGAGCAGCAAAGCGGGGGCCAAACCTCACAAATAATTGTCGAATTTCATGGGGTTTACCTGAAGTGGCTGTAGGGGGGCTCTTGGGAGCATTTTATACTGTGTGGGGCCACTGTAGGGAGCATATTATACTGTGTGGGGCCACTGTAGGGAGCATATTATACTGTGTGGGGGGCCACTGTACAGTATAATCCCTAAAAATTAAGAATAGGGGTACAGGCACTTTACATTTTCTATCTTCAACTTTACAGTACTTGAATAATATCGGAAAGCTAATTATAAATTTACTGTAGGTTAAAATAATTTGAGTACCCGGGACAATATGTTTTTAACTTGTAATACCTGATTTTTAACCAGCTTAAATGGATTTTCATACTTTATGACTTACCTGGGAGAGTCTGTAGATAGAGGAACAAATGCAGTAGGGAGGAAATGGGCATTACTTTGATTTATCCCAGTCCCTGTATAACAGGTTGGGATAGAACAATCTGTGAGGGCAGTGTCAGACTGGGATGTCTAGGGCCCACCAGTGGAATTGTTTCTAGGGGCCCACCATCAGGACCCCTGCAGATCAGCGGTACCGAGACAGGGCGGCTAAAGGTAATAACATGCCGGGAGCCATGCTGCTCACCCATTATACCATGTGCACCACTGCACTACCTAAACCTACTGCTACACCTTGTATGGCAAGTGAACAGCATAGCTCCAAGAATTGTTACCTTTACCTGTAATCGCACTGTCCTGGAAAAGCTTATCTGCAGAGGTCCTGGCTGTTGTATCATTGCAGATGTAATATTGATGGCCTATCCTAAGGACAGGCCATCAATATTAGAAAGATGGATAAATCTTTTAAAGAGGTTGTCCAGGAATTGGAGCATCCCATGTAGCTGGCGAGAGGTGTAAGGTAAAAAATAAATAAATTAAAAAGCATACTACTTTGTCCCCGGCACTCCATTGTCCACTGCCAGGGTCCATTCAGTCTTGTGCCGGTGACTCCTTGCTGGGAGTCCTGCACCTCATGTGATCGCTAAGACCAATTAGGTACAGGATTTCCAGAAATGAGGCACCGCCATGAGACCGAACAGACACAGACGGGGGACAACGGGGTGCTGGGGACAGGTGAGTATGCTTTTTTTTTTTTAAATTTTCTTATTTTTACACCTCCCTGTTGGCCGACACAGTGGTAGCTCCAGTTTATGGACAACCTCTTTTAAGGGGTTGTCTGGGCCAAATTTTTCTATGGTCACTTCACTGGTCCCCCCACATAGTGGCCTCTTCACTGGTCCCCCATACTCTATGGGGAACAGTAATGGGGTCATTATATTGTGTGGGTGAAGTGATGGGGGCTAACATCCTGTGGGGGGGACATTAAACTGTGTGGGGCATATTAAAGGGGTTGTCCAGGGTTAATCTTTTTTATGACTGTGAAAGATCCTCAGTGCGCCAACACCGCTTTGGCTCACACCTGAGTCTTCTTTCATATAAAACCACACTCACCGCCAGTGAGTGCCCGGTTCGCAAGATAAATACAAAACAAGCCTTCTAAATTTTATATATTTATTAACCCCTAAATGGGTCAGTATTAACATCTAACACATGCAGTTCAGAACAGATATGCAGATATATACAAGCATTAACAGTTACTAGTTACAAGATACAGTGCAATGAAATAAAAGGAACTAAAATTGAAATAATTACTTTACCACGCATCTCCTTGATGTGGCTCTATAATCCAACACTCACACATGCTCTGTCATGTGTGAATAACCCAGTGGAGGCTTCTTGGCATGTGGCATTAACTCCTAGCATGTGGCATCACAGTATATTCCAGCCTGCATGCTCTCATCACAGTCTCTCAGTAAACTCTTGTAGTCTCAGCCCAATCTCCATAGCATAATCTCCTCCCACAGACCTCTTCCCTCATCTTATATACCCTTTATGCCACCTCCCAGAATGAGGTCACCGGCGACAGCAAGTCTGAATGAATCATGCACTCAAGTCCAGATTCTTTGTACTGATCGGAGACCAAGTGAAACGATACAATGTTATCAGCCATATCTGATCTATCTGCACAATGCATGTTTCTTTGATCACTCAGGGCTGTGTATGAATACAATGGAGCCCTGCTGGGATGGATACAAAGCCCCATTGTACAATGTTGCTACTACTGCCAATATACACCTAGGCTTATAGCTGCGCACATTATGAACAAATGCAGGTAAGAAGGGAGATACTATATCCAGAGATCAAAATACATCTCTGAGTTATAGCCATATTTAAGCAGAATCATCACACCTCCCCCTTTAGATGGGGCTTGCAGGAAGTAGGGGCCTATGCCCCTCTTCTGAAAGCACCTCCACCTCCAGCTTCTCAGGCTCTGGCCCCAAGGCTTCCTCACCTTCCCCCGGGGTCCCAGCAGACTCGGGCCTTGTCAGACTCCGAGGGTGGTTGAGCGCCACGCGCCTTCAATATGTCCAGACTAGGGTCAGCTTGGACAGCCTCTCTGAACTCTTGGCTGGAGGGAGACAAAAGAGAGGTGCATGTTACATAGCTGCCGGCCCCTTCTGTCTCTCTAGTCTGACTAGGGACACTTCTAAGACCCAGGCTCTGAGCCACGTACACTTGGCTACCTCCCGCCTGTTCTGGGTCCGCTTTCTGAGTGATGGCACCCTGTGGAGCCACACTCATAACCCCAAGTCTTTGGGATACCAGTTCAGAGACCCCATCCTGGCGGTCTCTCAGGGTCTCTCTCACACTAGCCGCTAGTTGGGAGAGTTCTAGGGGATTCTGCACTTCCCCCTTTGCTTCCAAACCTACATCCTGTTCCTTCTGTACTTGGGTGGGTGATGGTGATACCTTGGGCAAATGACTGAGATCATGCTTCCCTAAACCATCCCCCCACAATACATTGACAGGTAATACAGTTGACATACCCCCTTCTTGGATCACACCTCCAGTACCCCATGCCATCTGCACTTGGGCCATGGGCGCTCCTGGAATAGAACTGGACAGAAGAGACGTGTATGTCTCATACCGGCCAGACTCCTCCGGCTTCAAGGGAGTGAGGCTAGTCATGGCGGTCTCAGCACCGACTCCAGGTGGTGTAGGCAACGGTTCAAGGGTCGGATCGCCCTCCACCCTTGTAGCACTCTGGCTACGGGCTAACACCGCACTACCAGCAGTCCGTCCCTCACCTGGATTGGCCATGAGATCCCCATAGCCTACCTGACCACCTGGCACATGGTCAGCAGTTGGGTGCTGATCTGATGCACTGGGCGAAATAGTAGAAGTCGCTTCCAGTGACTCAGAAGAGCTACCCTGTACACTTTCACAACAAGCATTGGCAATTACATTGACAGTACATTCATCAGCAATTGTTAATTCACACCGGGCCTCAATGAGATCTGCAGTAGACATGTTAACAAGCTGGGAGGGGAGATGCCCCCACAGATGTGGGTATGTCTACAGACTTAGTCTCATTGGCTCCTAGCACGGGGTGAACAAAGCATTAATAACATTTTTGCTGAGCTGGGTTGCAAGAAGTTCAGTTGCATCTTCCCTGCTCTCAGCTGAAGGCAACTCATTAGCATGTACACTTACTGCCATGGGAAGTATCTCAGAGAGGGGGTTATGGGCCCTCTCTGCAGATATGACAGACACATTATCAGCATTAACCATAGACAGTTTATCACAGTAAATTGGGGTGCTCCCCACCCCATAGGTCCTAAATCAGATCCCAACAGTACATTAGCCGGCAAATCAGTGAATAGTCCCACAGTCCGCATTCCTTTTCCTGCACCCTAGTCCAGATACACAGATGGGCCACCTGCTGTGGCTTGGGAAGCAGGGAAGTCCTCAGGGTGGTTGGGGCACTCCTCCTTGAAATGTCCTGTCTGGTTACAGGCATGGCCCCGCCGCACCTCCCCTTGGGGTTTGAGGAAGGTCACTAGGGTGCCCAGAGTTCTTGGGACAGGGGAGGGACCACCCGGGACATAGTTTGTCTCACTCGACCTGACGACAGACGGCTGTGGTGAACTCCGGCCTGGCTTCTCCTTCCAACTTGAGGGTCTCTGCAGGGTTGTTGGAGTTTGCGCATGGGCGGTTTGTGCCCGCTGGGAGAGCTCCATCCTTTTGAGCTCAAGTTGATACTGCCGCTCAGCCTGCCGTTCTGCAGCCTCACGATCGGCCTGCTGTTCTGCTGCCTCACGATCGGCCTGCCTCTCAGCCTGCCGTTGTTGTTCTACAGCTTCCAGAAAACGGTCCAACACCTGCAGGTATGTGTGAGGGTCACTGGTGCCTACTTGCTGCAGGGCTATTTGCCAGTATGAAACCATTCCCCCTACAAGGCTGGGGTTACTGGTCTCTCCTGGTGAAGTAATCCTTGGGACCGGGCTGCTTGCTGCACTTCCGGGCCTAGCCCCAAAATCAGGACTCTGCTCGATTCTCTGCATGGCTGTGGCTGCCTCCATTTCAGCCATACGCTCAGGATCTCCAAAAGCCTGGTTCAGCAATTCTTGAGCTCTGCTTCTGAGCCCACTAGCCATCCACTGGTATTTGCCAAATAAAAGATAGGACAGAATACAAAGAGTAAGGGAGGGGAACAGCACTGTATCAAACTTTCACTGTATCTTAATGCTTGCTTTAATACCGAGCTTGTCTCATAGGATTACCATAATCCCCAGCATGTGAGTGATAAAGGTCACCAACACACGCTGTTTACCCCAAGATCCCACTACGCTGCCACCAATGTGAAAGATCCTTAGTGCGCCAACACCGCTGTGGCCCCACCTGAGTCTTCTTTCATATAAAAAACACACTCACCGCCAGTGAGTGCCGGGTTCACAAGATAAATACAAAACAAGCTTTCTAAATTTTATATATTTATTAACCCCTAAATGGGTCGGTATTAACACCTAACACATGCAGTTCAGAACAGATATGCAGATGTATGCAAGCATTAACAGTTACTAGTTACAATATACAGTACAATAAAAATAAAAAGGGAATAACATTGAAATAATTACTTTACCACACATCTCCTTGATCTGGTTCTGTAGTCCAACACTCGCACATGCTCTGGTATGTGTGAGTAACCCAGTGGAGGCTTCTTGGCATGTGGCATTAACTCCTAGCATGTGGCATCACAGTATATTCCAGCCTGCATGCTCTCATCACAGTCTCTCAGTAAACTCTTGTAGTCTCAGCCCAATCTCCATAGCATAATCTTCTCCCACAGACCTCTTCCCTCATCTTACATACCCTTTATGCCACCTCCCAGAACAAGGTCACCGGCGACAGCAAGTCTGATTGAATCATGCACTCAAGTCCAGATTCTTTGTACTGAGCGGAGATCAAGTGAAATGATACAATGTTATCAGCCATATCTGATCTATCTGCACAATGCATGTTTCTTTGATCACTCAGGGCTGTGTATGAATACAATGGAGCCCTGCTGGGATGGATACAAAGCCCCATTGTACAATGTTGCTGCTACTGCCAATATACACCTAGGCTTATAGCTGCGCACATTATGAACAAATGCAGGTAAGAAGGGAGATACTATACCCAGAGATCAAAATACATCTCTGAGTTATAGCCATATTTAAGCAGAATCATCACAATGACCTATGCTCAGGAAAGGCCATAAATACCTGTTCGGTAGGGGGCTGACACATGGCACCATCAGCTGCACGGAGCCACTTCCGGAGCCCGTTCTGTACACAACACAGGGCCGGAAGCAGAAAGCTCCATCTGCTGTATAGCAGCCTGGTGCCTTCACTGCAGCTCAGCTCCTACTGACTTCAATAAGTGCTGAGATACAGTGAAGGTGCCCAGCCCCTATACAGTGGACAGAGCTTTCTGCTTCTGGCCCTGTATTTTGTACAGGACGGGTACCAGAAGTGGCTCCATACAGCTGATCGGTCCGGGGTCGGCCCCCTACAGATCAGGTATTTATGGCCTATCCTGAGGATAAACCATAACAAATTATGCCTGGACAACTCTTTTAATATATCCCCCAGGGCTCCCCTAATGCACCACACTTTAAAGAGGTTGTCCAGTATAATTTTTTTCTTTTTTATAATTAGTAAGGGGGAGGTGAATCCCCCCTACCCCCCCACCAAAAAAAAAACAAACATACTAAACATACTCACCTATCCCTGGTGCTCTGGTGTCCTCCCAGCATGGTCCAGTCCTGCAGCTCCGCTGTCTTCTTTTTGCCGGAATTCCTCACTGGCTGTGACGTCCCAGGTCCCTTCCCTTAGGCTGCTGATTGGCCTCAGGGGTCACGTGACATCACAGGTAGTCATGTGCAGGGGGAACTTCAGCTGGAAAAAAACAACAGAACTGCAGAACCGAACTGCGCTGAGAGACCCTGGGGACAGGAAAGAAAGTTTGGGAGTTTTTTTTTTTTTTTTTTTTTTTTTTTCACCTGCCCCGGCATAATTTAAAAAAAAAAAAATGAAGCAGCCACTGTATGGAGTATAAGCTCCACAGTGGCTCCCACCCAGTATTATATGCTCTACAGTGGCCCCCACACAGTATTATAGGCTCTACAGTGGCCCCCACCCAGTATTATATGCTCTACAGTGGCCCGCACACAGTATTATATGCTCTACAGTGGCCCACACAGTATTATATGCTCTACAGTGGCCCCCACACAGTATTATATGCTCTACAGTGGCCCCCATACAGTATTATATGCTCTACAGTGGCCCACACAGTATTATATGCTCTACAGTGGCCCCCACACAGTATTATATGCTCTACAGTGGCCCCCACACAGTATTATATGCTCTACAGTGGCTCCCACACAGTATTATATGCTCTACAGTGGCCCCCACCCAGTATTATATGCTCTACAGTGGCCCGCACCCAGTATTATATGCTCTGCAGTGGCCCACACAGTATTATATGCTCTACAGTGGCCCCCACACAGTATTATATGCTCTACAGTGGCCCCCACACAGTATTATATGCTCTACAGTGGTCCCCACACAGTATTATTTGCTCTACAGTGGCCCCCACCCAGTATTATATGCTCTACAGGGGCCCCCACACAGTATTATATGCGCCCAATAGCCCCCCTCCGCTTCAGCGCTCAGACCCCAGAGTATAATAATCGGAGGCCCAGGGGAAGTGATTAAAAATAACAAACATTCATACTCACCTTGCCTTACCTTTCCTTCGCATCCTCGCTTCATCCTGTCGTCTTTAGCGTCTTCAAGCCCTTTTCTGACGTCACTGCTGAGGCCTGTGATTGGGCCTCAGCGGTCACATGGGGGCACACTGACGTCATTATGCGGCCGCGCCCCATGTGACCACTGGGGCCTAATCACAGGCTTCAGTCATGACGGAGGAGCGCCGGAGAGAACGCTGTGCCCCGGAGAGGTGAGAATATGTATTTATTATTTTCAGTAACCTCCCCTGGGCTGCCATCTATTGGAAAGGGGCCTGCAATATGCCAGAGTCCCTTTCCAATAACAATATGTATAGCGGTCGTGGTACCAGGCTTTCCCCGACCGCTATCATAGTGGTCCGGGGTCCGGCCATCTCCAGCTGGCCACGGGCACCATACCCCGCCGAGCCCTGTCGCGGTCGCACCCCCTGCGACTGCAATCGTTGCTCCACTGGTCAGGGGCCCGATCGGGATGGTCAGGATCCCAATCGGGCCCCCATGAAATGAGGACTAATAGTCGGGGCTCGGGGTCCACCGGTGTATTCACCGGTTCCCCGGTGGGCCAGTCCGACCCTGTGTGAGGGGATATATTTGTACACTGGTAAATCAGCCAAAGTAATTAAGGCTGATTCTCAAGCTCCTGCCAGAAGTGCCACTCTGGATGTGAATACATTGTGGCATAGGGAGGCCAGATCTGCAAAAAAATTAAGGCATGGTGGGCAATTCAGGGAGTATTCCCAAAGGGGCACCCACTATTTTCATAGTTGTTGAGAGATTTTGAGCCTGGAAACCCCCTTTAATAAAATAATCTATTTAGTGGCCATCTAATATTAGTTGCTGAGCCTATGTCATGTAAATGCATAAAAAGTGTGTATTAAGGCAAACTATTCATCTTCTATGTCATTGCTTTGTTTTCTAAGATTCTGCACTGAATTTTCCTAGCTGTTTGTAATCCATCTCATTCATAGACCTATCATACTAGACACAGCCCTTTTGTATGCATGTTGTCATTTTTTGAGTCCTGCCATAAGCCCTACTGATATAGAAAGATAAATATTTATTTTCATGTCATGAGTTTAGTTTACTGCAGAGAAAAACCTTATGATGTTGAAGGTCGCAGTACACATGAATCCACCATGACAGCTCGATATGTCTCAGTCAGTTTCTGATAATGCCAGTGCTCAAAGCACTCTTATTGTTATATATATATTTGACAGTTTATTTCCTGCTTTTATAAAGAATGATATGTGCTACTGTCATGTATCCAGTATACTCAAGGGCTTTTTGAGGTTCAAATGGCAAAGCTTTTAAAATGTAACTTCTCAATGCTGACTCATTTCTCATGCAAGAAATGGAAATTCACTTTAGTTTCCAGGAATGATTTTAGACTCCAAGATTCTGAAATATACATATCTAAATGTTACTTATCATTAATGTATGATATGTTTAATGTGTATGTACAATTTTGACTAGACATAGATATAGAATTTGAAGTATTACTTGATGAACCATAGTCTGTACTTTCAACATATCAAATTGAATGTTATGATGGGCTGACAAAGAGTAATGCAGCCATGGTTCTTACTTAAAGGGGATGTCTGGGGAGTTTAAATTAACTTCGCTGGTGATGATGATGATGATGATGGACCCAGGTGTTCTGGCCTTATCACAACCCCTGGGTCATGTGATCGGAAGCAGCGCACCATCCCCTGGGTTGCTCTGCCCCCTCCTTCCTCCCTTGATCTCACAAATAATTACCTGTGCTATGGGGGCTGGTATTACTATAGTTCATGTGAAAACACATGAACACTCAACCGACCACAGCTATATACCTTCAAGAGTTACTCTTCCCTACTTACCTATGCATACAGTTTGTAAGATTTTTGTGTTTTCATACATGACAAGATTGGACATGATAACATTCTTTATGCCTGATCCTTTTTTCCCCTAACATTATCTGTTAGGAGAAAATCAAGTAATACACATAAGACAGTCAGCAGTCAGGCCTAAATCTCATATGTGTAGTGGCATCATGTCCTCACTTGTAAAATCCCTTTCTTTATCTTTCCCCCATGTTTCTATAGCCATGTTCTCCTCAGATTTGTATGATTTCTTGAATGTGTCACCATGTGTCTATTCATATAATAGTAGGCCATGACTGTCAGGCTTCTCAGTGACCATGATTGAATTGCAATGCTGTTACAAGTGGGGTGGGGAAGGGGTTAAATCTGGAGCAAGTAGTGAAGGAAAGGTGAAGAGGTCAATGCTGCTGCCAGTTGTGTAGGTTATGGGTGGTATGGAGTTTCTACGTATGCAGCACCCATGTGGAGCTATTCCCTAATATGCCCAAGGAACAGATTAGGTCTGAAATCTGTAAGTGAACTGCTACATGTAATCCAACACTATCTTGGAATGTGGAGTCTAAGGAACCCCCAATGTTTTCAACAGAGCTAGCTGCGAGGCAGGATGGACTTGATTGCTTGAGACCGAGGTCACAAAGCCAAGACCAGTATAAGACAATAAGAGCACTTGCAAATGTGTATTAAACAAAATCAGTTACCTAATGGTGGACTAAGGGAGTAACGAACAACCAAGAGTGTACAGAGTTGCCAAAAACAAATATCAGTGAAGAGTTAAACCAAAGTCAAATCCAAAATGTCACAACAATATCTGAATCAGAAGTCAAAGGGTAAAGCAAAAGAGCAAGCCAGGAACCAGCAAGAGGAGATCAGTAGTAACAAGGAGTGTTCTCAGGAGAGGTAAGGAGCCCAGCTGCACAATGCAATCACAGGAAAATGACTGAGCTACAGCCTAAGTTTAAATACACCACTTTAACCCTTAATTGTGGGATGAACAGAGTTCTGATTGGGTCTGCGTCTTAAGGTTCGGACAGGCTTTTCAGACTGAAGCAGTGTTTGTCTGGTGTTTATGGTAACCTTAAAGTGGCATCATATGACTAAAATTCCTAACAGTGGGAAGGTGAACAATACTACTGCCACTAGGAGAGGAGTGGAAGATGGAACAATATTGCAGCAAATTATTTTTAGAAGGTGGTCAATGCTGCCACAAGTGGGCGAAGAGGAAAAAAGGCTGCTGAAAGTGATGCTGCTCTGTCCTGCCGAAATGTTGGCAAGTATGAGTAATATTTGTGCTGCACAGAGGCATGAGAGCTGGATAGGTTTGTGTGCCACAACTGCTTTTTAATCCCAGTCTTGTCCTGTATGATAGATGAGGTATTTTGTGCTATATAGTTGTATTTGGTGCCTCTTGGAATAAATTTTGTGCTGCATGGTTGCAGCATCCCAGAGTGCTGATGTTTTAAATGTTTGTCTTTTGTGCCTCTGGTGGGTTGTGTTGGTATGTCCCGTCCTCTGTGTTCTGTGTTACATGTCACTGTTTTGCAGCTTCCCTATTGTTTTCCCCCCCAGTTGTTCAAACCTTACCCTTGGTTCAGCCCTGGCCAATCACAGGCCACTGGGCAGGGTCGTAGAAGATCTAGGTCTCCAGGGTGTCGGTTGAGGCTCAGTTCAGTCTAGTGTGTAGCTGAGACAGAGTGCAGAGCATTCCTGCAGTCAGCAGTGACACTGGGCATAAACGGAGACCCATACAGCCTCTAGGACAGGGGTAGGCAATCTTTTTCGCATGGTGTGCCGATGTAAACAAAAAAAATCAAATATGAGGTACTCCGTGTGCCGGACAATAAATGTAAGGTTGCCGACTTCTACATGAAAGTCAAACCACACAAACCATAACTTATATAAACCAGTTAATCAGTTAAACTTACATTTCAGTGTGATCCTTGTACCTGACTTTCTTTGCAAAGACGGTCCATCAGTGGTGAATATGAGGTGACTTTAAGCTGAACGCAAGCTTCAGAATGTTCTGCAGTAAGCCTGCTTCTTGAGGGGCACAAGATAAAATTCATGTGTGAAAAAAATCTGCTCACACAGATATGTTGACCCAAACACTGACAGCATTGCCAATGCAATTTTCTTCAGTCAAATTTTCCTGGAAGTGAGTCCCAACACTTAAAAAGGGTCTTCGCATTTTCATTGTTTGTTTCAAGTAAAGTACGCAACTCACAAAACTTCATTGTCCACAGCGATGAGCTTTGGAAATCAGTAAGCTGCATTTCAAAGGCACTAATATCCATCCATTCAAAAATAGTCCATGTCATTCATATACAGCTTGTCTGGATATATAAGAAAGGAAAACATTGGCCCATATTTCTGAAAATCTTGAAATCTTTTGGAGAATTCTGTCTGTAGCTCTTTCATGTACATACAAATTTGAGCTGTGCTGACTGAATGTTGAGTGGAATACTCTCTCAAGTGCTTGAAATAGCAAAATCTCCCCGTCTCTGTATCCTCCACATAAATATGAAGTTTGGAAGTGAATTCTTTACATGTCTCATATAGCCCCATCACTGTTTGTCCAGTTCCCTGCATGCAGACATTGAGCTCATTCAAGTGTGATGTAATATCTGTCAAAAACATAAGTTTTTCAAGCCACTGGACATCCTCTATTTCTGGATAATCCTGGCCCTTTTCAACAAGAAAGGTTTTGATTGCATCAATGCAGCTTACAAAACTTTCAAGCACTTTTCCAGCACTCAGCCACCTGATATTGGAGTGAAGTGGGATGTCTTTGTATGCACACTCCATTTCTTCAAGCAGTGCTTGGAACTGCCTATGGGTCAACGCAGAGTGAGCTCGCCTTGACCATCTTTGCACAGAGATTTTCCTGGTGTATAATGCAGTGGAACTTTAAGAACAGGGTGCCGAATTTGTTCTTCAATTCTTCTGGTGAATCCTTTTTGCTTTACCACCATTGCTGGAGCGCCATCGGTGGTGATGGAAAAGATTTTTTGAATGGAAACAGCAACACTTTGAAAATGTTCTACAAAAGTTTTTACCAAATCTTCACCTTTTGTGGTACCATAGATAGGTTTTAAACAGCACAGTTCCTCTCAGATTCCAGCAGAATCACAAAATCTGGCCAAAATTGCCAAACAAGGCAAGTCGTTGATGTCTACACTTTCATCAAGGGCAACACTAAAGACTTGCTGTTCCCTAATATTAAGTGCCATGTCACTGACACGGCGTTCAACAGTTCTTGCTGAAACAGGGATATCTTTAATTCTGGCCATAACAATGTTTTTGTTTGGTAAACCTTCAAACAAATCACCTGCTGCACAAAATGCTTCTTTAATGTATTCACCATCTGTAAAGGGCTTTCCAAAAAAATGTTTAGCAATGTACAGAGCTATCTTATAACTTGCCATTGTTGCAAAATTTTTGCTAGAACTTAAATTCTGAAGAGAACGTGTTTGTTTATTGTACCTTGCAATTGCTCTTTTGAATGATTCTGTTTTGTCAGCATTATCTTTAAATGAGCTTTGATGCTTTGTCTCAAAATGGCGGCGCACACTTGAGGTCCTACAAACAACACTTTCTCAGCAAAAAGCACACACAGCTCGGTCTTTTTGTTTAACAAAACCATACAAATCGGTCCAGTCTGCTTGAAATGAACGAATGTCCAGTTTAGAACGTTTTGCTGCCATATTATGCTTTTGCACCAGGGTCCTTAAAGGCTTCAGAGTACAGAACAAACTGCAGGCAATTGTTGCCTTCTCACTAGGTTTGCTAACTGCCAACTGGTTGGTAACAGGCTCTACGTATCTTTGCAGGCAATACACTATTTTTTATTTTTTTTTGGACAAGTTCTCCTTTCTTAGGCACCAGGGCCCTTAAAGGCTTACTGCTTGCTTCAAAGTACAGAACAAACTGCAGGCAATTGTTGCCTTCTCACTAGGCTTGCTGACTGCCAACTGGTTGGTAACAGGCTCTTCGCATCTTTGCAGGCAATACACTGTTTTTTTGGATAAGTTCTCCTTTCTAAGGCACCAGGGCCCTTAAAGGCTAACTGCTCTTCTTACTGCTCTATGCAGGCGATACACTGCAGCTATTTTTTTCTCTGCTTTTTTCTTTTCCCTTTCTAAAGCCTCCTGACTGATGCACCCTGCAAAGTAATACACACTGCTTTACGTTCCAATTCGCATATGCTACTACACTTTTTTTTTTTTAAACTGCTTCTCCATTCTAATGCATTGATTATCTATACAGAAAAACTGCATGCCAGCTGAGGTTACTACCATGGGGAGCAAGAAAACCTCAGGAAAAAAAAATGGTGACCTTGACTTGTATTGCATTTTTGCTGCAGAAATGCGTTCATTCTGCAGTGAATTTGCAGTTAGAATTAAGAGTTGTGCCAGATCATAAATTTCCATGCAGGCAACAGGGGAGATTTATAAAATAAACATCCACTGATACTTACCTTGATCTACCCCTCCATTCCAGTGCCGGGCTAGCTGTCACCTCCACCACTCTGTGTGTACACAGAATGGCTGCATTGGTGACCTCACTTCAACTGGACCACTCCAGTCAATCCCCATTCTCAGTTGTATACTGAAACCGCTCTGTATACAAACAGTGTGCTGGAGGTGACAGCTAGCCCAGCACAGAAATGCAGGGGTTTATGCAGGTACTGTAAGTAATTCTGCCTGCATTAAAATTTATAATGTGAGACAACAATGTTCAAACTCTGAATCTGAACATAAAGAGTACTTTTGTAGGCCCTACATTCACACGACTGAGACAATATTTTTGACAGCCGCCTGAGGGGTGCCCCATTTTCACAGATCCCTTATACATTTGAGTGTATTGAGAGATCCCTGAAAACGGACAAAAATAGAGCATGGATCGTCAAAAAAAGTCCTATTTTTATCCACTTTCACAGATCCATCAATAGACTCAAGTCCATGCGGGATCTGTCAAGACTGGTGCAGCATAGATATAAAACAGCCGTTATAAATGGACCACCTTTTTTCACGGCTGTTTTTGTAACCTGGTTGTTTGCATGTAGCTTTACAAATTTACATATTTTTCATGCAATGTAGATGTATTGTATATACATGGCAATGTGGGAAGGGGCTCAAACTTTATCATGTACGTACAACCATGCCTGGCTGCCCTCTGACATAAACAGCTATGATTACAGAAAATTCTGATCAAAACTTATTTAACCCTTTCCGTACTGCTTAATGCGTTGTCTGCTTGAATATGTATATTGAAAATATTAAAACAGGCACATCCACTTTTCAGCAGTACAGAAAGGGTTAAAGAGGTTGTCCAGTCTGTTATATTTTAAATATGCTGAGGGACGTGAAAAAAAAAAGCACCTGGCCCCGGTGCTCCAGAGTCTTCATAGTGCAGTCCGGTAGCAGCTAATTGGCCTCAGTAGTCATGTGACCGTGGAGACCAATCAGCAGCCTCAGGAAGAGACCCGGGATGTCACAGGTAGTGACATAGCATGCCCTTCACTGAGGCCACAGATTGGCGGGGCAGGGATTTCTGCCAGAAGATAACAACGGAGTGAGAGGACCAGACCGCGCTGGGTGGCGTCACAGCACCATGGAAAGGTGAGTATGAATTTTCTTTATTTTTTTCACTGCCCCCGGCTGATTTAAAAAATAAACCTGTTGTCCATTTTTCCTGGACAACCCCTTTAAAACAATTTGTTCTGAGAAAAATTGAATCAACATAGTGAGCCATAGCCAAAAACCACTGCAGAAAAGACTGCAGTGGAAACATTGCATTTTTTTCCACAACGTTTTTCACAGAAAGTCCTTCTGTCTGGACTTTCTGTCCCTATTATACCTATACGGAAAATGCCAGCGTTTCTGTAGGTATAATTGACATGCTGTGATTTTCGAAAACACAATAGTTTTGAAAACGCCAGCTTTTCTTCTCCAATGTGTAGATGAAATTAGCCAGAATCCCATCCACTTTGCAGGTAATGTAAAATGCAACATTTTCGCAACATGGAGCCCCAACCTTGACCTTTTCTGTACTGCATTTGGAATATACATATTAAAGAAGACCCCCTCAACTCACTAATAGCAGTACAGAAAAGGTTAATATTGCAATATAAAATTCATATGTACACTGTTTTATACATATTTTATTATGGGTTCTAAAACAACTCACTGTGATGTATTTATAATGGACACTGAAGCTGGAGTAGTTTTTCAGGAGGAAAACTCAGACGTTCAGCCTGTGAGGAATCCACTTATTTGCCCCAGGCTCAACTAGAGGCAGCCCTGAGTAAGGGAGAATTGCTGTCTGGATCATTGGACATTATTTGTGCCGTGCCAGGAGGAGCAGGAGAGGACCCTGACAGGAGGACCACGTTTGGGACTTCCTGTATCACCAGCCCCAGTATCCTTAGCTGGGAGAGGCACGAGTGGAGGAGTAGTTGGATAAACATGCCATAGAGCCTGTAACATCCCTGGGCACCCTCCTATAAACAAGGCTGGGGTATTGGACACTGTACTACTACTCCCACCATTTGGAATCTGCCGTTTACTTCTGTCCCAGTTGCTGAATAAACTGTTACCTGGTTCAACTGCATCTCTGGCCTCCTGAGTTGTGCTTGCCTTACCATCAGGGCCCTTCTGACCAACATCACAGCAACTCAGAGAGGAGAGGTCCCCTCTCCAACTGGAAGCGCCCCGGGGGAAACTACTACCACCACCATCCGGTAGTGCTGCAGGACCCCCCTCAATGGTGTCCGGCCCAGGAGCGGGGCTGGAGTGCTTGGTGGAGTGTACTTGGCCTAGCAGGTGGCACATCATCCGCCACTACAACTCCCATCCTCCGGTCTCCTCCATCTGGGTTGCGGCACGGTGATATTTGGTGCTGCTGGTGGTTATTTTGTACTGTATAGTAGTATTTGATGCTAATGAGGAGGTATTTTGGGCTGCACTGTGGTATCTGGCACTGCTGAAGTGTTTTTTTGTAGTGCACTGTGATATTTGTGTGACGTTGCTTGCAAGGTACTTTGTCATGCCCTGTGATATTGATGGTCATTTTGTTTAGTGGGAAAGGTTATATGGACTAAAATGTGAAGCAAAATTGCACCAAACCTTTTTTGAAAAATAGTAAAAGCTATATAAGTGTCTAAAAATGTGCGAAATGTATTATTCATCTATTACGTAAAGGAGGACTGGTGTAATTTTGGAATGTGCCTTGCCAGAGTCCAGAACTAACTGTAATGTTTGCAGAAAAATGAACGTTTTAAGGACTTTTTATCATACAGCAATTTGAGCTTCTTACTTCTGATGTAGGAAAATCTTAAAGGGATTTTCTGGGACTAAAATATTGATAACTGTGACAATTTGGGGGGATTTAGCCTCAAAGGCGGCAGCCTCCTGGACTCCACAGTGGTGTTGGTGGTACTGGGTGCCAAACAAGCAGCATATCAGGCGGTGTTAATCCAAAATAAATGGCTTTATTCAGCTTACAAATGGAACAGGAACAAAAATAACAAACAGCCTAGTCCACACATACCTACTACCTCACTGCTTGAGCCCTGACTAGCCTCTGGGGGGCAAGAAGCAGCCTGGCTCACGCTTAGCTCAACAAAGTCCTCTTTGGAATCCAGTCCTCCTGGGACAGACTGCCTGTCTGTCTCCCACTGGTTCCACACTCTACCTGCTCCCTGCAGGTCTCCTCAGCAGCTCTCCTGCTGCGTACACTCCCTCTGGAGTTGGGCCCCACCTATGGGTGTGACTGAGGACCTTTTTAACCTGGTTTTGGGTCGCTCATCAGCGCCCTCTAGGTTCACACTCTCACATTTCCTCCCCCTCAGCTCACTACCCATGAGGTGAGCGACAATGGGACAAGACATACTATGTCGACGTCCCTCTTCAATCATGTACACTTGTCCTGTGATTGTCCACATGTCCCAATCTGGCGGTCTCATTTTCCAAATTCCAGTCACTCAACATTTCCGGTTTCTCAGCCTCTTCATCTCGCTATTAGCACCGGGTTGCAAAACCATTTCTGCCTTTTGTCTTCTTTTTGAGTTGCCTGTATTACTTCCCGACTCCCATTTTACAGATAACACGGAGACATTATTCACCCCTTGTCCACCAGACATTTGGCTAGAGACAAGCACAAAAACACCATATGAGGCTCTTCCACCTGCCCACAGGAAGGCAAAACTCTCCATGATGAGAGAAGTGGTGCTCAGATGGTCCCGTGAAATTTTGAAATGAAGATCACAATTATAAGTGTCAAGAAGAATATTAGTTTCATCCAGTTTTTCATCTTCCTCTTCCACCGGTGGCTGTGGGAACTTAGACCTGTTATATATATTTTCTTCAATACACTCGAAGTAGCCACGGTCATGATCTTCACGTGGTCTTTTCACACCACATTTCTCATCCTTTTGATCTTTGCCATCACCATCACTGGACAGGTCACTCATGTCTGTCTGACTTAATGGCTCTGCTTCCTCTGCCTCTATGCTGGCAGCTTTCTCCAATTCTAACGCCTTCTGTAGTGCACAAATCTCTGATTCCAGCTCCAGAACTTTCTTCATTGCCACATTTTTCTGCACAGCCTCCATCTCAGTTTTTACTATTGCAACTTGCAGATCTTCCTCAATCCTTCGCACTGCATCTTACATGGCAGCATATGTAGATGCCATCTCTTTATCCACCATGTCTCCTAGTTCTTCCTGCTTGATAACCAAGCTCTTAGGCCTCAACTCTTCTCCAAGTCCTAGGATATTCTGCAGTGATCTTCTAACATTTGTCAGGTCAGCATCCATCAAAGACTGCTTATCCTACAGCTTATTCACATACTGTAAACTCTGGCTTCCACATTCCCTGCAGTTGTCTACAAGACGATCTCCATAGTGTGGTGGTGCCAAGTGAGACGTTGCACTGCCATTTACAATTGTATCTGCTGTTAAGTGTGCAAACTGTGCCAGTGCTCCAACTAAGTCAGAAGCATCTGTCATATTCGGTATGTATTTGAAGTGCCCATTCGAGAGGGAGGTTAATGAGTCTATAGCAACTTTTGCTCGGTTTACCAGGTAATCTGGTGAATTAGTGCAGCGGATATGTAGAGGATCATCAAGTTTAGCAACTGCATCCTGGATGATATTTTCTGCTTCCCCCACTGTTCCCTGAATTATATTGAACTGATCCTCCAACATCTTCTGATAAAGCTTCTGCTCATCTGCAGACTTTTTGTCAAGTCTTTCCTTCAAGTCCCGTATCTCAGTGGCTCTCTTATCTTGCTCTTGGTTGAATAAAGACTCTGTCTCTTGAGTCACGTTTTTCACGGATAACAGCTCTGATTCTTTAGAGGTTAACAGGCTCTGCAACGAGTCCTTCTCAGCTTCTATTGCTACCAGCTTTGAAGACAGTGCAGATGCCAACTGTTCAGTATTGGATAAAGACTGCTGCAATTGATCTAATTCTTCTCTTTTAGATTCAACTTCGGTTTTTAACTGTTCTATCTGAAACTCCAGCTGTTCCATTGATGCGTGCAACTTCATCCTGTTTGTCCACTTGCACCTTTAGTTTAGCAACAAGCATTTTTAGATCTACAATCTCAGCAGATAAATTAGACATGTTTTCCTCAAACTGAATCCTCATGTCTTCTATCTGGAGGTCCAATTCTCTCTTGGCCTTTTCCAGCTTGTCATAGGCATTGGCTTTGTCCTCATACAATATCTGCACAGATTCCAGGTTTTTCTCAACTTCTTTGTGACTCTCCTGTAAGGTTTGTAAATTCTGAGCATGGACAGACAACATCTCCATCAATTCTTTGTCTTTATTTTGCACCAAAACAGACAATTTCTCATTATCTTCACAAGATCCTGACAGCGCCCTCTCCAGGCTACATATTCTAGCTTGGAGTTCCATTTCTCTTTGTTCCAGAACTCCAGCTCTGCTCTGCCATTCCTTCACTTCTTGGTCTAGCCGAACCTGCTTTAGTTCATGCAAGTTTCGCTCTGACTGCAATGTCTGCAGCACAGATTCTAAATCACTCTCTCGGTCAGACACCTCCTTCCTCAGCTCTACAACTTCATTTTCTTTATCAGTTAATGCAGCCGAAAGTTTTTCACACTTCCTGACTTGGTCATCCAGACATTCTGACTGACACTGCAAAAATTCACTTTTCTCACATTTAGCAGTTTCAAAGTCATCTCTTAATTTTTCAATGACACTCTCTTTGGCAATGGAGTCTTGGACATGCTGCTCCTTTAAATCCTGCAATTGCTTCTCAAGCCCTTGCTTTTGCTCTACGCTCTGTAGGACTTTATTAGATAGAGCGCATTTCATTTCTGCAAACTCCTTCTTAGTGACACAGTCCATTCCAGGCAAACCCAGCACCACATTTTCACAATGACTAGGATATAACCTCTTCATAGAGTCAAGCTCTTTCTTTAACTTAAGGTTGTCATTTTCTGATACCTCAAGTTGCCATTTCCAATCAGATATTTCATCCTCATAAATGAACCTGATGGTTTTAATCTCATCTTGAAGCTGCTGCACCATAATATTTTCATCTTTGGTGCTTTCATGCACTCTAGTATGAGACACACAGTCAGCAGGGACATATTCATTAATAGAACAGAGGTGCTTCAGAAAAACGAAGTCACTCTCATGCAACACATTATCTTTACTTGCACTCCACATGCTCTTGTAACCCCCATTGTTAACCTGACAGACTATAGCAGGTTTATCAGGGAGGTTGAAGATTGCAATCTTGTGTACAGAAACTATTACAGCAATCCGCCTGTGAGTGAAATCTGGCCATAAACAGTCTATAGAGGGAAAGAACTGTATTTGCAAAGTGTTCACTTTAAATAAACTAGCAGGGGGCTGAATCACCTGACCATCAGCTTTAAGGGGGATGAATGAAGGGGGTGGAGCCTGGTAAGGGAAGAAGGAAGAGGAGACTGCAATGGCAGAGCTGTGAGGAGGAGTGGGGTATAAAGAAGGAAGAATCCTTTATCTGATCTTGGAGCAGATTACACCATGTAACAATTTTCAAAAAAATATTTGTTCCCCGTTGTTAAGTGTGTTTTCCTGATTGTTTGTACCTTAAATGAATAGAAAAAAGTTATTATTCCCTTTAAACTTTGCTTTTGTGGTCAGCACAATGACATTTTGAAATTGATCTATTTTTAAGGATATTCACAATATTTCAAGATACTTAAGAAGCTTCTGGAATTGTGAGAACTATCAAGAAGTTTCTAGAACTGCCCAGAATTATCTCAAACTTTCTGGTACTGTACAGAATTGTAGGTAGCTGTATAAATACAGTTATATAGGGCCACTATAGCCCTTCCTGAGAGGCGGAGAGCCAGGATCTAATTGATTGGGATTGCATAGTAAGTGGGCAATGGCCATCACAGACAAAGGGGAATTGACCTAGACAGACAAGTGTGAATTCAATATCTATTCAGATTCTGATAGCGACAGTATTCACACTTCACCCCACACCCATTACAGGAGGAGCTTAGGAATGTAAATGTATATATTGTGTGTTACTCTGGTACCGGTTGATCAATCTTGCTCTGCTGAATCCTCAGTACACTCTTGAACTTGAATACTGCATGGAATAAAGACCATTTTTATCAAGTTTGGAGAGACATCCTTTTTCCTTACAGTTCACAGCAACTTAGTCAATTTAGATGGCATCAAGAGGTTGCATACATCCAGCAGACGCATTTTGCTATGTATAGTACAGACCAAAAGTTTGGACACACCTTCTCATTCCAAGAGTTTTCTGTATTTTCATGACTAGAAAAATTGTAGATTCTCACTGAAGGCATCAAAACTATGAATTAACACATGTGGAATTATATACTTAACAAAAAAATGTGAAACAACTGAAAATATGTCTTATATTCTAGGTTCTTCAAAGTAGCCACCTTTTGCTTTGATTACTGCTTTGCACACTATTGGCATTCTCTTGATGAGCTTCAAGAGGTAGTCACCTGAATGGTCTTCCAACAGTCTTGAAGGAGTTCCCAGAGATGCTTAGCACTTGTTGGCCCTTTTGCCTTCACTCTGCGGTCCAGCTCACCCCAAACCATCTCGATTGGGTTCAGGTCTGGTGACTGTGGAGGCCAGCACCCCATCACTCGCCTTCTTAGTCAAATAGCCCTTACACAGTCTGGAGGTGTGTTTGGGGTCATTGTCCTGTTGAAAAATAAATGATGGTCCAACTAAACGCAAACCGGATGGAATAGCATGCCACTGCAAGATGCTGTGGTAACCATGCTGGTTCAGTATTCCTTCAATTTTGAATAAATCCCCAAAAGTGTCACCTGCAAAGCACCCCCACACCATCACACCTCCTCCTCCATGCTTCACGATGGGAACCAGGCATGTAGAGTCCATTCGTTCACCTTTTCTGCGTCGCACAAAGACACGGTGGTTGGAACCAAAGATCTCAAATTTGGACTCATCAGACCAAAGCACAGATTTCCACAGGTCTAATGTCCATTCCTTGTGTTCTTTAGCCCAAACAAGTCTCTTCTGCTTGTTGCCTGTCCTTAGCAATGGTTTCCTAGCAGCTATTTTACCATGAAGGCCTGCTGCACACAGTCTCCTCTTAACAGTTGTTGTAGAGATGTGTCTGCTGCTAGAACTCTGTGTGGCATTGACCTGGTCTCTAATCTGAGCTGCTGTTAACCTGAGATTTCTGAGGCTGGTGACTCGGATGAACTTATCCTCCGCAGCAGAGGTGACTCTTGGTCTTCCTTTCCTGGGGGCGGCCCTCAGGTGAGCCAGTTTCTTTGTAGCGCTTGATGGTTTTGGCCACTGCACTTGGGGACACTTTCAAAGTTTTCCCAATTTTTCGGACTGACTGACCTTAATTTCTTAAAGTAATGATGGCCACTCGTTTTTCTTTACTTAGCTGCTTTTTTTCTTGCCATAATACAAATTTTAACACTCCATTCAGTAGGACTATCAGCTGTGTATCCACCTGACTTCTGAACAACACAACTGATGGTCCCAACCCCATTTATAAGGCAAGAAATCCCACTTATTAAACCTGACAGGGCACACCTGTGAAGTGAAAAGCATTTCAGGTGACTACCTCTTGAAGCTCATCAAGAGAATGCCAAGAGTATGCAAAGCAGTAATCAAAGCAAAAGGTGGCTACTTTGAAGAACCTAGAATATAAGACATATTTTCAGTTGTTTCACACTTTTTTGTTAAGTATATAATTCCACATGTGTTAATTCATAGTTTTGATGCCTTCAGTGTGAATCTACAATTTTTATAGACATGAAAATACAGAAAACTCTTGGAATGAGAAGGTGTGTCCAAACTTTTGGTCTGTACTGTATGTGGCCAGTTTATAAAGACAAGAGCGAAAAAGTACTCTGTGGAAGCATCTGCTAAGATGTGTGAGGCCTACAAAGCATACTTCGGCATGCCTGTTGGCGACCAAGACAAACCATGGGCTCCTCATTTCACATGTGAGCACTGCAAGAAAACTCTTGAAGGTAAGTGGATAAATGCTACTCTCTTAAATAGCAGATTAACTGTGTTAATATTGTAAATATCACTAGTCATTAGTGTGAAATAGGCCTAAATCAAATTCTCAATCCAAATATTATTTTGTTTGCTTATAGGTTGGTACAGGGGAGAGAAGAGAGCCATGCATTTTGCTATCCCAAGAATTTGGCGTGAACCGACTGATCACTCAACAAATTGCTACTTCTGCATGGTGGACCCTTCCAAACGTCGCACTGGCAAAAATGCGCCGCCTGTAATGTATCCTGACATTCCGTCATCTATTGCCCCAGTACCACACTGCCCTGAACTTCCTGTACCAACACCTCCATAAAGAGCTACACTACCTTCAAAAGGAAGCAGCAGGTCAGACATCGAGGAAGACGTTGAAGATCACGATTTCTCTTCATATGCAGATGAGGAGCGGAAGCCATACTACCCTAACCAAAAAAACCTCAACGATCTGATCAGAGACCTTGGTCTCACCAAGTCCAACACTGAGCTTCTGACATCAAGGCTCAAGCAATGGAACTTATTAGATGAAAGCGTCCAAGTCACAGATCAGAGGAAGCGTCACCAAGTTTTTTCCATCTTCTTCAGTCATCAAGATGGACTGTGCTTCTGCAACAATGTGGCCGGTCTATTCGAGGCTATAGGTATCACCTGTAACCCGAATGAGTGGCGCCTCTTCATAGACAGCTCATGCAAGAGCCTCAAAGCCGTGCTGCTTCACAATGTTAACAAGTATCCGTCTCTTCCTGTAGCTCACTCGGTGCACCTGAAAGAGGAATACACCAGTGTCAAGATGTTGCTAGGTGCCTTGAAGTATGATGAGTACGGCTGGGAAGTTATCGGAGATTTCAAAATGGTGTCATTCCTGATGGGCCTCCAAGGTGGTTTTACTAAGTATCTTTGCTTTATTTGCCTTTGGGACAGCCAGGATACTGAAGCGCACTACCACAGGTGGGACTGGCCTCAGCGGACAGAGTTCACTGTGGGGAAGAACAATGTAAAGTGGGAGCCACTGGTGGACCCACGCAAGGTGCTGATGCCACCACAACACATCAAGTTGGGGCTCATAAAACAATTTTTCAGGGCTCTAGATAAGGAGTCGAGAGCTTTCAATTACCTCCAAGATCTTTTACCTAAGCTGTCTGAAGCAAAGATCAAAGCTGGTGTCTTCGTCGGACCACAAATCAAGAAGTTCATAGAGTGCAGTGAATTTCCCAAGAAGCTGAATAGGAAGGAGAGAGCAGCTTGGAACAGTTTTGTCGCAGTGGTTCGCGGCTTCCTAGGCAATCATAAAGATGAAAACTATGTACAACTGGTTCAGACTCTGATAAAGAACTATGCTGCAATGGGCTGCAGGATGTCACTCAAAATCCATATCCTTGATGCTCATCTTGATAAGTTCAAAGAGAACATGGGAGCTTATTCAGAGGAGCAAGGCGAGCGCTTTCACCAGGACATTATGAACTTTGAACGCAGTTACCAAGGACAATATAACGAAAACATGATGGGCGACTATATTTGGGGATTGATTCGTGAAACTGATTTGCAGTATAGTCGTAAATCTCGGAAAACTGCACACTTCTGAACAGTTTTTGGTAATCTGTGTAAATTTGCAATGCATATAGTGTTCTTAGTCTGACTGTATAAATGAGAAGATGCAAAATCGTCTGTTTCTATAGTAAAAATGCATAATTTTCGTTGCCGTGATCACAAAAGCAAAGTTTATGATGAATGTAAGCAATTTTTAATTTGTTTTAGACATAAGCAATTGGAATATAACATTTAAAAGCTGGGAACAAAATTTGTGTTACATAGTGTTATGAGAGACTGTTTCATCATTAAGAGAGACTCCATTTCACTTGAAGCAGAGAGAAAGAGGAACAAGAGCAAGTAAGGCACCAACAATTTCATCTGAGGTACAGTGAGAAAGCAGTCGCCATTTTACCTAAGGTACTCCCAGTTATACAGCCTCCTCCATTTTGTTTTTGAGACATTTGCTATTAAGCCACAGAGATCTCCCCTCAGGGGTGAAAAGACTAACCTGCTCTGACCAGAGTTAATATAAGAGGAGAAGTTACTGCTGGACATTAGTCTATCTGTGTGGATAACTTCCAGAGCAAAGCTTTGCTACCACAGTTTTTCCTTACCATATCACATTAAGGAGGACATTGCAACTGGTTAATACAGTTATCACTGAAGACCTTATACTAAGAGGACATTTTTTCCCCTCTATCCTGAACTCATTTAGGTTTTTCTAAAAATCCCTCCTGGCCAGTGAAGGGTGTGTAGGGAATTGCCATTTCTACTAGTATATAATGTATCTAGCTTATCTGCCCCTGCAGTTTGGCTTCAGAGACCCCAGGCATTCTGTGCAGGGTTTGTTTTGTAAATGGACATGCTAGTTTGCCTCAGAGAGAGGTACAGAGAGGAGAGAGAATTAGACACCCTCCACCTATACTGACATATGATAGTTTGGGGGACCCCAGATTTACTACTCAGCCTCATTTATATCATGCTTGGGTGGGTGCAGTGTCCACTTTGGTCAATATGTTAACAATTTTCGCTCCTGTTGGCATGCATACCTATTAACCTGTCGTGACTCTGTAAATGCAAAAACAACCATATTGATATTGTCATTGGTAATGTTGATTGTATACTATGACTTTGTATGTCTTTGACGTGACGTAAAGATTTCACCAGAGGGAGGGTGTAGGGAACTGCCATTTCTACTAGTATATAATGTATCTAGCTTATCTGCCCCTGCAGTTTGGCTTCAGAGACCCCAGGCATTCAGTGCAGGGTTTGTTTTGTAAATACAGTGAGTCAGAGACATGTGAGGCAGAGCTGCTGTGAGACAGACATGTTATGTCTGGGGGAGTCTAAGGCAGGTGGTAGGTGTAATTCTAAGGAGTAGATAAGTAGATATTTAAGTATCTATATCCTTGAGATCAGCTAGTGAAGCTGCTCTACCTTATTTCAGAGCCACCTGTTCCACTTTACTTAGAGTATATAGTTAGGTATGTGTTACCCCTATATACTCACAGGACCTAGCTAGTATCTGTAGTTAGGGATCAATATATATATATATATATATATATATATATATATATATAGTTCAGGGCAGTGATAGGTTAGGCTTCAGACAGCCAACTAGCCAGTTAGAGGCCACTAGTAGTTTAGCTGGCAGGTTAAGGACTCAGTGTTAGGGTAGTCAGGCCTGCATCTATTACCATTACTGTCGCCCTGTTTGCTGCCTGTGGAGGATCTCATCATCATCATCATCTCCTGATCGGCTGTCTGTCATCTCCTGGAAGAATCCGAGGATCCACAGTCATCCACAGGGGCCCCTGCATCTCTTCTGTTGCCTGGAGGTATTGTGCACCGGACTCTTGCTATATACCCATATATATATGTAGCCGGGTATATAACCTAAGACTGCTGCGGACTTGCTGGTTGTTGTGGTACTGCGGTGTTCTGAGTATATTGTATGTATATACTATTACCCTTTTGATCCTTATAAAGCTACTGTTATAACCTTATGTGGTATTTGTATGTATTCTTCAGACTGTGAGATTAGTACAGTAATCCTTGTTAAGGCTACTAACTGCACTTCATGGGTAAGTCCCAGGAAGAGATCCTCCCTGTAATACAGAGGCTCTATCCTGGGTGGAGGCACTGATATATTTCATATATGTTCCCACTCTTCCCTTCAGCGAAGGCTTCAGGTCCCATTATACACACAGGTCAGCGCCAGAGTCTGTTGCGGGAGGGATAATACTCATACCCCCCCCCCCCCAAATAGGGCTACAGGTGCCTGTGAAAAGTGTTAATTGTTTATCTTGTACTGCCATTCTGAGAGTTAGCAGAGGTCATAGTGTGAAGGGGCGCCTGTGTGTAAGTGGAAGCCTCTAAACTTTGAATTGAACAAATTATTTTTTACATACCTAGTCTCCTATAGTTTAACAATGCCCCTATAGAGTCTAAACATACAAGTGCTAAACCTGCAACAAGTCCATTTACTGACTGCTTACTGTGTGCCAAGCTGAAAGTAATTCCTCATAGGGCCTTGTTGTCTAGCATGGTAATATTGTCAGGCCATTAATACTGTTTACACCATCAATGCTGCATGTTTTTGTACACTGTTCATTGCGGTATTATATGCATTGCATCCTTAGTTCCATTAAGTAATACACATTTTAAGAAAAGGTTAAACCTTCTAGGTGTGGTTTGTTTTGACTTATTACCGCCATTCATAAAAGGGAAACTACAGGTAGGCTATAGGGGTTCTCCCGAATCGACCCCTGGTGGAGTAGTCTAGCCAACACCGTGTTCACAAGCCTGGTGAAGATTCGGGTGGAGGCACTGCGTGACCAAGCTAGTGAAGAGGTTACAACTGTAACCATTTCTGAAATTCTTAAAGCCCCCCAGTGGATTCCCTCAGAGGGGGGTGTTACACTCTGTTCCGGGTTTTGTGTCTCTCTGCGTTCAGACTGCTGCACTAATAAACCTGTGCACAGCTTCTCTGTTTTCTTACAGGCTGAAATTTTCTTTTTCTTGCCCATGGTTTAATAACAAGATTACACAATATTCGACAGCAACCTTGGGTTCAACCGGCAGCAACTTTTTGCTATCTTCTGCAGTCACATGTATTCAAACAGTTAACTTATGTGGCACTACAACAACCAGCATTTTCTTGGCACCATAGCCTTTCACATAGACTGTTTGCAATATCCAGCTTCTACACACATTGCTTACTTTCTTGCCATCAGCAAGCACTTTACAGACTTCTGGGCCACAGTATACACAAAGTCGATTCCCTGGATTCCTCTTCCAGAGTTTTACTTTCACCAGTTTTTGCATACAATTCGCTATTTTGTAGTTCCACTCACCCCTCCTGGGTTTCTCACTTGAAATCACAGACTTCTTCCAGCTGTAGGCCACAATGCACATTTAGCAGTACTGCAGTTACCAAACACTTGTCTTCCAGGACTTGTGTGGATCTCTTTATGCCCTCATCCGAAGCACCATATTTGACAATTTGGGGGGGATTTGCCTCAAAGGCGGCAGCCTCCTGGACTCCACAGAGGTGTTGGTGGTACTGGGTGCCAAACAAGCAGCATATCAGGTGGTGTTAATCCAAAGTAAATGGCTTTATTCAGCTTACAAATGGAACAGGAACAAAAATAACAAATAGCCTAGCCCACACATAGGGCACTACCTCACTACTTGAGCCCTGACTAGCCTAACCTATGGGTGTGGCTGAAAACCTTTTTAACCTGGTTTTGGGTCGCTCATCAGCACCCTCTAGGTTCACACTCTCACATAACCTATTCTTAGGTTGGTTGAACCTTGCAATATTTCTTCAGTCTCTTCAGAATATAATGGAGGCCTAGGGAAGGTGGATAAACATAACAAATAGTCATACTGGGCTCTGCTACAGCATCCGGTGCGAGCCTGTGCCCTCTTTGGGCCACCAGGAACCTCTGACATCATTCAGGAGGATTGAAGAGGCCCAAGGAGGACAGGGACCCGCAAGGGAACCCAGGAGAGGTGAGTGTGACTATTTGTTATGTTTATGCACTGCCTCCACCTGCTGGACCTATACAATGTATGGAGTTGGAAGCAGAAGACTCTTCTGCGCACTGTATAGTGGCAGCAGCAGTACTGCTGTAGTACTGCAGCACTGCTACCATACAAAAGTATTCATACATTTAATTTGCTGGGCTGGCGTTTATTTGAACTTAATATTACATTCAATGATTCAATTCATTCTTATTCAAAACCATCTTTCAGCTTACAATGGAAAGGGCATATTAAACAGCAGCCATTATGTAATTTTCATAACTATTCTAATGTGGTAAACTGAAGAGCAGGTCAAGTTTCTTGAACATTACATGTTAAAGCAGTAATCACTTGTTCCATTGTGTTATGAGAAAAAAACCAATGTTTTATTTTAAGGATCCCTGTTCTTGAACTTTCAGGGATCTTTTGTGATATGCTATTTGTTGGTCTTTAGGATTATTGTGCAATAATAATAAATGAGCTATATTATCTTTTTTTCGGTTCTGTATTTTAAGTGCGGTACTATCTATGGCCCTGTTGTTTATTTTCATTCTATGAAAAAAAATTTATTTTAATTTATCCATTAACATTAACCCCTTCACGCATTCTTACGTACCTATATGTGGGAGAATGTGGTTAGTTACCGCATCACCATGTGCAGGTACGTGACGGTGATCGAGCGGGCTCAGAAGCAGAGCCCGTGCGATCACCGCGGGAGCCCGGCTGTATTTGACAGCCAGGCTCCCGCTGCAATAGCGGGGACCTGTGATAACACCGATCCCCGCTATTTAACCCTTAAGATGCCGCGGTCAATAGTGTCCGCGGCATTTTAAGTGTTTGTTCGCGGCACTGAGTGCCGCGAGCGGCATCCGGAGCGGGTGTTAGCTGTCAGTTAAGCTAACACTCTGCTCCTTAAGCTCCGATTGGCGATGAGCGCCAATCGGGGTTTTAACCCCTTGGATGCCGCGGTCAAACATGACCGCGGCATCCAAGGGGTTCCACCATGTTGCTGCCCCCCAGCACCCCCCCGCGACGAGATCGGGGGGGTCCAATATCTATAATATGCAGCCTGGGGTCTGACCAGTAACCCCAGGCTGCCTGAAGCCCCCAGTACCTCGTTGATCCTGCCGGGACCTCTGGAAATCAGCCTGTGCGTCTACATAGGCTGAATTCCTGTATAGACTGCAATACACGTGTATTGCATTCTATAGTGCTGAATCAGCAATCAGACTATCGTTGGTTCAGGTGTTCTAGTGGGACATATAAAAAAAAAAAGTAAAAAAAAAGTAAAGTGTATGAAAACAATTAATTAATTAATTAATTAATAAAGCAATGAAATAATGATTTTTAGCCATCTTGCTTTAAAAAAAATGCTTTAAAAAGTGATCAAAAAGTCATATGTACCCCAAAACAGTACCAATAAAAAGCACAGATCGTTCTGCAAAAAAATAAGCCCTCAACCAACTCTGTCAATGGATAAAAAAAAATGATACACTTCTCAGAAGATGGTGATGCAAGAATAATTGATTTCTTTCCCAAATGGGTTTTTGTTCTGAAAAACTAGTAACGCATAAAAAAACAGTATAAATGAGTTATCGTTGTAATCGTACCGACCCGCAGAATAAATGTAACATGTTACTTATGCTGTATGCTGCGTGGAAAAAAAAATTAAAAGGTAAAAAGCATTACCAGAATCGATGGTTTTTTTTAATCCACCAAGAAAGAGTTAATAAAATTTATTCTATAAGTTATAGGCACCCAAAAATGGTGTCATTACAAAATGCATCTCATACCGCAAACAACAAGCCCTCATACGCCTACATCACCAGAAAAATAAAGAAAATATAGCTTGTACAATATGAAGAGAAAAAAACCCAAAAATCGCCAAATCATTAAAACAAAACTGGCTGCGGCAGGAAGGAAATGTATAAGCTGTGCGAGCGTATATCAGGGGACACCCCAAATTTAGAGCTTACAAGGGAAAATAAACTCGAAGTGACCCCCAGAGAGACCCCCCAATCATTGGAGCTGCTGGGGAAATAGTAGGCAGTTTGGTATTTCCAATGTACACCGCACAGCTTATGTATTCACTTTTCACCATCCGCTGTGCAGTCACGTCTGGGATACTAATGCTCACTACACCCCTTGATAAATTCTTTGAGGGGTGCAGTTTTCAAAATGGGGTCACTCCTTAGGGGATTCCACTTTACTGGTACTTTAGAGGCTCTGCAAACATGGACATGGCGTCCAGATCCCAAACATCTAAATATATACTTCAAAAACTACATAGCGCTCCTTCACATCTGTGCCCTGCTGTGTGACCAAACTGCAGTTTTTACCCACATGTATGACACTGGTGTACCCAGGATAACGTACTTAATGTGATATGTGGGTATAAACTGCTGTTTGGACACAGATGGGAAGGAGCGCTATTTTGGTTTTTGGAGCACAGATTTAGACGGTTTGCTTTTTGGACGCCATGACACTTTTGCAGAATTGCTGAAACACCAGTAAAGTGGAATCCCCTGACATGTGACCCCATTTTGGAAACTACACCACAGAAGGAATTTATCCAGGGGTACAGTGAACATTTTTAATCCACAAGTGTTGCATTAATTAAGTTTCCAGAAATGAATACGCATCTGATAATGATAGGAGAAAATGACAATTTTTCCAGGAATACGTCATTTCAGTGTGTAATATGTTGTGTCCGGCTTGTATCAGAGATGAATGCTCCAAAAGCTGTTGTACCCACTTAACAGTTTTAGGAGTGCGTGTCTCTGATGACTTAAACTGTGCGCAATGTATTGGGCACCGAAATGGCATGTTTATTTAAAAATGTCAATTTTCACTTTGTACATTAATTTTCGAGAGGCACTCTTGGGCTTTAAATGATAATACCCCTTGATAAATTCTTTGAGGGGTGTAGTTTCTAAAATGGGGTCACTTTTTTTGGGATTTCCATTGTACTGGTACTTTAGGGGCTCTGCAAATGCGATATGGCACCTGAAAACTATTCCAGCAAAATCTGCCCTCCAAAAGCCAAATAGCACTCTTACCTTTCCAAGCTCCACCATGTACAGATACAGCAGGTTACAATCACATATGGGGTATTGCCGTATTCATGAGAAATTGTTTAACAACCTTTGGGGAGCTTTTTCTGTTTTAATCCCTTGTGAAAATTAAAATTTTGAGGAAAAAGTGACATTTTAGTAATGTTTTATTTACACATCCCAATGTTAATAAAATCTGTGAAAAGGCTTTTGGGTCAAAATGCTCGCTATACCTCTTGATAAATTCTGAGAGGGGTGTAGTTTCCAAAATGGGATCTCTTTTAGGGGGTTTCCATTGTATTGGTACTCTAGGGGTTCTGCAAATGAGACATGGCACCTGAAAACTATTCCAGCAAAATCTGCTTTTCATACCCTCAGTGTCGCTCCTTCCCTTCCGTGCGCTGGCGTGTGCCCAAACATCAGTTTATATCCACATGCGGGGTATTTCTGTGCTCGGGAGAAATTACATAACAAACTGTGAGATGCATTTTCTCCTTTAACCCTTTCTGAGTGTGTTAATTTTAGAGCTAAATGAACGGTCTAAATATCACTTCCATATTGTTTTAATCCTCGTGAAATGCTTAAAGGGTTAACAAACTTCCCAAATGCTGTTTTGAATTAAAGGAGGGGTGCAGTTTTGAAAATGGGGTGATTTATGGCGGCTTTCTAATATATAGGGCTTTATAATCCTCTTCAGAACTGAAGTGGTTCCTAAAAAATTAGTTTGAGAAATTTTCTTGTAAATCTGGAAAATCACTGTTACACTTGTAAGCCTTCTAATGTCCAAAATAAATTAAATGACAATTAAAAGATGATGCCAATATATAGCAGAGATATGGTAGATAATATTTATTAACTTATTTGGGTGGTATGACTATCTATTTGAAAAGCAGAGCATTTCACATTTTGAAAATTTAGATTTTTTTTTCCAAATTTCCATCAAATTTCCTATTTTTTTATAAATAAATACAAAAATATTGATCAATGTTTACCACTAACATGAAGTACAATGTCTCACGAAAAAACAATCTCAAAATCACTTGGCCAAGTTAAAGCATCTTAAAGTTATTGCCATATAAAGTGACATATGTCAGTTTTGAAAAATGAGGCCTGGTCCTTAATGCACTTTTGGGCTCAGACCTGAAGGGGTTAAAGGAGTTATCTTTAGGATAGGTTATCAACATTAGATCTGCAGGGGTCCAATACCCCTGAAGTTTATGGGGCAGCTCAGCAGTACGTACACTCGCCACTACAGTTTGTATGGCGAGTGAGCAGCACGGCTTTCCCACGCTGACTCAGTACCAGTGATCTGTGGGGATACCTGGTGTCAGACCCACGGATCTAATACTGATAGCCTATCCTAAGGATATCCTATTTGCACAGGTGTACAGTTTTGATAAGTCAAGACCATATTTATTTGGTTTGTAAAACAGATTCTAGAAAAAAATCGCTACACTATTCAGGTATAATAACAAAAGCCTCTGTGAGGTGGGAGTGTAAAAATAAAGAAAATGTATGGAACATATGGTTATTAGTTGCCACACCATGATGTACATTTTTGTCATGGTGATATTTCCAAAAAAGAACATATAATATCCTACAAAATTACTCCCAAATTTTGGGTACCATCTCAGAAAAAATATATTATACGTTTAGGTCACCCATAAACATGTTTAATTGTAATTGTAAAATTACAATTGTAATTGTTAAAAAAAACCTGGAAAGCAAACATAGAGAATTGTGTTTTTTTGCTTGAACAATTCACATTTGAATAAAAATGAGGATAAAACACTAACTGATAAGTACACCAAAATGGTACATATAGTGAGTACAACATTCAAGAATTTATTAAAACCTAATGGTCTATGTGCTTTTATCTATCTCAAAAAGCTGTCATATCTAGTGACTTGTTAAAAAAGTATGAAAGTGTATTACACCCCAACAGCTTTCTATAAGTGGTACCTATTGGTCCCTGATGTTTGCTAGTACTGCTGCATTGCAGACAGCAACACTGCACATATCTGAAGGCACTGCCCTACCCCGTAACAAATTTAGACCTTATTCACTCGTCCACATATTAAGTATGTGTGGCATCTGCCAATTTTTGCGGACGCCATACGTACCCATTCATTTAAATGTGTTTATTCAGACGTCCTATTTGTTTTGCAAACCATAGGTCTGCAAAAAACAACTATAGCACGCCCTTTTTTTCATTGATGGATGCATTGCATCAGTGAAAGTTTATGGATCTGAGGAAAAAATGGATGACATCTCTGTGTAATCCATGATTCTAGGACCCAGTGACATACAAATTATAGAAAATAAAACAAAAATAAAAGCGGATTAACCACAGTACACCACCCATGAATGAGCAAAGTGACAAGGGTTCCAATCCACAACTCACAGCCCTCCTTTTCATGTGTCACCTCAAAGAACACTTTTTACAAGTATCTAACTCTAACCCAAGCAGTGTTGGACTGGGATGTCTAGGGCCCACCAGTGGAATTGTTTCTAGCGGCACACCGCCAAGACCCCTGCAGATCAGCTGTACCGAGACAGGGCGGCTAAAGGAAATAACATGTTGGGAGCCATGCTGATCACCCGCCGTACGATGTGCACCACTGCACTACCTAAACTACAACTAAACTAAGCTACACTCTGTATGACAAGTGAACAGTGTGGCTCTTAGAATTGTTACCATTACCTGTAGCCACATTGTCCTGGAATAGCTGACCTGCAGAGGTCCTGGCTGTTGTACCCCCACAGATGTAATATAGATGGCCTATCTTAAGGACAATCAATATTATAAAGATGGATAAATCCTTTAAAGAAGTTGTCCAGGAATTGGAGCAACCCATGTGGCGAACAGGAGGTATAAAATAAAAAAAAATTAAAAAAAAGATAAATAAAAAAAAAGCACTCTGTTGTCCACTGCCAGTGTCCATTCAGTCTCGTGCCACAGTGGTCTCTTCAATTTATGCACAACTTCTTTAAAGGGGTTGTCTGGGCCAAATTTTTTTAATGGCCCCCAATACAGTGGTCTCTGCACTGGTCCCCCATACTGTATGGGGAATAGTGATGGAGCCATTATATTGTGTGGGGCAGTGATGGGGGCTAACATCCAGTGGGGGGTACATTAAACTGTGTGGGGCATAATAATGGGGTTGTCCAGAGTTAACTTTTTTTATGGCCTATGCTCAGGATAGGCCATAAATACCTGATCGGTAGGGGGCTGACACAAGGCCCCATCAGTTGTAGGGAGCCACTTCCGGCGCCCGTTCTGTACAAAACACAGGGCCGGAAGCAGAATGCTCCATCCGCTGTACAGCAGACCTGCGCCTTCACTGCAGCTCAGCTCCCACTGACTTCAATATGTGCTGAGATGCAGTGAAGGTGCCCGGCTAATATACAGTGGGCAGAGCTTTCTGCTTCCTGCTCTGTATTGTGTTCAGGACAGGTGCCAGAAGTGGCTCCATACAGCGGATCGGCCCCCTACACATCAGGTATTTATGGCCTATCCTGAGGATAAATCATAAAAAATTCTGCCTGGACAACCCCTTTAATACACCCCCCTAATGCCTCACACTTTAAAGAGGTTGTCCACCATAATTTTTTTATTTATTTATTTTATTATTAGTCTGGGGGAGGTGAACCCCCCCCCCCCAAAAAAAAAAAAAAAAAAAAAAAAAACCTACTCGCCTGTCCCCTGTGCTCCGGTTATTTATTTATTTTATTATTAGTCTGGGGGAGGTGAAACCCCCCCCCCCCAAAGAACAAAACAAAAAAAAACCTACTCGCCTGTCCCCTGTGCTCCGGTGTTTTCCCAGCAGGGTCCGGTCCTGCAGCTCCACTCTTTTCTTTTGCCAGAATCCCTCACTGGCACAGGTAGTCATGTTCAGAGGAGATAAAACAGAGCTGCAGGACCGAACCACGCTGGGAGACATTGGGCACAGAAGAGTAAGTTTTGTTTTGTTTTTTTCACCTGCCCCGGCCTAATAAAAAAAAAAAAAAAGTTATCCTTGATAACCCCTTTAATGTCCTCCAGGATATTAGCCCCCATCACTGCCCCCCCAATATAATGGCCCCATGAATGGTCCCCATACAGTATAGGGGACCAGTGAGGGGGCCACTGTATGGGGGGGATAGTGAAGGGGCCACTGTATGGGGGGGAATAGTGAATGGGACACTGTATGGGGGGGGATATTGAAGGGGCCACTGTATGGGGGGATAGTGAAGGGGACACTGTATGGGGGGGAGAATAGTGCAGGGGCTACTATAGGGAGGACAATAGTGTAGGGGCCACTCTATGGGGGGAGAATAGTGCAGGAGCCACTGTATGGGAGGAGGAATAGTGAAGGGGTCACTGTATGGGGGGGGGAGAATAGTGCAGGGGCCACTATAGGGGGGGAAATAGTGCAGGGGCTACTGTATGGGAGGGAATAGTGAAGGTGACTCTGAATCGGGGGGAGAATAGTGAAGGGGCCACCATAGGGGGGAATAGTGCAGGGGCCACTATAGGGGGGGGAATAGTTCAGGGGCAACTATAGGGGGGGGAGAATAGTGCAGGGGCCACTATAGAGGGGGAATAGTGCACGGGCCACTATATGGGGGGGATAGTGAAGGGGCCACTGTATGGCCCATACAGTATCCCCTTCACTGGTCCCTCTATAGCAGTTTTGGGTGATTACTTACCTGTCTGCTCTTTGGTCCCACTCCTTCTTGCACAGGTCGCACTGATATGACGTCATGTGCGTCCGGAGCAGGAAGAAGCAGGAGGCGCCAGGGAACAGTTAGGTAAGTATCGAAGCTTAGCTTGTAAGCCTGGAGCGGGAAGAGGTAAGTGAATGGGGACCTTACCGCACCTCCGCTGCCTATTAAAAAAAATAAATAAATAATGGCAGTGAAGGTCCGGTAGTGCTCCCTAAAGGCACGGGCCCATGGGGGGATTCACTGATTCCCCGGAGGGCCAGACCGACCCTGAACCCAAGACAGCTGTTAGAAAATACAAATCAACTCCATCCTCCCACTCTTACAGGTTTGGGGAAATTGTCCTGATTCAAAGGATAGAGAAGCCTATTGTTAGATCACAGAGGCTTCCACATGATGTGTCAATACAAGGTCAATATAGATCTACTACCAGTAATCTCCCACCTTTCCTAATTTTATAGGCTGACCTTAGTGTTTTCTTACTAGGCTGTGTCCCCTTTTTTTCACTTTGATCATTATAACCAGGGCTGGATTAAGGTAGGTGAAGGCCCCTGGGTGAAAAAGGTGGGTGCCCCCATAATTTATTTTACAAAATTTGACATTGTGCCACTTTGGCTGATGATCCACAATCTAATAGGCAACAGAAGAGTCACTTCAAAGATAGTGGGATCGTTAAAAAATCTGAATCGTTATTACTGCTAATTAAAAAAGTAGGTAACAAACAAACAAAAATAGGAGTTCCATGAAAAAGACCAAAACAATGTGAAAACCAATAAAAAGAATTTATATTAAGGTGGGAGGTTGGTTGGTCAGAGAATCAAGAAATATAAAGTGTAATTGTCTAAAAATAGGCTATTTGCCAAAAAAATATATATTGCCAAAAATGCTGGATATTGAGTTCTAAAGATAAAATAAGTATAAAGCGCTTCAGTGTCTAGTTAAAGTGCAACTTAGTATCATCTCTAAAACTAAGTCTTCAGCACTCAAAGTTAACAGCTACTCTAATCGAGTAGCTAGCCCTCATTTACAGCAGATGACGCAATCCAACTCGACACCCCATTCTCCCAAACTGAACTGGGGGTAAGAGTACAGGCCCGCTTCTACAAAGCCCTGCAGGCAGAACTGGCCCCTTTCCTACTGAAAGCTTTCAACACAGTCTCCCCTGATATGCCTTTCCCCTCCTCCTTCCTCCATGCCCATATCACAGCCATACCTAAAGAGGGCAAATACCCTCAACTCTGTCCTAGTTACAGACCCATCTTCCTGATCAATACCGACTCCAAATTATTTGTGAAATTGATCACGAACATATTAGGCCACCATATGCGTGCTCTAATCCACCCCAACCAGATGGACTTTATCCCGCAAAGGGAAGCTCGGGACAACACCCTGAAGGCCTTCTCCGTCATCCACTATGCCCAACGATCTCAGATACCCATAATATTACATTCTCTGGGCGCGGAGAAGGCCTTTGACAGGTTGGACTGTGGTTTCCTCGAGGCAACCCTCCATCAGATAGGTCTAGGCCCCACTATTCTCACAAGTAAATGTGTGCTTTACATTTAAGCACAGGCCAAAATTGAGGTTAACCGTATAACACTTCACTTGTAAAATTGTCTAGACGCGCTATGGGCCTATCCACCAACCTCCCCCGTACTCACCTGAATCTCCCAATAAGTCTCAGACACAAAGGGTTGGAAGAAAAGGCCACAGTGGCATTTATTAATTCACCAACTTTATATAAAAAACCATATCAAAACAAGAATATCCAAAAACCATAAATAATATTCTTAATAACATTAAAATAATATTCAGATAACATATATATAACACATAACATATTATTGCATCGAATTGCATACTGTCAAGAAGTAGGGGTTTCGGAAGGCACAAATCCCAAACTACGGCCACAAGCCTCCAACTATTTACCCCTGGATGTTCTGACCTCCGTGCGCACTCCCCAAAACACATAGGAATGCCCTGCAATCCAGACCAGGCACAGCAGGGAACCTAAAAAACAACACACACCATAAACAAGAGAGAAAACCACAACAAAAAAACCACTCAACACCAGTCCCCCAACACCTATGACAATAAATGTGACTGCACATAGAGACGAAAATCGTCAGATTCTCACCGCCCAATCCACTTAATGACCTCCACTGGCAGGCCCCACCTGGCCGCCGCCGTGGTCAACCCAATTTGGAATGAGTGGGAGCTATATTCGTGCGGAGGAATTCCCAAAGCCCGCAAACCTCGCCGAAAAAGCTGAACAAATTGAAAACGAGAGAAACAGGAGGACAACGGACAAAACCACGTGCCCGGGGGAGCCAATAAACAGGAAGTCATCCACAGAGTCCACCTGAGTCTCCTGTCACACTACCCACTCCAAAAAGGTGCTGAAAGCCTCAAAATATGCACATGAGATCAAACAGCCCATAGGGAGACACAAATCAACATAATACTGACCCTCCCATTTACACCCTAATATACGGAAGCTGTCCACAGATTCTCGATTGGATTCAGGTCTGGACTTTGACTTGGCCATTCTAACACCTGGATACGTTTATTTGTGAACCATGCCATTGTAGATTTTGCTTTATGTTTGGGATCATTGTCTTGTTGGAAGATAAATCTCCATCCCAGTCTCAGGTCTTTTGCAGACTCCAACAGGTTTTCTTCCAGAATGGTCCTGTATTTGGCTCCATCCATCTTCCCATCACTTTTAACCATCTTCCCTGTCCCTGCTGAAGAAAAGCAGGCCCAAACCATGATGCTGCCACCACCATGTTTGACAGTGAGGATGGTGTGCTCAGGGTGATGAGCTGTGTTGCTTTTACGCCAAACATATCGTTTTGCATTGTGGCCAAAAATTTCTATTTTGGTTTCATCTGACCAGAGCACCTTCTTCCACATGTTTGGTGTGTCTCCCAGGTGGCTTGTGGCAAACTTTAAACAAGACTTTTTATGGATATCTTTGAGAAATGGCTTTCTTCTTGCCACTCTTAAAGGCCAGATTTGTGCAGTGTACGACTGATTGTTGTCCTATGGACAGACTCTCCCACCTCAGCTGTAGATCTCTGCAGTTCATCCAGAGTGATCATGGGTCTCTTGGCTGCATCTCTGATCAGTCTTCTCCTTGTTTGAGATGAAAGTTTAGAGGGACGGCCGGGTCTTGATAGATTTGCAGTGGTCTGATACTCCTTCCATTTCAATATGATCGCTTGCACAGTGCTCCTTGGGATGTTTAAAGTTTGGGAAATCTTTTTGTATCCAAATCCGACTTTAAACTTCTCGACAACAGTATCACGGACCTGCCTGGTGTGTTCCTTGGTCTTCATGATGCTCTCTGCGCTTTAAACCAAACCCTGAGACTATCACAGAGCAGGTGCATTTATACGGAGACTTGATTACACACAGGTGGATTATATTTATCATCATCAGTCATTTAGGACAACATTGGATCATTAAGAGATCCTCACTGAACTTCTGGAGTGAGTTTGCTGCACTGAAATTAAAGGGGCCGAATAATATTGCACGCCCCACTTTTCAGTTTTTTATTTTTTTACAAAAGTTTAAAATAACCAATAAATTTCGTTCCACTTCACAATTGTGTCCCACTTATTGTTGATTCTTCACCAAAAAATAAAAATTTTATATCCTGAAATGGGGCAAAAGGTTGAAAAGTTGCGCAAGGCACTGTATATACTGTGTGTGTGTATATGATATATATATATATATATATATATATATATATATATATATATGTCTAAGAACCTTTTGATTTTAATGGACTCTTGCAGATGTCAGTTTTTTTTTTCCAGAGATGAGCAGTGTATGGAAAAAGAAAAGAGACATTCTCTATTTTGATCTGTTTTGAGGACCACAGATACCTTGTAAAGTCTATGGGTCTGTAAAAATGATCAACAGCACACAGATACCACAAATATGCTGTCCGTTTTTCATGGACCTAGAGAAACTGAAAGTATAACAAATTAAAAAAAAAAAAAAATAGCTTTCATGGATCAAGAACAGACAACACACAACCTGAAAATAAGTAGGATTTATTCACAGATGTGTGAGTAAGCTCTAACACTTGGGCTACACAACAGGTTTGCCTGCAACACTCATAGCATGAACAAATATCACCTTTTTCCCTGCAATTTCCCTGTATTATATGCTCCACAGAGGCCCCCGCACAGTATTATATACTCCATTTTGGGCCCCCACCCACATTATATGCTTCACAATAAGCCCCCCCCCCACACAGTAGTATATGCTTCACAGTGGGGCCACACACAGTACTTTATGCTTCACAGTGTCCCCCATACAGTATTAGATGCTTCAGTGTCCCCCACACAGTATTAGATGCTTCAATGTCCCCCATACAGTATTAGATGCTTCAGTGTCCACCATACAGTATTAGATGCTTCAGTGTCCCCCACACAGTATTAGATGCTTCAGTGTCCCCCATACAGTATTAGATGCTTCAGTGTCCCCCACACAATAGTAGATGCTTCAGTGTCCCCTACACAGTATTAGATGCTTCAGTGTTCCCCATACAGTATTAGATGCTTCAGTGTTCCCATACAGTATTAGATGCTTCAGTGTCCCCCACACAGTATTAGATGCTTCAGTGTTCCCCATACAGTATTAGATGCTTCAGTGTTCCCCATACAGTATTAGATGCTTCAGTGTTCCCCACACAGTATTAGATGCATCAGTGTCCCCCATACAGTATTAGATGCTTCAGTGTCCCCCATACAGTATTAGATGCTTCAGTGTCCCCCCCACACAGTATTAGATGCTTCAGTCTCCCCCACACAGTATTAGATGCTTCAGTGTTCCCCATACAGTATTAGATGCTTCAGTGTTCCCCATACAGTATTAGATGCTTCAGTGTCCCCCACACAGTATTAGATGCTTCAGTGTTCCCCATACAGTGTTAGATGCTTCATTGTTCCCCACACAGTATTAGATGCTTCAGTGTCCCCCATACAGTATTAGATGCTTCAGTGTCCCCCATACAGTATTAGATGCTTCAGTGTCCCCCCACACAGTATTAGATGCTTCAGTGTCCCCCCCACACAGTATTAGATGCTTCAGTGTCCCCCACACAGTATTAGATGCTTCAGTGTTCCCCCATACAGTATTAGATGCTTCAGTGTTCCCCATACAGTATTAGATGCTTCAGTGTTCCCCACACAGTATTAGATGCTTCAGGGTCCCCCATACAGTATTAGATGCTTCAGTGTCCCCCATACAGTATTAGATGCTTCAGTGTCCACCCACACAGTATTAGATGCTTCAGTGTCCCCCACACAGTATTAGATGCTTCAGTGTTCCCCATACAGTATTAGATGCTTCAGTGTTCCCCATACAGTATTAGATGCTTCAGTGTCCCCCACACAGTATTAGATGCTTCAGTGTTCCCCATACATTATTAGATGCTTCAGTGTTCTCCATACAGTGTTAGATGCTTCATTGTTCCCCACACAGTATTAGATGCTTCAGTGTCCCCCATACAGTATTAGATGCTTCAGTGTCCCCCATACAGTATTAGATGCTTCAGTGTCCCCCATACAGTATTAGATGCTTCAGTGTCAGTGTCCCCCCCACACAGTATTAGATGCTTCAGTGTCCCCCCCACACAGTATTAGATGCTTCAGTGTCCCCCATACACAGTATTAGATGCTTCAGTGTCCCCCATACAGTATTAGATGCTTCAGTGTCCCCCATACAGTATTAGATGCTTCAGTGTCCTCCATACAGTATTAGATGCTTCACAGTGTCCCCCATACAGTATTAGATGCTTCAGTGTCCCCCACACAGTATTAGATGCTTCAGTGTCCACCATACAGTATTAGATGCTTCAGTGTCCCCCACACAGTATTAGATGCTTCAGTGTCCCCCCCCATACAGTATTAGATGCTTCAGTGTCCCCCATAAAGTATTAGATGCTTCAGTGTCCCCCACACAATAGTAGATGCTTCAGTGTCCCCCACACAGTATTAGATGCTTCAGTGTTCCCCATACAGTATTAGATGCTTCAGTGTTCCCATACAGTATTAGATGCTTCAGTGTCCCCCATACAGTATTAGATGCTTCAGTGTTCCCCATACAGTATTAGATGCTTCAGTGTTCCCCACACAGTATTAGATGCTTCAGTGTCCCCCATACAGTATTAGATGCTTCAGTGTCCCCCATACAGTATTAGATGCTTCAGTGTCCCCCCACACAGTATTAGATGCTTCAGTGTCCCCCACACAGTATTAGATGCTTCAGTGTTCCCCATACAGTATTAGATGCTTCAGTGTTCCCCATACAGTATTAGATGCTTCAGTGTCCCCCACACAGTATTAGATGCTTCAGTGTTCCCCATACATTATTAGATGCTTCAGTGTTCCCCATACAGTGTTAGATGCTTCATTGTTCCCCACACAGTATTAGATGCTTCAGTGTCCCCCATACAGTATTAGATGCTTCAGTGTCCCCCATACAGTATTAGATGCTTCAGTGTCCCCCATACAGTATTAGATGCTTCAGTGTCCCCCCCACACAGTATTAGATGCTTCAGTGTCCCCCACACACAGTATTAGATGCTTCAGTGTCCCCCACACAGTCTTAGATGCTTCAGTGTCCCCCATACAGTATTAGATGCTTCAGTGTCCCTGTTAAATAATATTATTCTACAATATTCAAGACCTTTAAGGGTTAATTGTATTCTGCTGACATAACTCTTGTAACTTATGGTGCATGGGTATGGATAGGGTATGACTATTTTAGTATTGTCCAAATACAGTAGAAAGTATGAGGATGTTGGGGAACACCCCCCTTTCATGAATATAAATGACTGACAGACACACATGTCTGCGTCTCACTCTCGGTGGGGGTCTCCCTCTCCCTGTGGGGATCTGTCCCTGTCTCTCACTTTGGGTGTCTCCCTCTTCCGACCTGTCTACTCCCTCTAAGACCTTGGAAAGGATGGCAGAATCGTCCTGCAGAAGACCAACACACATTGATGAATAAGCATGAGCCAAGATGATGCAAGAGATCCATATTGAAGTAACCTAACTCTACACTTCTCCTAAGAAATGTAAGACATTGACTGATATTTCTGTTATGCTGCAAGGATATCATGTATCTGTTTTTCCATGAAAACTTCAATAAATTTCCATGTTTTATATGAAGCAGAGTCCTCCACTAATGTTACCTTATGGGTCAACACGTGAATAAGGATTTCATTCAAATGTAGACTATTTTACAGTTTACGGACATTATTTTACAGTCCCCCACACAGTCTTAGATGCTTCAGTGTCCCCCACACAGTCTTAGATGCTTCACAGTGTCCCCCATACAGTATTAGATGCTTGAGTGTCCCCCACACAGTATTAGATGCTTCAGTGTCCCCCATACAGTATTAGATGCTTCAGTGTCCTCCACACAGTATTAGATGCTTCAGTGTCCCCCCATACAGTATTAGATGCTTCAGTGTCCCCCACACAGCATTAGATGCTTCAGTGTCCCCCATACAGTATTAGAAGCTTCAGTGTCCCCCACACAGTATTAGATGCTTCAGTGTCCCCCATACAGTATTAGATGCTTCAGTGTTCCCCATACAGTATTAGATGCTTCAGTGTCCCCCATACAGTATTAGATGCTTCAGTGTCCCCCATACAGTATTAGATGCTTCAGTGTCCCCCCCCCACACAGTATTAGATGTTTCAGTGTCCCCCCCACACAGTATTAGATGCTTCAGTGTCCCCCATACAGTATTAGATGCTTCAGTGTTCCCCATAAAGTATTAGATGCTTTAGTGTCCCTCATACAGTTTTAGATGCTTCAGTGTTCCTCATACAGTTTTAGATGCTTCAGTGTCCCCCATACAGTATTAGATGCTTCAGTGTCCCCCCCACACAGTATTAGATGCTTCAGTGTCCCCCATACAGTATTAGATGCTTCAGTGTCCCCCATACAGTATTAGATGCTTCAGTGTCCCCCATACAGTATTAGATGCTTCAGTGTTCCCCATACAGTATAAGATGCTTCACAGTGCCCCCCCCACACACAGTATTAGATGCTTCAGTGTCTCCCATACAGTATTAGATGCTTCAGTGTTCCCCATACAGTATTAGATGCTTTAGTGTCCCTCATACAGTTTTAGATGCTTCAGTGTCCCCCATACAGTATTAGATACTTCACTGTCCCCCATACAGTATTAGATGCTTCAGTGTCCCCCACACAGTATTAGATGCTTTAGTGTTCCGCATACAGTATTAGATGCTTTAGTGTCGCTCATACAGTTTTATATGCTTCAGTGTCCCCCACACAGTCTTAGATGCTTCAGTGTCCCCCCCCACACAGTATTAGATGCTTCAGTGTCCCCCATACTGTAGTAGATGCTTCATTGTCCCCCATACAGTATTAGATGCTTCAGTGTTCCCCATACAGTATTAGATGCTTCAGTGTTCCCCCCACACAGTATTAGATGCTTCAGTGTCCCCCATACAGTATTAGATGCTTCAGTGTCCTCCATACAGTATTAGATGCTTCACAGTGTCCCCCATACAGTATTAGATGCTTGAGTGTCCCCCACACAGTATTAGATGCTTCAGTGTCCCCCCCACACAGTATTAGATGCTTCAGTGTCCCCCATACAGTATTAGATGCTTCACAGTATTCCCCCATACAGTATTAGATGCTTCAGTGTCCCCCACACAGTATTAGATGCTTCAGTGTCCCCCACACAGTATTAGATGCTTCAGTGTCCCCCATACAGTATTAGATGCTTCAGTGTCCCCCCCACACAGTATTAGATGCTTCAGTGTCCCCCACACAGTATTAGATGCTTCAGTGTTCCCCATACAGTATTAGATGCTTCAGTGTCCCCCACACAGTATTAGATGCTTCAGTGTTCCCCATACATTATTAGATGCTTCAGTGTTCTCCATACAGTGTTAGATGCTTCATTGTTCCCCACACAGTATTAGATGCTTCAGTGTCCCCCATACAGTATTAGATGCTTCAGTGTCCTCCATACAGTATTAGATGCTTCACAGTGTCCCCCATACAGTATTAGATGCTTCAGTGTCCCCCCACACAGTATTAGATGCTTCAGTGTCCACCATACAGTATTAGATGCTTCAGTGTCCCCCACACAGTATTAGATGCTTCAGTGTCCCCCCCATACAGTATTAGATGCTTCAGTGTCCCCCATAAAGTATTAGATGCTTCAGTGTCCCCCCCACACAGTATTAGATGCTTCAGTCTCCCCCACACAGTATTAGATGCTTCAGTGTTCCCCATACAGTATTAGATGCTTCAGTGTCCCCCATACAGTATTAGATGCTTCAGTGTCCCCCACACAGTATTAGATGCTTCAGTGTTCCCCATACAGTGTTAGATGCTTCATTGTTCCCCACACAGTATTAGATGCTTCAGTGTCCCCCATACAGTATTAGATGCTTCAGTGTCCCCCATACAGTATTAGATGCTTCAGTGTCCCCCCACACAGTATTAGATGCTTCAGTGTCCCCCCCACACAGTATTAGATGCTTCAGTGTCCCCCACACAGTATTAGATGCTTCAGTGTTCCCCATACAGTATTAGATGCTTCAGTGTTCCCCATACAGTATTAGATGCTTCAGTGTTCCCCACACAGTATTAGATGCTTCAGGGTCCCCCATACAGTATTAGATGCTTCAGTGTCCCCCATACAGTATTAGATGCTTCAGTGTCCACCCACACAGTATTAGATGCTTCAGTGTCCCCCACACAGTATTAGATGCTTCAGTGTTCCCCATACAGTATTAGATGCTTCAGTGTTCCCCATACAGTATTAGATGCTTCAGTGTCCCCCACACAGTATTAGATGCTTCAGTGTTCCCCATACATTATTAGATGCTTCAGTGTTCTCCATACAGTGTTAGATGCTTCATTGTTCCCCACACAGTATTAGATGCTTCAGTGTCCCCCATACAGTATTAGATGCTTCAGTGTCCCCCATACAGTATTAGATGCTTCAGTGTCCCCCATACAGTATTAGATGCTTCAGTGTCCCCCCACACAGTATTAGATGCTTCAGTGTCCCCCCCACACAGTATTAGATGCTTCAGTGTCCCCCATACACAGTATTAGATGCTTCAGTGTCCCCCATACAGTATTAGATGCTTCAGTGTCCCCCATACAGTATTAGATGCTTCAGTGTCCTCCATACAGTATTAGATGCTTCACAGTGTCCCCCATACAGTATTAGATGCTTCAGTGTCCCCCACACAGTATTAGATGCTTCAGTGTCCACCATACAGTATTAGATGCTTCAGTGTCCCCCACACAGTATTAGATGCTTCAGTGTCCCCCCATACAGTATTAGATGCTTCAGTGTCCCCCATACAGTATTAGATGCTTCAGTGTCCCCCACACAATAGTAGATGCTTCAGTGTCCCCCACACAGTATTAGATGCTTCAGTGTCCCCCATACAGTATTAGATGCTTCAGTGTCTCCCATACAGTATTAGATGCTTCAGTGTCCCCCATACAGTATTAGATGCTTCAGTGTTCCCCATACAGTATTAGATGCTTCAGTGTCCCCCACACAGTATTAGATGCTTCAGTGTCCCCCATACAGTATTAGATGCTTCAGTGTCCCCCATACAGTATTAGATGCTTCAGTGTCCCCCCACACAGTATTAGATGCTTCAGTGTCCCCCACACAGTATTAGATGCTTCAGTGTTCCCCATACAGTATTAGATGCTTCAGTGTTCCCCATACAGTATTAGATGCTTCAGTGTCCCCCACACAGTATTAGATGCTTCAGTGTCCCCCATACATTATTAGATGCTTCAGTGTTCCCCATACAGTGTTAGATGCTTCATTGTCCCCCACACAGTATTAGATGCTTCAGTGTCCCCCCATACAGTATTAGATGCTTCAGTGTCCCCCATACAGTATTAGATGCTTCAGTGTCCCCCCATACAGTATTAGATGCTTCAGTGTCCCCCCCACACAGTATTAGATGCTTCAGTGTCCCCCACACACAGTATTAGATGCTTCAGTGTCCCCCACACAGTCTTAGATGCTTCAGTGTCCCCCATACAGTATTAGATGCTTCAGTGTCCCTGTTAAATAATATTATTCTACAATATTCAAGACCTTTAAGGGTTAATTGTATTCTGCTGACATAACTCTTGTAACTTATGGTGCATGGGTATGGATAGGGTATGACTATTTTAGTATTGTCCAAATACAGTAGAAAGTATGAGGATGTTGGGGAACACCCCCCTTTCATGAATATAAATGACTGACAGACACACATGTCTGCGTCTCACTCTCGGTGGGGGTCTCCCTCTCCCTGTGGGGATCTGTCCCTGTCTCTCACTTTGGGTGTCTCCCTCTTCCGACCTGTCTACTCCCTCTAAGACCTTGGAAAGGATGGCAGAATCGTCCTGCAGAAGACCAACACACATTGATGAATAAGCATGAGCCAAGATGATGCAAGAGATCCATATTGAAGTAACCTAACTCTACACTTCTCCTAAGAAATGTAAGACATTGACTGATATTTCTGTTATGCTGCAAGGATATCATGTATCTGTTTTTCCATGAAAACTTCAATAAATTTCCATGTTTTATATGAAGCAGAGTCCTCCACTAATGTTACCTTATGGGTCAACACGTGAATAAGGATTTCATTCAAATGTAGACTATTTTACAGTTTACGGACATTATTTTACAGTCCCCCACACAGTCTTAGATGCTTCAGTGTCCCCCACACAGTCTTAGATGCTTCACAGTGTCCCCCATACAGTATTAGATGCTTGAGTGTCCCCCACACAGTATTAGATGCTTCAGTGTCCCCCATACAGTATTAGATGCTTCAGTGTCCCCCACACAGTATTAGATGCTTCAGTGTCCCCCCATACAGTATTAGATGCTTCAGTGTCCCCCACACAGCATTAGATGCTTCAGTGTCCCCCATACAGTATTAGAAGCTTCAGTGTCCCCCACACAGTATTAGATGCTTCAGTGTCCCCCATACAGTATTAGATGCTTCAGTGTTCCCCATACAGTATTAGATGCTTCAGTGTCCCCCATACAGTATTAGATGCTTCAGTGTCCCCCATACAGTATTAGATGCTTCAGTGTCCCCCCCCCACACAGTATTAGATGCTTCAGTGTCCCGGCCCCCCCACACAGTATTAGATGCTTCAGTGTCCCCCATACAGTATTAGATGCTTCAGTGTTCCCCATACAGTATTAGATGCTTTAGTGTCCCCCATACAGTTTTAGATGCTTCAGTGTTCCCCATACAGTTTTAGATGCTTCAGTGTCCCCCATACAGTATTAGATGCTTCAGTGTCCCCCCCACACAGTATTAGATGCTTCAGTGTCCCCCATACAGTATTAGATGCTTCAGTGTCCCCCATACAGTATTAGATGCTTCAGTGTCCCCCATACAGTATTAGATGCTTCAGTGTCCCCCATACAGTATAAGATGCTTCACAGTGCCCCCCCACACACAGTATTAGATGCTTCAGTGTCCCCCATACAGTATTAGATGCTTCAGTGTCCCCCATACAGTATTAGATGCTTTAGTGTCCCCCATACAGTTTTAGATGCTTCAGTGTCCCCCATACAGTATTAGATGCTTCACTGTCCCCCATACAGTATTAGATGCTTCAGTGTCCCCCACACAGTATTAGATGCTTTAGTGTCCCCCATACAGTATTAGATGCTTTAGTGTCCCCCATACAGTTTTATATGCTTCAGTGTCCCCCACACAGTCTTAGATGCTTCAGTGTCCCCCCCCACACAGTATTAGATGCTTCAGTGTCCCCCATACAGTAGTAGATGCTTCATTGTCCCCCATACAGTATTAGATGCTTCAGTGTTCCCCATACAGTATTAGATGCTTCAGTGTCCCCCCCACACAGTATTAGATGCTTCAGTGTCCCCCATACAGTATTAGATGCTTCAGTGTCCCCCATACAGTATTAGATGCTTCACAGTGTCCCCCATACAGTATTAGATGCTTGAGTGTCCCCCCACACAGTATTAGATGCTTCAGTGTCCCCCCCACACAGTATTAGATGCTTCAGTGTCCCCCCACACAGTATTAGATGCTTCAGTGTCCCCCATACAGTATTAGATGCTTCAGTGTTCCCCATACAGTATTAGATGCTTCAGTGTCCCCCATACAGTATTAGATGCTTCAGTGTCCCCCCCCACACAGTATTAGATGCTTCAGTGTCCCCCCCACACAGTATTAGATGCTTCAGTGTCCCCCATACAGTATTAGATGCTTCAGTGTTCCCCATACAGTATTAGATGCTTTAGTGTCCCCCCATACAGTATTAGATGCTTCAGTGTCCCCCATACAGTATTAGATGCTTCAGTGTCCCCCATACAGTATTAGATGCTTCAGTGTCCCCCCCACACAGTATTAGATGCTTCAGTGTCCCCCCATACAGTATTAGATGCTTCAGTGTCCCCCATACAGTATTAGATGCTTCAGTGTCCCCCCATACAGTATTAGATGCTTCAGTGTCCCCCATACAGTATAAGATGCTTCACAGTGCTCCCCCCCACACAGTATTAGATGCTTCAGTGTCCCCCATACAGTATTAGATGCTTCAGTGTTCCCCATACAGTATTAGATGCTTTAGTGTCCCCCATACAGTATTAGATGCTTCAGTGTCCCCCATACAGTATTAGATGCTTCAGTGTCCCCCATACAGTATTAGATGCTTCAGTGTCCCCCACACAGTATTAGATGCTTTAGTGTCCCCCATACAGTATTAGATGCTTTAGTGTCCCTCATACAGTTTTAGATGCTTCAGTGTCCCCCACACAGTATTAGATGCTTCAGTGTCCCCCCCCACACAGTATTAGATGCTTCAGTGTCCCCCATACTGTAGTAGATGCTTCATTGTCCCCCATACAGTATTAGATGCTTCAGTGTTCCCCATACAGTATTAGATGCTTCAGTGTTCCCCCCACACAGTATTAGATGCTTCAGTGTCCCCCATACAGTATTAGATGCTTCAGTGTCCCCCATACAGTATTAGATGCTTCACAGTGTCCCCCATACAGTATTAGATGCTTGAGTGTCCCCCACACAGTATTAGATGCTTCAGTGTCCCCCCCACACAGTATTAGATGCTTCAGTGTCCCCCATACAGTATTAGATGCTTCACAGTGTCCCCCATACAGTATTAGATGCTTCAGTGTCCCCCCACACAGTATTAGATGCTTCAGTGTCCCCCGTCCCCCATACAGTATTAGATGCTTCAGTGTCCCCCCCACACAGTATTAGATGCTTCAGTGTCCCCCACACAGTATTAGATGCTTCAGTGTCCCCCATACAGTATTAGATGCTTCAGTGTCCCCCACACAGTATTAGATGCTTCAGTGTCCCCCCATACAGTATTAGATGCTTCAGTGTCCCTCCATACAGTGTTAGATGCTTCATTGTCCCCCACACAGTATTAGATGCTTCAGTGTCCCCCATACAGTATTAGATGCTTCAGTGTCCCCCATACAGTATTAGATGCTTCACAGTGTCCCCCATACAGTATTAGATGCTTCAGTGTCCCCCACACAGTATTAGATGCTTCAGTGTCCCCCATACAGTATTAGATGCTTCAGTGTCCCCCACACAGTATTAGATGCTTCAGTGTCCCCCCCCATACAGTATTAGATGCTTCAGTGTCCCCCATAAAGTATTAGATGCTTCAGTGTCCCCCACACAGTAGTAGATGCTTCAGTGTCCCCCCACACAGTATTAGATGCTTCAGTGTTCCCCATACAGTATTAGATGCTTCAGTGTCTCCCATACAGTATTAGATGCTTCAGTGTCCCCCATACAGTATTAGATGCTTCAGTGTCCCCCACACAGTATTAGATGCTTCAGTGTCCCCCATACAGTATTAGATGCTTCAGTGTCCCCCATACAGTATTAGATGCTTCAGTGTCCCCCCACACAGTATTAGATGCTTTAGTGTCCCCCACAAAGTATTAGATGCTTCAGTGTTCCCCATACAGTATTAGATGCTTCAGTGTTCCCCATACAGTATTAGATGCTTCAGTGTCCCCCACACAGTATTAGATGCTTCAGTGTTCCCCATACATTATTAGATGCTTCAGTGTCCCCCATACAGTGTTAGATGCTTCATTGTCCCCCACACAGTATTAGATGCTTCAGTGTCCCCCATACAGTATTAGATGCTTCAGTGTCCCCCATACAGTATTAGATGCTTCAGTGTCCCCCATACAGTATTAGATGCTTCAGTGTCCCCCCCCACACAGTATTAGATGCTTCAGTGTCCCCCCCACACAGTATTAGATGCTTCAGTGTCCCCCACACACAGTATTAGATGCTTCAGTGTCCCCCATACACAGTATTAGATGCTTCAGTGTCCCCCATACAGTATTAGATGTTTCAGTGTCCCCCATACAGTATTAGATGCTTCACAGTGTCCCCCATACAGTATTAGATGCTTCAATGTCCCCCACACAGTATTAGATGCTTCAGTGTCCCCCATACAGTATTAGATGCTTCAGTGTCCCCCACACAGTATTAGATGCTTCAGTGTTCCCCATACATTATTAGATGCATCAGTGTCCCCCCCGTCTCAGGTCCCCCATACAGTGTTAGATGCTTCATTGTCCCCCCACACAGTATTAGATGCTTCAGTGTCCCCCATACAGTATTAGATGCTTCAGTGTCCCCCACACAGTATTAGATGCTTCAGTGTCCCCCATACAGTATTAGATGCTTCAGTGTCCCCCCACACAGTATTAGATGCTTCAGTGTCCCCCACACAGTATTAGATGCTTCAGTGTCCCCCATACAGTATTAGATGCTTCAGTGTCCCCCATACAGTATTAGATGCTTCAGTGTTCCCCATACAGTATTCGATGCTTCAGTGTCCCCCACACAGTATTAGATGCTTCAGTGTTCCCCATACATTATTAGATGCTTCAGTGTCCTCCATACAGTGTTAGATGCTTCATTGTCCCCCACACAGTATTAGATGCTTCAGTGTCCCCCATACAGTATTAGATGCTTCAGTGTCCCCCATACAGTATTAGATGCTTCAGTGTCCCCCATACAGTATTAGATGCTTCAGTGTCCCCCCCACACAGTATTAGATGCTTCAGTGTCCCCCCCACACAGTATTAGATGCTTCAGTGTCCCCCATACACAGTATTAGATGCTTCAGTGTCCCCCATACAGTATTAGATGCTTCAGTGTCCCCCATACAGTATTAGATGCTTCAGTGTCCCCCATACAGTATTAGATGCTTCACAGTGTCCCCCATACAGTATTAGATGCTTCAGTGTCCCCCATACAGTATTAGATGCTTCAGTGTCCCCCATACAGTATTAGATGCTTCAGTGTCCCCCATACAGTATTAGATGCTTCAGTGTCCCCCCACACAGTATTAGATGCTTCAGTGTCCCCCCCACACAGTATTAGATGCTTCAGTGTCCCCCATACACAGTATTAGATGCTTCAGTGTCCCCCATACAGTATTAGATGCTTCAGTGTCCCCCATACAGTATTAGATGCTTCAGTGTCCCCCATACAGTATTAGATGCTTCACAGTGTCCCCCATACAGTATTAGATGCTTCAGTGTCCCCCACACAGTATTAGATGCTTCAGTGTCCACCATACATTATTAGATGCTTCAGTGTCCCCCACACAGTATTAGATGCTTCAGTGTCCCCCCCATACAGTATTAGATGCTTCAGTGTCCCCCATAAAGTATTAGATGCTTCAGTGTCCCCCACACAGTAGTAGATGCTTCAGTGTCCCCCACACAGTATTAGATGCTTCAGTGTTCCCCATACAGTATTAGATGCTTCAGTGTTCCCATACAGTATTAGATGCTTCAGTGTCCCCCATACAGTATTAGATGCTTCAGTGTCCCCCATACAGTATTAGATGCTTCAGTGTCCCCCACACAGTATTAGATGCTTCAGTGTCCCCCATACAGTATTAGATGCTTCAGTGTCCCCCATACAGTATTAGATGCTTCAGTGTCCCCCCACACAGTATTAGATGCTTCAGTGTCCCCCACACAGTATTAGATGCTTCAGTGTTCCCCATACAGTATTAGATGCTTCAGTGTTCCCCATACAGTATTAGATGCTTCAGTGTCCCCCACACAGTATTAGATGCTTCAGTGTTCCCCATACATTATTAGATGCTTCAGTGTTCCCCATACAGTGTTAGATGCTTCATTGTTCCCCACACAGTATTAGATGCTTCAGTGTCCCCCATACAGTATTAGATGCTTCAGTGTCCCCCATACAGTATTAGATGCTTCAGTGTCCCCCATACAGTATTAGATGCTTCAGTGTCCCCCATACAGTATTAGATGCTTCAGTGTCCCCCCACACAGTATTAGATGCTTCAGTGTCCCCCACACACAGTATTAGATGCTTCAGTGTCCCCCATACACAGTATTAGATGCTTCAGTGTCCCCCATACAGTATTAGATGCTTCAGTGTCCCCCATCCAGTATTAGATGCTTCAGTGTCCCCCATACAGTATTAGATGCTTCAGTGTCCCCCATACAGTATTAGATGCTTCACAGTGTCCCCCATACAGTATTAGATGCTTCAGTGTCCCCCACACAGTATTAGATGCTTCAGTGTCCCCCACACAGTATTAGATGCTTCAGTGTCCCCCACACAGTATTAGATGCTTCAGTGTCCCCCATACAGTATTAGATGCTTCAGTGTCCCCCACACAGTATTAGATGCTTCAGTGTCCCCCCCCACAGTATTAGATGCTTCAGTGTTCCCCATACAGTATTAGATGCTTCAGTGTCCTCCATACAGTATTAGATGCTTCAGTGTCCCCCATACAGTATTAGATGCTTCACTGTCCCCCATGCAGTATTAGATGCTTCACAGTGTCCCCCATACAGTATTAGATGCTTCAATGTCCCCCATACAGTATTAGATGCTTCAGTGTCCCCCATACAGTATTAGATGCTTCAGTGTCCCCCATACAGTATTAGATGCTTCAGTGTCCCCCACACAGTCTTAGATGCTTCAGTGTCCCCCCCACACAGTCTTAGATGCTTCAGTGTCCCCCACACAGTATTAGATGCTTCAGTGTCCCCCACACAGTATTAGATGCTTCAGTGTCCCCCACACAGTATTAGATGCTTCAGTGTCCCCCATACAGTATTAGATGCTTCAGTGTCCCCCACACAGTATTAGATGCTTCAGTGTCCCCCCCCCCACAGTATTAGATGCTTCAGTGTTCCCCATACAGTATTAGATGCTTCAGTGTCCCCCCATACAGTATTAGATGCTTCCAGTGTCCCCCATACAGTATTAGATGCTTCAGTGTCCCCCATACAGTATTAGATGCTTCACAGTGTCCCCCATACAGTATTAGATGCTTCAGTGTCCCCCATACAGTATTAGATGCTTCAGTGTCCCCCATACAGTATTAGATGCTTCCAGTGTCCCCCATACAGTATTAGATGCTTCAGTGTCCCCCACACAGTATTAGATGCTTCAGTGTCCCCCCACACAGTATTAGATGCTTCAGTGTCCCCCATACAGTATTAGATGCTTCAGTGTCCCCCCCACACAGTATTAGATGCTTCAGTGTCCCCCCCATACAGTATTAGATGCTTCAGTGTCCCCCCCACACAGTATTAGATGCTTCAGTGTCCCCCACACAGTATTAGATGCTTCAGTGTCCCCCATACAGTATTAGATGCTTCAGTGTCCCCCATACAGTATTAGATGCTTCAGTGTCCCCCCATACAGTATTAGATGCTTCAGTGTCCCCCACACAGTATTAGATGCTTCAGTGTCCCCCATACAGTATTAGATGCTTCAGTGTCCCCCATACAGTATTAGATGCTTCAGTGTCCCCCATACAGTATTAGATGCTTCAGTCCCCCCCACACAGTATTAGATGCTTCAGTGTCCCCCATACAGTATTAGATGCTTCAGTGTCCCCCATACAGTATTAGATGCTTCCCCACGTTTAGTGTCCCCCCATACAGTATTAGATGCTTCAGTGTCCCCCACACAGAGGCAGTGTCCCCCATACAGTATTAGATGCTTCAGTGTCCCCCCCATACAGTATTAGATGCTTCAGTGTCCCCCATACAGTATTAGATGCTTCAGTGTCCCCCCACACAGTATTAGATGCTTCAGTGTCCCCCCACACAGTATTAGATGCTTCAGTGTCCCCCATACAGTATTAGATGCTTCAGTGTCCCCCATACAGTATTAGATGCTTCAGTGTCCCCCATACAGTATTAGATGCTTCAGTGTCCCCCATACAGTATTAGATGCTTCACAGTGTCCCCCATACAGTATTAGATGCTTCAGTGTCCCCCCACACAGTATTAGATGCTTCAGTGTCCCCCATACAGTATTAGATGCTTCAGTGTCCCCCACACAGTATTAGATGCTTCAGTGTCCCCCATACAGTATTAGATGCTTCAGTGTCCCCCATACAGTATTAGATGCTTCAGTGTCCCCCACACAGTATTAGATGCTTCAGTGTCCCCCATACAGTATTAGATGCTTCAGTGTCCCCCACACAGTATTAGATGCTTCAGTGCTCCCCCATACAGTATTAGATGCTTCAGTGTCCCCCATACAGTATTAGATGCTTCAGTGATGCTTCAGTGTTCCCCATACAGTATTAGATGCTTCAGTGTCCCCCACACAGTATTAGATGCTTCAGTGTCCCCCATACAGTATTAGATGCTTCAGTGTTCCCCAGTGTCCCCCCACACAGTATTAGATGCTTCAGTGTCCCCCCCATACAGTATTAGATGCTTCAGTGTCCCCCCACACAGTATTAGATGCTTCAGTGTCCCCCCCACACAGTATTAGATGCTTCAGTGTCCCCCCATACAGTATTAGATGCTTCAGTGTCCCCCATACAGTATTAGATGCTTCAGTGTCCCCCATACAGTA